>CAUOFW020010557.1:0-82500 GCA_963454935.2 Ilex paraguariensis | reverse complement strand
CTTCACAAGGCCTGATATTTTGTTTGTTGTTAACTCAGCTTGTCAATTCATGCACTCCCCCACATCTGTTCATTACTCACCAGTCAAAAGAATTCTTAGATATCTCAAGGGCACTCCATATTGTGGTCTCCATTACACCTTTTCTTCCCCAGTTTCTCTCGCTGCTTTTGCAGATGCAGATTGGGCAGGTGATCCATCAGACAGAAGATCCACCACAGGTTTCATCATCTTCTTGGGATCTAATCCTATCCATTGGTGAGCTAAGAAACAGTACACAGTATCCAGATCATTTACTAAAGCTGAATACAAGTCTCTTGATACTACTGCTGCAGAGATAGCTTGGCTCAAGACATTGTTTCTTGATTTACACGGTTTCCTTCCTACCACACCTATTATATGGTGTGATAATACTTCAGCTATTGCCCTAGCATCGAATCTTGTTTTTCATGCCAGAGCCAAACACATAGAAGTGGATTATCATTATGTCAGAGATCAAGTAACCAAACAGCAGCTGGACATTCATCATGTTCAGCCTCAGCATCAATTAGCTGACATTTTTCAAAGGGTCTACCTATTGGCAGATTCTTGCTCTTGACTTCCAAACTTCTGGCCTCTTCACCCATCAGTTTGAGGGGGCATGTTGACAGTATGGATGTGAGCAGCTCAACAGACACACACACAATGCAGCAGACACCTTTGCAGTTGCTACACATCAGCTACAAGCATACAGCTCAGCAGACACATCAAGCTGCTACACATCAGCTGCATCACAGTATCACTCATCCAACTGATTGTAACCAATTGTCCAGCTGTTTGTAACTAACCTCACCACCTCCATGTGCTGCTCACATGATGTAACTAACAAGAGGAATGCCTTGAGACTAATCAGTGTATAAATACTACTCGATGGAATGAAAATGAGTGAAATTTTAGCTACACTTTTGTCCTTGTTATGCTTGTTTTTCACACCTTCTATCACTATTCACATGACACAATAGTTGGAGTAAACTACATATATGACCCTCAAACTATAACTCTTGTGTCAATAAAATCCCTAATTTTTTTTTGTCAATTAAATCTGAACTCTCTAAATGTGTCAATTAAGTTTTTTTGTGTCTATGCTCATGTGAGTGACACATTCTAACAAAAGCAGGTAGAGAGTCTTAATTGACACAATTACAGAGTTTAGGGGTTCAATTGACACAATTGTATAATTTAGGGATTCAATTAACACAGAGAAAAAATTTAGAAACTTAATTGACATAGAGGTCATAGTAAGAGGGTCATACATATAATTTACTATAATATAACCATTAAATTTTATTTTTTGGGAATTGATATTAGGATTGATTTATAACTAAACTCTACAAAACCATAAAAATTATAAATTGGTAAATTGTAAGTATTGGTGTTGTCATCCAATTGCATCCATTTAAACTATCAAAAATATACAAATTTACATATTTTCCAGTCTTACCCAACATAAATCGACGTATCAAAACCTTAAAATTTTATTAATCAACAAAATTAAGTGCATTATACTTTCTTTCTTTGTGATAACTTCTTTAATGACATTGTCCTATAAATCAAACACGAATGAAGTTTCCTAAGATGCAATTCTTTTAATTTTTTTAAGTGCAGATTTCTAATTATAAGTTAAAGTAGGACTCATAATTTATTAGTAAATTCAATTCATATATGATTGGTGATATAGTCTTAATACAATTGAAAAAAATAACTATAAATTATATTTTATACTCTCAAAGTTTACACTTGATTTTTATTTGGTCTCTGAATTATCAACTAAAATAATCAAAATTTTAAACTTTAACTTTCTTTTCAATTAAGTCCCTTGGTTCAAATTCGTCAATAATTCTTGGAAAAGAGTCACAGGAGTATAACGTGATCTAACTATGGGATTAATTTTGAATAAGATGGTCCTAAGGTTAGATTTTATGTATTGAAAATTGCATTTATTGATTTATTTGATATATATTTGAGTATTTCAATTGGCTGAATAGACTCACATTTTAATATTTGCCTCATATTTATGTTAATTTGATCAAAATTATGTGTGTGGTTGAGGTACTATGTGATACATTTTCATCACAATTATTGATGAATTCTAACATTGGAGTTGATTGAAATTAATCATGAAGTGTTACGCAGAGATCTAAGTATCACGCACGTGTATTTTTTAAGGAGTTTTTGTATAATATTTTTAATATTAAAAGGTCTAAGTAATTAAATAATAAATATTAGGGATTTGAGTGAAATTCCCCAAAAAAAAATTAAAAAATTATGGATTAAGAAGCATAGGGAATATGCCAAAAATTATGCATTTTAGCATTATGCTCCTAATGTTAATTTGCTATCACTGGGGACCTTATTGGTTGGGCCCACCTATCCTATCTACACAATTATGGTCCCACTGAAAAAGGCCCGTCACAAACAAAATGGTCATCACACCATCACTCAACACGTGTCACCATTCCACTGCCGACTTCCCAGTAGCATATATACCTTGCAAACACCACCGTTGATGCATCTCTTCAGCTTCCACACACCCTAATTTTTTTGACCTAGATATCCAATTTTCTTGCACTTTCTGGTAAATTTTCCTTCTCTATGACCCAATAACTTTCTGGGTCTTCAAAAGATGTCTTCATTTCATCAGCATGGGGTTGAACAAGATGATGACGGAGGTGCCTCCGATCTCAGCACCAGTGCCGGCGAACCCGAAGGAGACAACAGTAATGGACTATTCGATATGGGTCACCCATCTTCAAATGCCCATCCTGTTTTCAAAGACGAACCGGTTGATTCGGACCCGGGCTCGCTTGATCAAAACTCCAACAACAACCCACAAGCTCAGGCTCAAGCACCGATTGGAATGGGTCCTTTGATGCGGATGCAAATGACTATGCCGGTGGCTACAACTACAACTCGGCGATCATCGAGCAAAGACCGCCACACGAAGGTGGAGGGTCGTGGTCGGAGGATCCGAATACCCGCAACATGCGCTGCCCGGATCTTCCAGCTGACCCGAGAACTTGGCCACAAATCTGATGGAGAAACCGTCCGGTGGCTACTGGAACACGCTGAACAAGCCATCATAGAAGCTACCGGAACTGGAACGGTCCCGGCGATTGCCGTCTCCGTCGGTGGGACCCTCAAAATACCAACTACGTCGCCGTCGAACAATCCCGAAGGAGGAGGAGGAGGAGCTGAATCCCTCAGTAGTTCAAAGAAAAGACGAAGGCCATCAAACAGCGAGTTATACGACGTGGATCCTCCACACTGTAATGTTTCCCAGGTCTCTGGACTCGCTCCAATTGCTCCGACTACAGCCACCATAACTGCGGCGGCGGCTCCACCGGGTTTGGTGCCGGTGTGGGCTGTGAGCAACGCCGGGATGATGGTACCATCCAATGCGTTCTGGATGATACCATCAGTTGGGTCAGTGGCGCCATTGCACGGACAATCGAATCAACCCCAACTCTGGACTATTTCGCCGTCCGTGACGCCGGTTTTTAATGTGTCCGCGAGGCCAATATCGTCCTTTGCGCCGGCGGAGACGGTGGCGGTGATGAACACCACATCTGGGTTGATGGGTAATAGCGGAATTAGTTCGAATACGGTGGCGGTTACGGTGGCGACAAAGGGGGGAACGAAGAAATCAAGTATGGCACCGGCGAGTGTGAGTGGTAGCGGTGGTGGTGGTGGTGCTAAGGCGGCGCAGATGTTAAGGGATTTTTCGTTGGAGATTTATGATAAACAGGAGCTGCAGTTCATGGGTATAAGTGGAATTCAACAGAAAAGTCAAGCTACTTCCTCAAAACCATGAGAAAGTTTGTAGGGGAAAACAAGAAAATTCACATATTTTCTGGGTTCAGAGGGTCTGTGTGCGTCTCTCTCTCTTTTCATTGTTGTACAAGTCCAGAAGCTTCCACTTCCGGCGACCTCTTCTGTTTCTGAATTCCTACTTTTCCCCTTGAATTTTTATTAGTAATTCTCATGGGGATAAATTATGTAATGACATGGAATAACCCTACCTAATGTTGACATGTAAAACCAATCATAATGCAAAATAATGGTTTTTGACTTCTTGTTTAGGATGCATTTCTATTTCAGTATACTTTAAGAACAATGCTACAAATCCTCTAAAGTTTTCTCCAAATGTGGAAACCAGATGGTTGTGTCGATGGGTCTTATGAACAAAAAGTTAATATAACTTAAACTAATCGTATACTTAGATGTTCTAAGTTCGTTCAAATTTTTTAGGATAGGTCATGAGGGGGTAAAAGATAAATTTTTCATGAATATCCTTGTCTCAGCGTGAATAATTTATTTTTGATTGGACCGAGGAGAAAATTAATCGAGATACACGTAAGTTAATTTGAATATTTTGAAAAAAAAATTAAAACAAATTAATAAGACCTATTAGTCCGATCATCAATGTTGATTTGAGGTACAAATTTAAAATGCAAATTTGGGACAAAAATACGTTTACATGCGTAATTGGCCCTTACATAGGGATGGTAGTAGACCGGGGGCGAGGGCGGGGAAAATAGTCTCCACTCCCGTGCTCACTTAAAAAATATTCATTCACCCCTGATCTGTCACTGTTAGCATGAGAAGTTTTAATCACCATTCTTGCTCCGCAGATAAATTTTGATCCCCATTTTTGTTCTCGTTCTTGTCCTCGCCCGTAACAATTAATTTTCATAATTTTTTTAAAAAATTAAAAAATATATATATAACCTCACAAATGAATTTGCAAGAAGGATAAAAATTCATTATATTACAAATGAATCAAAAATAAAAACATACACAAATAATATGCATACCGAATGTGCGCTGCACTTAATTATTTTATTTGTTATATCTGTTATAGGTTAAACGGGACGTGAATGAGTTTTAATTTATCTCAGTATCTATTCTCGCACTAATTTATACGTATATTCTTGTATATATTTATCATCCAATTCATCTATGATTCAAACAAAATGAATTTGAACAAATATCAATTTTTTTTGGCTCCACTATCATCCCTACCCTTACACTGCATATATGATATGGGTTTGAGGTAATACTCCATGTACAAGTGCAATGGTGGAGGGGTGGAATAGTAATCATGACAGTGTTTGTTTTGACAACTGACAATTGTAGCTTGGGATATTAATTTTTTCCAATAGACAATTACAAATTAGAAATTTTATAATTAAACTCAACTTTTGTAAGTTTTCTATTGGGACTTAGACGAGAATAGGACATATTGCTTGGAGTTATATGGGAATTAGGAGCCTCGCAGTAGGTGTAAGTGGGACATGGCGTAGGCACAGTTTTGTTAAGTTGGATGACGATGGACCAGAGGGCGGTGGTGTGGTGGGTGGCCCACTTCTAAATGGGGTCAACTGGGGCCAATGGAACTTTCTGGATAAAGTTCCAGTCCCACGCTCGTCCTTACCTCACAAGCATTTTTTTTTTTTTTGAGTAAATTACATATTTAACCTTCAAACTATGATCTTATATTAATTAAAATTTTAAACTTTTTAATTAAGTCAATTAATTCATTCTGTTTAACTATGTTAAATTATTCTAACTGAAAGTAACAGAGTGTGGTGTCACGTGAGTGACCCATTCTGCCATTATTTATGAACAAACAAGTTGAGGCACAACAAATTGATACTTAAGTCGTATTGCTTTGCTTCACTGTCAATGTTAGTTCTCTAAGTGACAATATGTACAATATTTTTATTAATAATATGTACAACCTAAAACTACCATGTGATGTGTTAAACTTATATAAAAATTTCTCAAACTTGATTACTATTCTAAAGTTTAATAACAAGAACGAATCCACGGAGTGTGGTGGATTGTATTTATGTTCCGTTTAGCATGATGAAAAAATTAAATGATAAAAAGTTAGAGGGATAGATAAAATATTATGTTTGGTAAAGAAGAAAAATAGGAAGGATGAAAAAATGGATGAATGAGATTTCTTTTCAACTCACCAAAATTAATCGCTCTAAATTGAAAAAAAAATTAATTATTTGTGTTGAAATAAATTTTATTTATTTATATATCTTTTGATATATACATATATTATATATATATTAATTTCATATATAAATACAATGATAAAATATGTTAAATATTTTTTCCATCTTACCAAGTACAAAAAAAAAATTAATTATTTTTATTTTTCATCCATCTTTCCAAATACAAAAGAAGAAAATTGTATCATTTATATTTTCCTTTTTTAAAGTTAGAAAGTGTATTCCTTCTATTTTTCATTACTTTTACTTTCTGTCATTCTTATCAATTGGAACATTAGAAAGGGCTAAGAATAAGAACTTATGGCATGTTTGACTTAAGTATATTGGGATGAATTGAATAATTGATTTCATTTTAATTCATAGTAGTGATTAAATAGTTGGTCATCCACTTCATTGTATATCTCAATTAAATCATGTATGGATCAAGGTTTGGATAAATTGTGTTCTAGTTATACTAATGTAAATCTCATGTTTGGATGAGAGACTAATATATTGTATAAAATTAAAAAGACGAAAACACCATACATCAATGCATAAGGTGTAAAATGCTACATTAGTCTATACGGATATTCTTATCATGTTGATATTAATATCAATCATGTCTCATTTAATATCACCTATTATATGGTATTGGTTTATATCAAGTATAAGGAATAAAATGCTACTTTAAGAACTTTTCCGGTGCTAAAGATAATATCACATATTATATGGTATATATTTTACGACACTAAAATATCTTTAATATTGTTAATTATAATTTGATCCAAATTTGATACTAAATGACTATTGGACTAATTTAATCCAATTTTATTCTGTGTCCTTTGGAGGTTGGTCTTTTTTTGTAAACCTATTTGAACTTAAATCCACTCAAAAAGTTTATTTGGGAATAAATTCACTTTTATCTCCATTGTCCAAAATAACCCTCAATAATTATATTTAATCAAATATTGTTTGAAAAAACTAACTCCTCTTAAATTGATAACTATATTTGCACAATTTTTAAATTAAGAGTTGTTATATTTAAAAATTTTGAAACTTATAATGATAGGCAGTATTTATGAATTTATTATCAAAACACAGTTGTTTTGAAACTTTAATATTAAAGTACGATACTTTTGAACTTATTTACTAAATTACAACACTTTTTAAAAACAGATTCAACAACCCGCTTTAGGGGGAAAAAAAATTTGGGCAATAAAAAAAGCGTGTTTTGTAAACACGTTTTGTACGATTTTTTGTAATCATCCATCTCAACAAGTTTGTGCAAGTACACACAAGCACCAGAAGCCACCATTTGTTTATGACATTTCTTCGAATGCGCAAGCGAAGCCAATATCGAAACAAGGTATTTCTTGTCCACATTATGTACCAAAGGATCTAATAATTGAACTGCACTAACAATCCCCCCCCCCCACCCGGTCTTCCTTCCTAAAAATCCTCCTATTCCCTGCATAAACCATAAGGTTTGACAATGCCTTAGCAGCCGCTTCTTTCTCTTCCACAGCTTTACCATCCAACATTCAAACCAAAGGAGCTATATAACCAATTTCACCCAACTCTTTTCTGGTTTTGGTACTAAATCCCAAATTATATACCGTTTTAGCAGCAGTAATTCTCACACCCAAAACCCCACAT
Source organism: Ilex paraguariensis (assembly GCA_963454935.2). Lineage (NCBI taxonomy): Eukaryota > Viridiplantae > Streptophyta > Magnoliopsida > Aquifoliales > Aquifoliaceae > Ilex > Ilex paraguariensis. The sequence goes on along the minus strand of CAUOFW020010557.1, from coordinate 74,803 downwards.
TTCAAATCCCCAATAATCCTACTCAAGACCCCATTCAAAACAAGAACTTCAGCAACTAATTGACACTCAACTAAAATCCTTAACATTTCAACCGACACCTCCAAACTCCGGTCAATCGGAGCCAAGTCCCAAAAATTCTTCAAAATCTCAGTTCCACCTTCCCCGACCACCAGAACCTTTAATAGAGATGGAAGGTTTCTGGGTGTTCCAGAACCTTCAATAGAACTGCGTGTTCCGGATTGACAAATCTCTAATAGAGATGGAAGGTTTCTTCACACCAGTTGAAACACCTAAAAAGCGTGGTTACAATTTTAACGTGTTTCAGTTCATTATTTTACACCACGTTTTTTATTTAAAAACGGGATCATTGATATCTTTTTTAACAAAAGCGGAGTTGTTGAATATGTTTTTTAATAAAAACGGGATTATTGACTCTGATGATGCACAAAATTGGTTTACACACTACCTGTTAATTAAGTAATATAAAATGCAGTAAAGTAGAGGGTTCGGTCAATATAATCTACGTCCACTTTGAATGACAAGTGTCGTCGAAATTTTATTATCTCCAGTGTGAAGGGAGGCTCTTGGATGACCCTTACTCCAAGGTGGTAGAGGAGACTCTTGGATGACCCTTACTCCAAGGTGGTAGAGGAGACTCTTGGATGACCCTTACTCCAAGGTGGTAGAGGAGGCTCTTCGATGACCCTTGCTCCACGGTGGTAGAGGAGGAGACTCTTGGATGACCCTTACTCCAAGATGGTAGAGGAGACTCTTGGATGACCTTTCTCCAAGGTGGTAGAGAAAGAGACTCTTGGATGACCTTGCCTGCTTCTTGTTGATGTAGTAGCTCCTTGAGCCTGATGAGCTTGATCAGGTTGACTACATTGGGCTGGATTTGTTGGATCTCTTGGAGTTGAATTATAAACTCGGACCGGGCTTATAACATGAGTTGGGCCTTTGGGCTTGGTTCATCATTTGCCCGCAAATGCCCTGTGTCTAATAAAACTTGGAAAGAAGGGCATTCTATTAAGTTTGAATTTTTGGCTGACAGACACAACTGAACAAATTTCGGGAGGTCAAAATATTTGTTTCTAAGCGTCGAGAGTTTCGATTTGATATATTATAAACCTCATTTCGAGTAATTGAGCAAAATATACAGTCAAAATTTCGAGTAAAGAGCTGGGCACTGTTGGGGGTGAGCTAGACAGTGTTCTGGGCGAGTATATATATATATATATATATATATTTTTTTTTAAATTTTGGGAGGCCAAAACACCTGTTTTTGGGCCTTTTTTGAACTTTTTTGAAAAGATCATTACCAAAGGTAAAGAGATTTACTTAGCTTGTCGAGAGCTTTGATTTGGTATATAATAAATCTTATTTTGAGTTTCGGATCAAGAGGTACGGTCAAAATAGCGTGCAGCGCTCAGGTGCATGGTTTTGGGCGAGCAGACACCTTCCTGGGCGAGCATATACTGTGCTGGGCGAGCTGAATTTTTTTTTTTTTCGAAGAGCCCCATTCCATACAATCTTGAGTGAGAAAGAAAGCTCTTCTTGAAATCCTCCAAGAACGCATAGGTGAGGCTTTTGAGTTGAAAGCTTTGAACAATGTTGAATGGAGAGGAGCTTGTGGATCTTGGTGAAGAGCCCGGAGAGAAGGGGGAGGTGCTAGGTACAGGTGTGGTGGCACCATGGGCGCCCATTCTGAAGTAGCCTATAGGTGAAGGAGTGGGGAGAAAGGAGGCTCCCGCTGCTAAGCGCGCGAGAGGAGGAGGCGTTGGGCGCCCAGGCTGTGGAGACCTCAATTTGGCGAGAAAACCAGGTGAGAGAGGGAGGCGCACAGGTGTATAGGCTTGCCTCGGGTGCTGCTAGCGTGCAAGTTGGGTGCGCTAGGGGACACACTGTGGAGAGACTAGCAAGCTAGGTGAGCGGGGCTGCTGCGGTGGCGATCCATGTTGGGAGAGTGGGTTGTGCTCCTTGGCAGTCTCGGGCGAGCAGGCTGGGTGCCTTGATAGTCTTGTCAAATGGGAGTTCATTGGCTGTTGATGGAGAGGCGCCCATAGTGTTGGGCACTGCTGGAGAAACCCCTATGGTGATGGGCGTCGCTGGAGAGGAGCCTATGGTATTGGGCGCCATTGGCTGGCGATTTTGTTGATCGCGATGGAGGTGCGCTATTTGGAGGTAAGCGCAAGTAGAGCTTGTTTGCACTAGATGTTAAGCGTCGGGTGCTGTGGCAACGAGGAGGTGGTGCCAGATGGATACAAAAAAATGAGGCTCGATTGTTGACATTCAATTTAATGTAGTCCCTCGGGTTGCAAACGACCTGAGATTCAAGAGCCTGGCTAGAGATGGAAAAAATAATGTTATTCAAAATATTAAAATATCTAACATAATTACCTGGAGACAGAGGTAGGCTACTTTTACGATAGCAAAGAAAGAGTTTGAGGATTGCTCGTGAGAGGGCTACACCTTTTGAGACCGAGTTTTTGACAACCCATGAGAGTCCTTAAGCTGGAGGTTTAGGTTGCCTTGAGAGCAGAGCAGAGGCCAAACTTTTGGCGACCCGCGAGAGAGTTGATAAGCTGGAGATATAGGCTGTCTGTTTGAAAACAGTGCAGAGGTCAAGCTTTTGGTGACCCGTGAGAGTGCAGCTCAGTTAGAAATAGGTTGTCTGCTTAAAAGCAATGCAGAGGTCAAGTTTTTTGTAAGTTGGAGATATTGGCTACTTATTTGAGAACAATGCAAAGGCCAAGCTTTTGGCAACTCGAGGGAGAGCCGCTCAGTTGGAAATAGGTTGTCTGCTTGAGAGCAGTACAGAGGCCAAGCTTTTGGCGACCCATAAGAGAGCTGTTAAGTTGAAGATAGGTTGCTTGCTTAAGAGTAGAATGGAGATAGATCAAGCTTGTGGTGATCGGTGAGATGATTCACTTCGCTTGTACTTGTTGATGTCCTCAACATTCATATATTTTTGAGCTTTTGTCAATAGTTCTAGCATGCTCTTTGGTGGGTGCTTCATCATTGAGAAGAGGAAACTCTATGAGTAGAGACCTCCCAAGAAGGCAGTAATGGTAACTTTGTCATTTGGCTCTTCGATTTGGAGGACCTCCTCGTTAAAACAAGAGAGGTAACTCCTTAGACTCTCATCTCAATCTTGTTTTATGCTGAGCATATGGGTGACAAGCTTTAGTTGGCGGCGTCCACCAATGAACTGTGTCACAGAGGATTTGCTTAGTTCGGCGAAGGAGCCTATGGAGGCCGGAGTGAGTTTGGCGAACCATTGTCGCGCTAATCCCTTTAAGATGGAAGGGAACGCCTTACACATAATTTCATCGGGGACATTGTGCAGCTGCATTAAGGTCTTATAGGTTTCGAGATAATCAAGTGAGTCCTTTGTATCGTCAAAAGTTTTTATCGATGGCATTTTGAACTTTGGGGGAAGTGGATAGTTCGCCACATCAGGTATGAAGGGTGTGTCAGTTCGCCTTACAAGGTAATCGACAGTTTCGGGTTCTTGTGCTTTCATGGCATTGAAGATGTCACCTAATTGATTTTGCACCTCCTTAACTTTTTCATTCCAGTGATTAGGAAGAGGTCCTCTGGAATTATCACGGACATGGCTCTCATGCTCCATACTTTGGTTTTCACCCTCATCTTCTTAGAAAGAAGGGTTTCCACCATGGAAAGCAAGAGCAGGGGCTTGAGGAGGAGATACCTCTGCTGGTTCTGGACTATAAACTGATGCATTGTGTCCAGCATCTACTGCGCATTTGAGATGGGATTGGCAGGTGGAAGAGCAACCTCTTCCTCTCGTGGTGGAATGTCTTCAGGCTGACTCATGGATCCCGACGGTGATCGCTTTTTAATCAACAAAGAAAGTGTTTACGTGAAAATTTTGTCGTTCCCACAAATGACGCCAAATTGATGATGCACAAAATTGGTTTGCTCACCACCTGTCAATTAAGTAATTTAAAATGCAGTAAAGTAGAGGGAGAGAGAAGATAAAGTTTATAGTGGTTCGGTTAATATGACCTATGTCCACTTTGAATGACAAAGGTCGTCAAAATTTTATTATCTCTGGTGTGGAGGGAGAGCACAAGATTACAAGCTTTGAGAGGAGAGGAGAAAATTATGCTCAAATAAGTCTGATGTCCCTCAAGTGTTGGTAGAGCTTACAATTTATAGTGGCTTAATGTAGTAATTGAATAGCTAGTCTGGTGGTCATAACAGATTAGGGCTATTTAATAGTCACAACGGGTTGGGGTGACTTTAACAGTGATTAAATAACTTGACGACCTCTCCTCTCCTTAACGAGTAAGGAAGTTATGATGCTCTCCAAAAGACTTGGTCAAAGGATGAGGGAAGGTTGACTCTTTCCAATCGGCGAGGGTGAGGCTCCTGGATGCTCCCTTGGTGGCGTAGAGGAGGCTCTTGTATGACCCTTACTCCAAGTTGGTAGATGAGACTCTTAGATGACTCTTATTCCAATGTGGTAGAGGAGGCTTTTCGATGACCCTTGCTCCACGATGATAGAGGAGGAGGCTCTTAGATGACCCTTACTCCAAGGTGGTAGAGGAGGTTCTTGAATGACCTTTACTCCAAGGTGGTAGAGGAGGAGGCTCTTGGATGACCTTACTTGCTCCTTGTTGATGTAGTAGCTCCTTGAGCTTAATGGGCTTGACCGGGTTGATTACATTGGGCTGGATTTGTTAAATCTCTTGGAGTCGGGTTATAAACTCGGATCGGACTTAGAACATGAGTTAGGCCTTTGGGCTTGACCCATCAGACTCCGCTTTTAAAAAGTATCGTAGTTTAATAAATAAGTTCAAAAGTATCATATTTTGGTATTAAAGTTCAAAAACAACTGTGTTTTGGTAATAGATTCTAGTATTTATAGTACAGGGAATTAGATAATACAAAAAAAAAAAAAAGGAATTTGAAATGTATACTTAATGACAATAATTTGATGAAAAAAATGACTTAATAGAGTATAAGTATGACTGTAGTACTTAAAACCAAATAAATTTTAAAAAAAATACTTACGACCAAATATTCGTTTCATCTTTAATGGGTTTTTTAGGTGTGAGTATAATTTTTTAGACTTATTTAGGCAAAAATATATGAATAAGTTGTTTATTTTATTAAACAACTGATATCCGCAGTAAAACAAGAAAATTTATGAAGTAACACAAAAAATCTTCAAACGTCTATGCAGTTTGTTCAAACAAAAAAAAATTGATCTTTATAGTAAGAGTCTTCTTCAACGTCTGTGTTCATCTGATCTCAGCAGTCAGAGTTTTATTCAACGGTCGATTTATTTCTCCGGTGGTGGATTTATTTGAAAAAAGGAACTGCAAATACCAATCACTGTCATTGTGTTTTAATGTGTGTAACTGTTTTTGGTTTTAATGTGTGTAACTGTTTTTGGTTTTAATGGATGTAACTATTTTTTCTTATAGATATAATAAATATATTTCTTCTTTTAATCGGTCATTTTTTTTGGAAATGACTGTGTTCGATTTTGTTTTATGTTTGTTCGTTGTTGGAATGAAGGGGAAAAAAACTGCTTTTGGTTTTAATGGGTATAATTGTTTTTAATGGGTGTAACTATTTTTTTTGTGTAGACATAATAAGTATATTTTTTCTTTTATTTGGTCATTTTTTGTGAAAAATTTCTATGTTCGATTTTGTTTTGTGTTTGCTCGATGTTGGAATGAAGGGGAAAAAATTGATTTTGTTTTAATGGGTGTAACTGTATCAATACAGTTTCAACTTAATTTTTGAATATTAACGGTTTGAAATTTGTGATCAAATAGTTACTTAAAACAGTTATGTAACTATTTTTAATCAAAAAAATCAAACAACACAAATTGTGAAAAAAAAAATTAATGAATGACAAAAAAACAAAAATGAATGTCACCTGCAATTTTCAATGAAGAAGTTGTCAAAAATGATTCACAATTACTTGACTATAAGACACGATGAACAGTAAGTCGTATTCTTCTTTTTTTAGGACGATGAACATTAACTCGAATTCCTTCTTCTTTTTTTTATGATGAACAGTAACTCATATACCTTTTTTTTTTGGACGATGAACAGTTATTCAGGTTCCTCTTTTTTTTTGGACAATGAATAGTCACAATTCTGACATTCCAATCCCTTTGCCGAAGAAGATGGATTTTGATAATTAAACTCCCTATTTTACCTCTCACTTGATTTTAGCTAAAAAAAACGGATGAAAGATAATAACTTTTCATATATTTACTGTTTATAGATGACAATAGTGATATTTTAAAAAAATATGTATTTTACCCAAAATAAGTTTTTGAGTTGTACTTTTTGTTAAATAAGTCTAAAAAATTGTACCGACTTCTAAATTGACCTTCTTTAATGCCATCAACAAACAGGGCATCAGTGGGTGGGGCTTTGGTCCACCTGTCATGGCACATTGTACGTTTTATGGGCCCCCTCAGTTCCCACCAAAGTATAAAGGCCAACCACCGGATATTTCTGGACCAATTGGCCCATTTGATGAACTGCTTTTAGTTGTGGAGTCCACCTTTTGTCTCGTGGATATGGGACCATGAGATTGCATAATAAACCCAATATTCATGTGGGCCACATAACTCCACCACAGACGGTTACAGTTCATTGGTGGCCCATCTACTTTCCATATGACCATTTTAAAAGTCTGTATCGTTGTGGCACTAGTGGGGGTCCGTGGGGTCATTGCAATGCTACTTGTTAGTCTTTTTTTTGGCAATGGTCCCTTAAGTTGTGGGACCCCTGTGCCATATAAAATCGTACGCAAAGTTTCAACCCAATTGGATGAGAATATTGCACGGAAAGTGATTGATTTGAGTTATTAGTGATAATGATAAATTAAAAATAATATAAAAATTTTGTATGCATTACAATCTCATTAAACAAAAAATAGATATACTGATATCAGAATAATACGTAATTCAAATTAGAAGATAACTCAGCTCATGTAAAGTTGGTCGATATTAACTAACTAAGTTGACTGTGTAACTCTAAAAGACGATAAATATCATTAAAGATATCAAAAGATGAAAAAAAGAACTTTTGTCATGAAACGTTACGGCCACCAAATCATCGTCTCTCAAGAATCATGTAATTGCTTTTAGAAAATCATATCACACTTGTAAATAAAAACATCTAATGGCCAAATATAGCCTATATGCTAACTCAAGGGACGATCACCAATCCTTATAAAACCAAGAGAATACATAATACATGTATTGTACTCATCTTCTTCTTAAGAAATATACCATCAAAGAGTAAGAATCCTCCATTAGAGTAGACTAACCCAGTTCATCAGTTGGGCAAACTACTATATATTATTATACCTTCTTTACCTATTTTAACACACACCCCTCATCATTACCTAGAGCTCATTCCATTTTTACACCATTAAGATACATTCTTACGAAGTAAATTTTTGGTATTATAGTCAGATTCCACTCAATTGCATTAGGCTAAGATCTGAATCCACACTAAAGTCATTAGATTTTATTCCAGTGTCTAACTATGCAATTATTATATTTTCTCAAGAAAATTTGATACTTATTTCTTGGTATGAAGAATCAACTCGAGCTTTTCAACGGTTTTTTCATTTAACATAAGAATTAGATTGGCTTCTCATGGGAAGAACATCAATACTAGGCCTGTGGATGAGAGTTCAACATAATTGATAGAGAGTTTAAAAATGGGTCTCTGATACAAGGTTTACAATGAATTTACCATAATATCATAACAAAAAGGGCCCATGAACACCAGACTCAATTGAGGTGAGGGAGTGTCTTGGCAGTAAGGGTTCATTCTCACTAGTGGGTACGGTTGTGGATTCTAACCTCATTCTCTCTCGCTCCCTCTCTTCCACACCGCCCAAAAATAAGTAAAATAAAATAAAAACACCACACTCAAGCTTACTACCAGATTGCTTCTACTAGAAAATGTTTCCGTCCTATGGATCGATACTTTGTTGGGTCTACCTTATCCCTCTTATACCCATGTTTGAATATATATTTTGACCCTAGTATTATTACCTAGAATTAATACCGGCCCGTATGAATAATGTATTTAACATCACCTATAGCCTTTTAAATAAATCCACATTTTTTGTGGGTTTAAATAATCCAATTAGGATGTATTTGAGCAAAATATATTTTTACCCTCAAGAATCTCTAGGATATAAATCACTCTTTATCTTAAGGGTTCAATAATAATTTAATGTTTATACTATTATTAAATACTCCATCTAAACGAAGAATTAAATGGGATAAATGTGAGGTCTACTACTTTTTAATACTTGAACTAAACATGAGATGAAGAAATATTATCATTATAATTAGTCCAAGGGACAGATGGATGGGAATGAGATGTGGACGACATTATCCAATCCGGTTCTTCCTAATACTTAAACCAAACACACCCTAATATACCCATGGTTGGATACACATTTTGAGTTCGATATTACCACCTATAAATAATACTAGCCGGATGAATAGTTAATACCACCTACAACCTCTTAAATAAACCCACCTTTTTGGTGGGTTTAAATAATTCGATTATGATGTATTTGAGCAACATTTTTACCCTCAAGAATTTATAGGATATAAATATCACTCTTTATTTTGAGGGTTCATAAGTAATGTAATGCTTATACTATTATTCAATACTCAATCCAAACAAAATATTAGATGGGATAAATGCGAGGTTCACTACTTAATACTTTAACCATACATGTGATGAGGAAACATTATCATTATAACTAGTCCAAAGACTGGATGAATGGGTATGAAATGGACGAGTTTGTTCAATCTAATCCCTCCTAATACTTATGCATAACAACTAAAAATTTATTATATTTTGTTATTTCGTGTTTGTGCCAAGAATTGAGGTGAAACCATGAAGAATTATCTTTATTTACTGAGAATGGGAAAAGAGAGGCAAATCCCTGAAATCAATGGATTAAAATTTGTATCTATTTCAAATCATTGCTTTTAATGGAGTTTACATTAACATTAATTCGATCTTTCCGCACTTCCTTGTGGAGTTGCTTGCTTCTAGTACCGTTGAATAAGTAACACTCTTCAAGCGGGTGTCCAATAGCTCAATCCCTTGTTAGAAGCTCATTTGTCTTGCATATATGAAAGAGATTATTTTTTGAAATCGGACCAACAACCCGGATCATCTAGGTCACAAACCAATTTTTGATGAAAACAATAAAAGAATTCCAAGTGGATAGAGGTCAGAAATGATACAGGCACATGCAGTTTGTCATTTCCATGAACCAGGTAGGGTTACAACAAATACATAAGGATAAAATGTACAAACCCAATAAACAGAGTCATTGGAAGCTTAAATAGGGAAAGCCCAAAATGTTACTTTGTGACTTGTAGTGGCAATTGTGCCGTAGCAAGTCGGGTTATTGTCGATTCTTATCGAGCACTAATTAATCCCAACTCATTTAATTAATCATGTCGTATTGATTGACTTGTTTATTTTTATATCGGATTCATGTTCGTGTTGACCCATATAAACTTTGAATAAATAATTTAACTTTAAGATTTAAATCTAAGATTCTATTATTACTTAATTGAATCCGGCTCATATTTTTTCTATAAATTAAAAATTAACTTAATAAACATGATAATAATAATGCGTAAAAATGTCTTTTTTGTAGAATAATTACTTCAATGCTTAATAAATAATAACAAATAATTAACTTTTTATTTCTATAATACTAGTTAAACGTGTTAATTATGTCAATTTTGTGTTTGACACTAGTCAAACTCATTTATTATTCGTGTTAACGGTCGTGTCATTTACGGGTTTATTTTGAAAAATAATCAACCTTAACCCGTTAATTTCGTGTCGAGTTCGAGCTATGGCGTGTCAGAAATTGTCACCCTTATTTGTGACACCATAGGACCAAGAGAGCATTGTGAATTCCACAAATAAATGGTTTGCTAAAAACCGTCCTCGTTCTCTTTCCATGAAGAAATGGGCGATGATCAAAAAATAGTATGCAGTTGTGGACGGCGTTGTGCCGGTTAAGCTCCAAAACAAGTTGCGGACATAACAATTCTCACAGCTTGAGTATATAAACCTGACCCCTGTGTAAGTCTTTATTGCTAAAACACAACATCAATTTACAACAAAGCTAAAGGGGGTCGCTAATGGCGAAGTCGGCTTTGCTTTCCCTTCTCTATAGTTTGTTGCTTGCAGCTGCTGTCCTAAACTGCCACTGCCATGAAAGGAAGGTATGATGTCTCCAGCGAAATCAATGGTTCCTATCGGCGTCCTTCGTATGGTTTGCTCAGATTTTTACCCGTGCAATATCCATCTAGTATTTGCTATGTTTCCATATTGAAATTATACATTTTTCCTAAGAAATTTGAGTTTAATGTATAGGTACATGTTGTGTACATGGGGGACAGACCTCAAGGGGATGTGCCCATTACATCCATGCACCATGCCATGTTGGAAAATACAATTGGAAGGTTGTCACTGCTACCAGTATTATACGTATACTACTTACACAGTAGAAATCTACTTCCAGTACAGTAACAACAATGCATTATATCCCAAAATTGACTCTTAGTAACATTGCTCTAACGATAAATATAGGGCACAATGTGAGTATAATATAGGGCACAATGTGAGTAGGAGGACAATGTGGGTTGGCCGAAACTTCAGCTTTTCTAGTTAGAAATAATGTTACTTGAAACAAATTTACGGATGATAAAAATGATTTAGGTCCGCAAACTAAATGTAAGGACCATCATCGCTTTCCTACTTCATCAGAATTGGTTCAGTGATGCTTGTTTTGTAACCACTATTAGTTATTACCAGCAAGAACAAGGCAGAGTAGTACTACCATTACTTGGGTCAATAGAGCCGATAATCGAACCGAACTACTCGAGTTTGACTCGGGTTTGACTTAGTTTAGGCTTGTTCAAGTTCAATTTGTTTTTTAAGCAAATCGAACTTGAACATTTTTTAGCTCGTTTATACGTAAATACTCAACTTTTGCTTGAATTCGACTTGTTTTGGGTTCTTTTAAACCCGTTTTAGATCGTTTAAGCCCGTTTTTTAAACGAACCAAATTTGAATAATTTTTTAGACTTACGTAAAAAAACGTCGAGTTAGTCTGGACGATCATTCAGGCTCGTTCGATTATCAGCCCTATGGGTCAGTGCTGCATTTCAATATTAAATGAGATCCACGATAATAGTATATTGAGTCAGGAAATTGGGTATAAGTAGAGAATGTGAAACGTTTAAGTCTGCGGTATTGCAGTTCTCCATCAGCCAAACAGTCACTTATCTACAGTTACCAGAGGAGTTTTAATGGATTTGCCGCCAAGCTTACAGATGAAGAAGCTGCAAAGCTTTCAGGTGAGACTATCATACAGTTAGAAATTTTTTTTTAAGAAATTGGTGTTTGTTACTCTGTTCTTGAACTAAAACAAGCATAATGGAGTTGCAGAAATGGAAGGAGTAATTTCAGTGATGCCAAATCGTATTCTAAAGTTGCATACTACGAAGTCCTGGGACTTCATGGGTTTAAGTAAAGACAATCTTGGAGGTCCTCACGAAGGAGACGTTATCGTTGGACTTCTAGATACTGGTAAAGATATTAATATCATTGTCGTACTGCACATAAAATAACACAGTTTAGTCCTCGTTAACGGGGTCTCGAAGGAATAGATTGGTTCTGTTTCTTTATTTCTGTATTGAAGCATATTTATATATCTATATCTATATCTATTCATAATTTTTGTTTTACAGGTGTTTGGCCTGAAGCTGATAGCTTCAATGACCAAGGTTTTGGCCCTCCGCCAGCTAAATGGAAAGGAATTGCCAAGGCGAAAATTTCACCTGTAACAAGTTAAGTGTTCTTTCCTTCCCCATAGCAGTTTACTACTGTTGAAGTGTCGAGTCCTAGATCAGTTGGTGATAAGAGGGTCTTAGGTCATATAAGTGAGCAGATTACTCCACCTGTTGTGCGCACCTTTTGGGTTGGAAACCCATGTCCAACAAGTGGTATAGAGTAATGACCTAAGCCACCATGTGGACTGACTCCTTGTGTCGGATGAGAGAACAGTAATAGTTATTCATTGTAAGCTTCGTTCGAGAGGAAGATTGTTGAGGGATCAAACGAATTCTACATGGGTTGATGATGAGAAGGTCTTGGGCCATATAAGTGAGTGAATCAGTCCACCTACTAGGTGCATCTTTTGGGTTGAAAACTCATGCCCAACAACTTTTTACAAAATCACCCTCCATCAAAAAACAATATTACACAAAGGAGAGACGACGGCCCACCTAGTACTCGTGACTCTTAGCACTATCGAATTTAGGGAGGGTTTGATATATGCAATCTTTACTCTAAATGTGGAAAGACTATTTTCGCAACTAAAACCCTTTCTGCAACTATTAAATTTACGAAATAATTAAATTAACAAACAAAGAAACATACATACTACAGTAATGAATTTATTATATTTTCTGATATTAGTGCAATATGAGACTAATAATTTTGTTGATTTTTTTTCCTTTTTGACATTACAGCAAGCTCATTGGAGCAAGGTTCTACAACAGCGAGGACTATTATGACATTACCGACATCAAATCCCCAAGAGACTCGGAAGGACACGGTACCCATACAGCCTCGACTGCGGCCGGCCGAGAGGTCGCCGGAGCAAGCTACCTGGGGCTAGCAGAAGGTGTAGCAAGAGGCGGAGTGCCCAATGCAAGGATAGCAATGTACAAAGTCTGCTGGTCTTTTGGATGTGGACTTGCAGATATTCTTGCAGCATTTGATGATGCAATTGCAGATGGTGTTGATATTATATCAGTTTCTCTAGGATCCAACTGGCCAACCCAATACTTTGACGACCCAATTGCCATTGGATCTTTCCATGCCATGAAAAAGGGAATATTAACCTCAAATTCCGCTGGAAACTCGGGTCCTGAACCGGTGACCGTGTCCAATTTTGCACCATGGACACTAACTGTTGCTGCCAGCAGTATTAACAGAAAATTTGTTGCTCAGGTGGTGCTTGGCAATGGACAAGTTTTCACAGTACGTTGAAAACTGCAGTGTCTAATAACTCATGAACAACCTTGTGATAGTCCTAGGATTAATGTTCGTTAGAGATCTGACAAATTTTACACACTCAGGCTTAGGACTGACTCGAGAAAAAGAAGATATTAAACACGACACAGAGAGTTGAACAATGCAGTTTCTGAAAATTCATACAGAACCTTGTGATAATTTCTCAAGATTAATGTTTGACTCGGGCTAATAACCCACTGTGCAGGAAAAAAATAGACCTTAAACACGACAAGGAAAGAGTTAAACCTTGTGATAGTTATCAGTTTCCCCATCTGCTTTTCTTATTCAATAATGTTGCCAAAATGCAGGGACTCTCTATTAATAGCTTTGATCTCAATGGGACCTCTTATCCATTAATCTGGGGAGGAGATGCAGCTAACTATACAGTTGGTGCTAATCCAGATATTTCAAGATATTGCATAACTGGTACTATGAACTCATACAAAGTGGAGGGAACTATTGTTTTCTGTGAAACCCTATGGGATGGTACTGGCATTCTTATGGCAAATGGTGTGGGTACTATAATGGCTGATTCATCCATCACTGATTTTGCCTTCAATTACCCATTACCAGCAACATTGATCAGCACAGAAGACGGTCTCAAAGTTTTCGATTACATAAAAACATCAGAGTGATAATTCTTTTTTACATTTCTTCCCAATAATTTCATAGTTATAGAGGCTTTTTTACAATGTCATACTAACATAATTGAGCTTAACGACATAACATTTCAGCAACCCGATTGCAACTATTCTGGTTAGCGAGACATGGGAGGATGTCCTGGCTCCTATCGTTGTTTCATTTTCTTCAAGAGGACCCAACCCCATTTCACCAGACATTCTCAAGGTAATCAAACATTTGGGTGCGGAATGATTTTTAAATTGAGTGTTTTTTTCTGTACTTGTCAATATGATTTTTGAATGTGTGTGAATATATATGTTCAATGTCTTGCATTACTAATGAGCAGCCTGATATTACTGCCCCTGGTGTGGACATTCTTGCTGCATGGTCTCCTGTGGCTCCACCTTCCATCGACTTTGAGGACACTAGGAGTGTCAAATACAACATAATTTCAGGGACATCTATGTCTTGCCCCCATGCTAGTGGTGCTGCTGCCTTTGTCAAGGCTTCCCACCCCAATTGGTCTCCAGCTGCCATTAAGTCCGCCCTCATGACAACAGGTGAAAACTCAATGCTAATTCTGCTCATATTTGGATTGAGGGTAATGCTATAATACCGAGGAATAAGTTTTTGGTACCTTACCAGAAGTTACTACAGAATAAGAGCTAGATTACAACTCAACCCGGTAAGGTTACGAGAATATGGGGCTATTTGAGGTCCCATCCTAAAATTTTAGGATTGATCCCAACCTTAGTCTTTAACCGACCTTTTGAGTTTTTCCTTGACTTCTAACCCTTATTTAGTTGTAAATTTTGGTGATCCTAATACTCCCTCTATGATCAGCTTATGTTGTGGATTCAAGGAAGCATGAAGACCGAGAATTTGCTTATGGTTCTGGTCACATTAACCCAGTTGCTGCTGTGGACCCTGGTCTCATCTTTGATGCCTCCGAGTCAGATTAAATCAACTTTCTTTGCAAGCTGGGCTACAACACATCCACTCTTAGACTCGTCACCGGAGACAACAGTGTCTGCAACAGCACAGAGCCCGGAAGAGCTTGGGATCTCAACTACCCCTCATTCTCCCTCTATGTTGAAGATGGCCAGCAAATCGCGGGTTTGTTCACTAGGACAGTGACCAATGTTGGGGCACCAAACTCAACTTACACAGCTACCATGTCAATACCATCAACTATAAGTGTGACCGTGGAGCCATCAGTCCTGTCATTCTCTGCTGTTGGAGAGACAAAATCGTTCACAGTGAAGGTCATGGGGCCGAAGATTGCACAGCAGCCAATCATTTCAGGTCCCATTCTGTGGAAAGATGGAGTCCATGTGGTGAGAACACCACTTGTGGTTTACAACTACCTCCCTGGTGCTCCTTATGATCTCGACTCAGCCCAAACCTACTCCATGGCTGAGAAGAAGCCAACTTTCAAAGGAACTTCCATATATCACAAGAATGGAATCATTGGACACAATTGAAACCATATCGATGACTTTCTATTGAGACGTGACATATTTGTGATGTCTTTGTTGAGAATAATAGAATAAATTTCCATGTAATGTAGGCATGGATCCTTGGACATGGCTAAAATGCCGTCCAAGATATGTTGAATACCTAGGTGTTTGGTAATGGAATCAAAGATTTCTAGCAGAGTGAAATGCAAAACCATGTCTTTTCCCTCCGATCTGCGATTTCCCGGTAATCACAAGAAATTTGTTCTCCTGTTTGTCAAACTACTAGTGCAAATTGGATGCCTCAATCACACATTAAAGAGAAAAAATTGCATTGTTATGAGATTCTAAACAGAGGAAAGGCCTACGTGGGAAATGAAGAAGATGCACAAATGGGTGGCTGCTTGATGTGGCCGGTTCTTCCGATTCAAATCTGTAGCATTTGCTTGTGGGGATGCTACTCTAGACGAGAGTTACTTGGGCTCGGTTCAGATAGGACTAGACTCGAACTTGACTCGTGTTTTAAACAAGTTAAGCTTCAACAATTTTTAGAATGTTCGACTCGAGCTCGCAAAGCTCGACTCGTTTATATATAAAAATAGGCGAGCTACTCCGGCTCAAGTCCGGATTCAGCTTGGGCCGAGCTTGGCTCGTTTTTTCAATAAACCGAGCTTGAATAATTTTTTAGGCTCAATTACAAAATGACCTCAATTGGCTCGGGCTCAGACTCAGACTCAAGCCCGCGAAGCTTGATTAACAACCCTATTTGCTTGTGACAATTCAATTAAGTATGCTCTATTAATCAAAAGATTAATTGGCTAAAATTACTAGGAGCCAATCCATGACTAATTTTTGAACTCTTTTATATATTAGTTTGTATTTCCACTTTACCGGTCGGATGTTAATTGAGTTAAGGTTGTGCAGTACAAGTTTTTTAATAGTGCTTAATTGTTGAGTTTACAATCTTGCTCAAGCTTGACTTCACAGAAGTTTGTGAGCAATCGAGCCAAGCTCTAGCTCTAAAAAAAATAGAAAAATTGAAGTCTATAACTTCTTAATCAATTTAAAACAACCAAGTTATCAACAAAAATACTACAAATTCTCTATAGTTTTTTCAAAAAAATAATTAGAACAGCATATAAATACATATAGTTCAAAGCTATTTGGGGATAAATTTAGGATTTAGATGGGAATTATTTGGAAATAAATAGAAACCCATTCGAGCTGAGTCAAGTCTACTCAAGTCGGGCTACAAATTGCTCAGATTCAGCTCATTTACCAAACGAGCTTAATGAAAGAAAGTTTCTCAAGCTAAAGAGAAATGAAAAATTCCTAACAAAAGAAAAGAGATGAGTGATTCCAGATCCGACTAGTTAAAGGAAGAAAGGGAATACACGTCCTAATACAGTTTTCTTTATTAACTCAATAAAGTAAAGTCTTCTAATCAAATCAATCCAATCCAAGTTATTTGGAAATTTAAGATCACCATTTAGCCGTATGTATTCCATGTAAGTTAGCACAAGCAAACTCCTTGGCTCAATCAAGTAGCCATGTAGCTGCAACGGGAATTATTCAGAACTGCCCAAAGCATATTGATTCTTCAATCCGGAGTCTTACAACGCGAACACCATAACTTGAGGGGCATGACTAACTTCTAATTGGAAAGAACATCACGGTCATGATAATGGTTATGGCTTCTAGTGGCCATGTGAACTATTTAGTTTCATCTCCCATACGATTCAGGAAAGCCATGGATATAACACAAAGTAAGCCATGAACTTGCATCGCTTGCAAACTTAAAAAACACGAAAATGACCAGATATATAACTTCAGAATTATTTATTTGCTGTCAAGTTAATATGAATACAACTTTCAAATACACAATAGGAAAGTCATGCATGTCATATGGGAAGAGGAAACACTATGGCAGAGAGATTGCATCAACGCACATGAGACTAAATAAATTTATATTGACTGACAAAATAAAATTTCAAACCTTATTATCAAGCCACAGGGGTCTTCCGATTTGGCTTGAACACGTACTGTATGAGGGACTCCTTAATGGGTAAGAGTTCAGGGAATTCTTGCTTCAGCTTGGTAGCATCAAGTTCATTGTTGCTCCTTGGCGCAACGATCACCTTTGCCTGCTCCTCAAGAGTAAAATTCTTCCATGTGAAGTTTGGGTCAATATATTCCCGATACATTTCCAGAATCTCGTTGTGGCTGACCACTCCAGGATTTGTATAGTTCCATATACCTGTGAGGTTTCTTTTTGCCATCTCGATGGAAATGGGAAGGAGTTCATCCAAGATTGTCATTGAGTTTGGTATGTTAACTACTTTTTTGTATTGACTGATCTTTGTGATGAAGTTGCGCGGGTTGGATAAATCTGATGAGATGGGCATTCTGACCCGCAATGTGCAGACGTTTTCATAATTGTTTAGCAAATCCTCCACCTTCACAACATCAGTAAAAATGAACAACCGTCAGAACTAACAGCTATAGTAACTTCAAACTCTGATGTGCCACTGCACACTCTTTAATGTAAAGGCCCTGACAATTATAAAGAGAAGCCACATTCACATATTAAAACTTTATAGATTACATCTTTCAAGAAACGATGCACCTTCTTTGACCCATGGCACAGATGTCAATTACAATGTCAAAAAATGATTCATGATGATCATTCTTAATAGTACCAGCTACAAAGAGTTTGCACTGTGCTGTGTTATGAATATTCAGCTACTTGTGAATCTTCTCCAAAAGACAACTATTCTTTGAGATGCAAAAGCCTGAACAATGGTCAAATCCTAAGAAAGCGAATAAATTCTCATAGAAACTCACACTATATTTTCCTTTATTGGGAGACATATGGTCCCAATCATGTTCTTCACAAGACCTCTAGGTTCTTGCCAAATACAAGACGCATAATCACCCATCAATAATTACAGATTAACAGTCATAATGGCATATCCCTCCCTCCATCTCTTTCTCTCCTTTGTGTACATAGTTATTTTGAATTTCTAATGATGATGACAACCCATCAACCACCCGGGCTAGATAGGAGGAGACCTCTCTGATGATAAAAAGGTTTTTCAAAAGAAGTAATATATATTTATCTTGCACACAAGAAGGGGTTAATTTTATCAGCACTCTTCTGTCATTCCACGAAAACAAATTTTCACAATATAAAGAAAAAGCAAACATCTGATTCAAGGCAAGTCAAATTGCTTTGAAAAAACACAAGCTAAGCCAACTAAGCTTGACTTTAGGCAAGTTAAGATCATAGATTTTTCCTTCCAAACATGTACTTTTACCAAACATTCTTCTGATGTAATTAATGACAGATTCCACCACCTTAATTTAGTCCTCATACACAAACAAGTTGTATTTTGCGAAGGATCTCCCCAGACCCCACAAAGATGGGATTCTCATGCACCAGATATACAAACAAGTTGGATTCATACTTACCATTTAGTACACACCCTTAAACAAGATTGGCAATGACAATCCCAGATCCAACACATTATAACTACACACAACACACATACACATCAATAGAGATCCGCTAAATTCGATCACTTGAACTAAAATTACTAAATATAGAAATAACCAGAACATAAATTCATATAGCTAGATCTTAGAATTCAATGGCGTGAATTAACGAATTGAATGAATTTGATAGAAAAGAAAGTGATTCACTCACCATGGCTTTGGTCTTGGAATAGAAAGATCCGATGAAATTGGGTTTATCCTCTTCCTTGAACCCAATACCGGTTCCTATCGAATGCTCAGAATCGTACTCAAAAATACAACCGGTAGCATAGTTAATCAAAACCAGACCCTTCTCTCTGCACACATCAGCCAGCGTCAGCGTCCCGACCACATTGGTCCGGATGGTCTCGACCTTATGCGATTCACACCAGTCTACATTTGGCCGGCCGGTCACGCCTGCGGCGTTGAAGACGTGGGTCGGATTCACAGCAGCAAGGTCAGCTTCTAAGGAGCTCCGGTACTCGAGACGGCCCGAGCCGTAAACAAAGTCGATGCCTTGGGCTTCGCAGAGCTTGCCCAGTAAGCCACCGATCCAGCCGGTCCGGCCATAGATCAAGAACTTAAGTGGCCGGTCGGTTGATGAGCCGTTGACTGGGAAGCCCATTTGAGAGAGAGAGAAGGAGGGGGGGGTGGGATATACTTACAGGTACTGAATATCTGGGTATTGTGGAAGAGAGAGAAATGCTGGGAGGATTGGAAGTCGGCGAGTGTGTTCCTGGTCTTTTGGCAAGATATTAGGCGGTGGCTTTGGACAGTGATAAGAAGTGACCGCCCTCAGATTCTTATAGTAAGGGAGAATCGTTATATATTCCAAGATTTGTTCAAATATTTTTACTAAATTTTATCCCAAGCTAATATAAATTATAGGATAATTTTTTTTTATATTTGTGTCTTAAAAAAAGAAATTTATTAAGAAAACCAAACTACAATATTTAAATCGGTAGAAATTAACTGTAAATTTAATGATCATCATCAGCCATTAAATAATATTAATTACCACCAACTTGGACTTGCAAATTTAAGCAATCAAACATTGCATATGCTCACCAGGCCTCCCCAAGAAGCCATGGACTCTAGACACCATGATAATTGATGATGCACAAAAATGGTTTTGCACACCACCTGTCAAGTATAGATAATAAATGCAATGAAATCAACGAGAAAATTAAAGAAGACACAATTTATAGTGGTTCGGTCAATTCGACCTACGTCCACTCTTCAATGGCTTCAGTCGCCGGGTATTTTATTGATTCAAAGGTATGGAGAACAAAGATACAAGCTTTGAGAGGGGGAATGGAGAATCAAAGAAAAACAATAATCTCTGGTAGTCGGTTCGTCTTCTGAAAGTCTCTGATGGAGCATGTGTCCCCTTCTCTCTCAGATTAGAGCCATTTTATAGTAGATAAGAGATCATTCTTGTGGAGATCATAACATATCCTCAAGGCTTCTTTATCGCAGCTTAGAGATTATCTTCGGTGGAGATCACGACTTATTCTCAACGGAAGGAAGAGTTTGGGGAACTCTTGAAGGAAACGTGGTCAAAGATTGGGCCGTTGATAAGCTTTTTGTGCTCTCTTCTTGGTGACGTGCTAAGCAAGAAGTCCAACCGTGCTCTCCTCTTGGTGACGTGCTAAGCAAGAAGTCCAACCGGCCTTGGGCTCCCTAAGGCGGTGTAGATAAACTTCCTGTGCTCTCCTCTTGGTGACGTGCTAAGCAAGAAGTCCAACCGTGCTCTCCTCTTGGTGACGTGCTAAGCAAGAAGTCCAACCGGCCTTGGGCTCCCTAAGGCGGTGTAGATAAACTTCCCGTGCTCTCCTCTTGGTGACGTGCTAAGCAAGAAGTCTAGCCGGTCTTAGTCTGTCTTGGACTTGGTGGGTTCACGATGAGGTTGGGCTCCTCAACCGGGGTTGGGCTTTAATACATAAATTGGACTACTTGGGCTTAACCCATCATTTGCCCCCCAATGCCCCATGTCCAAGGAGACTTGGAGAAGGAGGCATTGATTTCTTTTTTTTTTTTTTTTTTTTTAGGTTTCTTCCATTTTATTTTAAAGAAGGCCTATAATATTTTGTTTGGCCTTTTGATTTTGAAAAAATGGCTTATGACTTTCTTTTTGGCCACTTTGTTTTGAAGAGGGCCCATAATTTTCTATTTGCCTACTTTATTTTGAAGAGGGCCCATATTTAGTCTATTTGGGCTTTTTTCCTCTTTTTGAAAAACCCTAGACTATAAATATAGTCTTCTTCTTCAAATTACCACTTCACTTATTTTTAAGGTTGAGCACCCACCTCTTGAAGATTTTGAGAACTCAAGTCCTACCCATTTTGTTGAAGCCAAAGTGTGTGTTCTCCTTGAATCTTTCTAAGAGTGTGATTTCTTCCTTGCTAGTTGAGCTTCTCAAGTGAACAATGTCGATTGAAGAGGGATTGGTGGAGGTTGAAGAAAGTTGTGGATCTGAAATTGAAAGGCTGGGTAGCGAAGAGGAGGCGAGGAGGGGCGAAGGCGCGCTGGGCGCGCGGCTGGGCAGCGCTGGCACGCGCGCGGGGCGTGGCGCTGGGCAGCGCGCGCGCGCGCGCGCGGACGCGGCGCTGGGCAGCGCGCAGCTGGGCGGCTGTTCTGTGCGTGCTGGGGGCCTGGGCAGCTGCCTAGGGGCTGCTCCTCCTGTCTTGGACAGCCCAGGGGCGCTGGGCAGCTGCCTGGGTGCTGGGCTTGCTGTCCTGGACAGCCCAGGTGCGCTGGGCAGCAGTCAGGGAGAGCTAGGCAGTGGCCTGGGAGCACGGGCTGATCCGATTCTCATTCGAGGTGCTGAGTTGGGCGCCTTAGGTGCTGATTTTTTAGCCGAAAATTCTTCTTTGTGTAATATTGAAAGGCCAGACACCCTTCAACTTACTGGGCAACTTTGTTTGGATGAGCAACAGCAGTCAGGCACACTTTCAGGCGTTGGGCTAGAAATTGCAAGCAGTAGGGAAGCTTTGGATGCTGCCATTGATGATCAAGCCCTTGTTGTAGTTTCCCCGATTCAAGTTCTTCAAGACTCTCCCAATGGTGATTTGGACTACTCCTTAAGGCCCCGGAAGAAGAAACGTAACAGCAAAGTGGGACCCGATGATGACGGGTCTAAGGTGAGCACCATTCGTAGTTTGTTCTGTTCAGATGAAGATATTTCTAAGCTTGTTTTTACTTATCGCATCCCTCCGACCGTGTTGTGCCGTCGGGCTGAGTTGGGCGAGTTTGCTTGCGATGACTCTTCCGGGGATATTGTCGTTTACGAGGAGATGCTTGAGGCTGGGTTAAGATTTCCCATGTCTTCCCCCATTTGTCGAGTCTTGCATTACTTCTCCTTGACCCCGGGGCGACTAGCACCCAACGGTTGGAGAGTCCTCCTCGGTTTTCTTGCCTTATGGAGAAAAGTGCACCACGAGGATGCTTCCCCTATGGAGTTTCATGCAGCATATAATTTGAGCGAAACCCCTACACCAAATAGGGGATGGTATTATTTTACCGCGCGGAGTGGTACAGTGCTTACAGGGATGCGCTCTAATTGCGGCGGCTGGAAATCTTGTTTCTTCTTTATTGGTGGAGAATGGGCTTCAGAAGCCGACAGAGTTTTGGTGCCAACACATTGGGGTGCTGCTAAAAAGCCCGGTATGCTGCACACTTCTTTCTTTTTTTTTTTTTTTTTTTTTTTTTGTGTGCTCACTTTTTCTATGTAGATATACCTGTGCTTTCCCGGGACCAGGAGTGGAAATTGGAGGCTGTCAAAGCTTGCCCTTGCAAAGATTTGGGAGTTCTCCTGCCCAAGTATACTAGAGCTGTAGCTCCATCTCAGAAATCTGGCAGCTCCTCTTCGAAGAAAAAGGGTGAGCTAGTTTCCTCTCCTTTTTTTTTTTTTTTTTTTTTTTTTTTTAACCCTTCTCTATTTCTTGCAGCGAATAAGAGGGTGGTGGTGTCCCGTTTTTCTAGCAGGAGCCCTCCTTCTTCCAAAGTGATAAGGACAGATGATGCTCCCCATGTGGCTTCCACGGTGGCTTCTTCTCAACTAGCAACTTCTCCAACTGCTGCTCCAGAGTCTTCCTTGCTAGGCACATCTGTTCCACCTTTATCCTCTCCTTGTGCTACCCCTCCTTTGTCTCCTCCATGTTCAGGAACTTCTACCCAAGTGCCGATTTGGGCTGGTGCTATGATGGGGAGACCAGCAGCTATCCGGGCAAGGCTTGGGAGGTTTGTGTTTGGGCCAGAAGTTTCTGAGCTTAGCGCTTCGGGCACTGATAATATCGTCAACACGTATTTGGAAGGTCTGGCTCAGGTAAGGGTTTGCTATTTCCCTTTCTCCAGTCGTTTCCTGTGTTTTTGACTCCTTTTTTTTTTTTTTTTTTTTTTTAGGTTTCGACTTCCTCCATCTGCTTGCTTTCGAGGGCCTATAATCAAGACAAGCTGAAGCTGGATCTTAGCCTTGTGCAGAGGGAGCTTATTACTGCTCAGGAGAGGATTGTCGAGCTTGATTCTGAGCTTTTGGTGACCCGTGAGAGGGACGTGCTCCGGGAGGGTGAGCTTGTGGCAGCACATGAAAGGTTCTCTAATTTAGAGTCTGAGCTTCTGGCGGCCCACGAGAGGGACGCGCTCAGGGATGGTGAGCTTGCTGCAGCCCATGAGAGGGCCGCTAAGCTAGAGGCTGAGCTTTTGGCAGTCCACGAGAGGAGCGCGCTCAGGGATGGTGAGCTTGTTGCAGCCCATGAGAGGGCCACTAAGCTAGAGGCTGAGCTTTTAGCAGTCCACGAGAGGAGCACGCTCAGAGATGGTGAGCTTGTTGCAGCCTATGAGAGGGCCACTAAGCTAGAGGCTGAGCTTTTGGCAGTCCGCGAGAGGAGCACGCTCAGAGAGGCTGAGCTTGTAGAGGCCCATGGGAGGGCCATGCTCAGAGAGACAGCTGTTGCAGAGGCAAAGCTGACGGCTGCTAGGGAGAGAGTTTCCCGTGCTGAGGAAGACTTGGAGAACGGTCTTGCAGATGCTTTTATTGATGGTTTCGAGGATCTCCGAGGGAAAGTTTCTACCGCTTTCCCTAATATTGACTTCTCGTCTTTTGTGCCTACTGACGACAGTGATGAGGGGAGATCTGATGCTGTTGATGACAATGAGGATGAGGTGGGGGACGACCATGAGAGCAGTTAGAGTGTTTGGGACTTTTGATTTTTTTTTTTTTTTTTTTTTTGAAAAGGCGGTATCTGGCCTTATCTTTGTACCGATACTCCTTTGAAATGAAATACAGAAAATCTTTTTGGAGTAAATGGCCTAGAAAATTTTATTAATTTATTGCTTATAAAAAGCGATATTGGGTGATAATTCCCAAAGAATAAAAATACATTAAAATCTTGGGTTACACCGCTAAAAATCGAATCAAGTCCCAATTTCTACTGCTTTGATGCTCTCAAGGTGTCATTGGTAATACCTTTTCAAATGCTCTGCATTCCATGGATGGAGTAAAACTTTTCCCTCAGAATCTTGGATTTTGTAGGTGCCTGGTCTCACTACTTCTGTTACGCGGTAGGGTCCTTCCCAATTTGGTCCCAGCTTCCCTTCGCGTGCATCTTTTGTAGCGAGGATTACTTTTTTGAGGACCAAATCCCCAGGTTGGAAAGAACGGGGCTTCACCCTCGAATTGTAGTACCTTGTCATGCGCCGTTTATATTCCGCGTTGCGGACTACAGCCATCTCCCTTGCTTCCTCCACCAAGTCGAGGTTGCTACGGATCCTCGTTGGTGATGGGATCGTGGTGTTGGACCCTTAGGGAGTGTACCCCTATTTCCACAGGGATGACCGCCTCGGTTCCGAAGGCGAGGGAAAAAGGAGTCTCCCCAGTAGGGGTTCTTGGTGTGGTTCGATAAGCCCACAGTACACCTGGCAGTTCCTCTACCCAAAGGCCCTTTGCTTTTTCGAGCCTTGTTTTTAAATTGCGTAGCACGGTTCTTACCATGACCTCTGCTTGTCCATTTGCTTGTGGATGCGCCGGGCTGGAGTGAGGTTGTTTTATTTGAAGGTCAGAACAGAAAGAGTTCAGCAGCTTGTTGTCAAACTGCTTGGCGTTGTCGCTGACAATGGCATGGGGAATCCCGAAGCGACAGACCAAGTTTTTCCAGATAAAATCTTTGACCTTTGCGTCTGTGATTTTTGCTAAAGGTTCTGCTTCTGACCACTTGGTGAAGTAGTCGACTGCCACCACCACGAACTTGCACTGCCCTTTACTGAGAGGCAAGGGGCCTAGGATATCGATGCCCCACTTAGAGAAAGGCCATGGGCTTGAAATGGTTGTTAGCTCCTCGGGTGGTTGCCTTGGCACAGTGGCAAAGCGTTGGCACTTGTCGCACTTTTTGGAGAAAACCTGAGCGTCCCTCATCATGGTAGGCCAGAAGTAGCCCTGTCTGAGCGCCTTGTGGGCTAGGGAACGCCCTCCAGAGTGATTCCCGCAGATCCCTTCGTGGATTTCTCGGAGGGCATAGTGGGCTTCTTCAGGTGAAAGACATCGTAACCATGGTAAGGAATAACCTCTCTTGTATAGAGTGTCCTGCAAGATGGCAAACTTGGAGGCCCTTATCCTTAGCTTCCTGGCCTCTAGGGGATCATCTGGCTGCACACCGTCTTGGAGGTATGCCTTGATTGGGGTCATCCAGTCTGATTCGGTGGATACACAGTCAACATTAGTGGCCTCCATGTCCATCCTGCTGGGATCGCACTGGTGACCAATTAGTACTGGTTCCCCTGATGAGGCTTCCATGGATGAAGCAAGCTTTGCGAGTGCGTCGGCAGCCATGTTATCCTCTCTGGGGATGTGGTTTATCTGGAAGTAGTGAAATTTTGTGATCATGTTTCTGACCATGTTGAGATATTCTTGCATTTTGGCTCCTTTGGCTTCGAACTCGCCCCTCACTTGATTGACTATCAACTGAGAGTCGCTGTAGGCGGCAAGGTGTTGAACCTCCATTTCCATTGCTAACCTTAATCCAGAAAGGAGGGCTTCATATTCCGCCTCATTATTGGAAGCGTAAAAGTGGAGCTTCATCGCATATCTGAGAGTGGTGCCATCTGGGCTGATCAAAATTAAGCCCGCTCCTCCTCCTTCGCTAGTCGAGGAGCCATCTACATAGAGTTTCCAAAGCAGATGAATGGAGAATTTGGAATTTAAAGTGGAAGACCGGGGAGGTGCAGCCTGTGGTGCCTGGGCATGCGGAGGTGCAGCTTGTGATGCCTGGGCATCCAAGGGTGCAGCCTGTGGTGCAGGAATTAGAGGTGCAGCCTGTGGTGTCTGGGCATCCTGAGGTGCAGCTTGTGGTGCCTGGGCATCCAGAGGTGCAGCCTGTGGTGCCTGGGCATCCTGAGGTGCAGCTTGTGGTGCCTGGGCATCCTGAGGTGCAGCTTGTGGTGCCTGGGCATCCAGAGGTGCAGCTTGTGGTGCCTGGGCATCAGAAAAAGTTGTTTGGGCTCCTAGGGAGGAGACTTGGACGCTTGCTTGAGGGTCTTTGTTAGGCTTTTTGATGTCTTCGTTGGGCATTTGGGGATCCTCACTGTTCCCATCCTCTGTTGGTGTGAGTTCAGCTACGAAATCTGCTAGGGCTTGTGCTTTGATGGCCGTCCTAGGTTGGTACTGAATGTCGAATTCCCCGAGTTCTACTGCCCATTTAAGAAGTCTTCCAGACACGTCCGGCTTTCCCAAGATTCTTTTAAGTGGTTGGTCGGTGATGACCACCATACGATGGCCCTGGAAGTAGTGTCGTAGCCTTCTCGCTGTTGTGACCAGAGCGAGTGCCAGTTTTTCTAGTGCTGAATATCTGACTTCTGCCCCCCGGTACGCCCTGCTCACATAATAAACTGGTTTCTGCACACCATTGTTGTTTCTAACGAGCACTGAGCTTACCGCTGATGGGGAAGCAGATAGGTATAGATGGAGAGTCTCTCCAGGAGCAGCATGTGACAGGAGGGGAGGTGCTGCTAGGTAGGCTTTAAGCTTTTGAAAAGCCTCCTCTGCCTCAGGTTTCCACTCAAAGGCTTTTCGGAGAGTTTTGAAAAAGGGGAGACATTTATCTGCAGATTTGGAGACAAACCTATTTAATGCTGCGATCCTTCCATTGAGGCGCTGGAGCTCTTTGGTTGAAGAGGGTGACTTCATGTCAAGAATGGCCTTGATCTTGTCAGGGTTTGCCTCAATTCCCCTCTGATTGACCATAAAGCCCAGGAATTTACCAGACCCCACACCAAAGGCGCACTTCTCAGGGTTGAGCTTCATGCGATAGGACCTCAAGACGTTGAAAGTTTTTTGGAGGTGATCAATGTGGTCTACTGCTGCAAGGCTCTTTACCAGCATGTCATCCACGTACACCTCCATTGTTTGCCCGATCAGAGACTGGAACATCTTGTTCACCAGCCGTTGGTAGGTTGCTCCAGCGTTCTTTAGCCCAAAGGGCATGACCCTGTAGCAATATGTCCCCTTTGGCGTGATGAATGATGTCTTCTCTTGGTCTGGGGGATGCATGCTAATCTGGTTGTACCCCGAGTATGCATCCAAGAAAGTGAGCAACTCATGCCCAGCGGTGGCGTCGATGAGGAGGTCAATCCGTGGCAGTGGATAACTATCTTTTGGGCATGCCTTGTTCAGTTCTGTGAAGTCGACACAGAGACGCCACTTCCCATTAGCCTTAGTGACCATTACTACGTTGGAGAGCCACTCTGGATACGCCACTTCCCTGACTGCTCCGTTATCAACCAGCTTTCGAATCTCCTTGTCCATGGCTTGAGCCCTTTCAGTGGAGGCTCCCCTTAACTTTTGGCGAACAGGCTTGTACCGCGGATCGACATTGAGGTGGTGGGTAGCTACTTCCGGGTTGATGCCCTCAAGGTCCTCATGCGACCAAGCAAAGATGTCCATATTATGCTCCAAAAATTGAATCAACAGGGGAGCCAACTCTTCAGAAAGGGAAGAGCCAATGTAAATTCTTCTGTCTGGGTGCTCTTTTTTAAGACCACAGGGATGAGTTCCTCGACTGGTTCTCCTCTCTCTGCGGCGGAGTCATCCCTTGGGTCAAGGACCTCAACTTGCAATGCTTCTTGGGGCTTCCTAGCCTTTATAGAGGATACATAGCACTCTCTGGCTGTTATTTGGTCCCCTTTAACCTCTCCGACTCCATTTAAGGTTGGAAAGCGGAGAACGAGATGGTAGGTAGAGGGCACAGCTCTTAATGCGTTAAGAGCTGGTCGCCCTAATATGATGTTGTAGGCCGACGGGCATTCTATTACCAGGAAATTGACCATGACTGTGGAACTTCGGGGTGTTACTCCGGCGGTGACGGGAAGTGTGATGGATCCAAGGGGATACACCTTTTCCCCTGAGAATCCAATGAGGGGTGACCTGATTGGCTGTAGCCTCTCCCTGCCCAGATTGAGCTTGTCATAGGCCTCTGCAAATAGGATATCTGCAGAGCTGCCACTATCTACCAGGATCCTGTGCACATGAAAGTTGGCCACCGTCATGGTGAGCACCAAGGGGTCATCATGGGGGTGTTGGATTTCCTCCAGGTCCTTGTTTGAAAAAGATATGACCTCGTCGCTTTCCTGCTTCGGCACCTTAGATGGGCGCATCTCGTAGACATGTCTTGCCTTCCTGGCATGAGCCTTTATCGCGGAAAGTGATTCTCCTCCACCTGCTAGTCCCCCCGAGATAGTGTGGATTTCCCCCACAGGCTGCTGATCTTCCTGGTTGTGAGGTTGTGGTTCACGTTCCCTTCCAGCAACGTATTGACGCAAGTGACCACGCTGGATGAGCTCCTCAATTTGCCTCTTGAGGTCGTAGCAATCGTCGGTGTCATGCCCGTGATCACGATGGAAGCGGCAATACTTGTTAGGATTTCTGCGATTTGGAGGAGACTTCATTTTTCCAGGCCACTTTATCGCGGGGTCATCCTGGATCTGGAATAGGATGTGTTCCACGGAAGCATTGAGGGGAGTGAAAGGTTGACGGTTCCTCTGAGGAGCAGGACCTAGCCGGTCCTTGACAGGGACTTTCTCTGTCCTGCCATATTTGTTGCTGGTTTCCTTCTTATCGTCCTTCTCTCTTTCCTTCCTTTTCTCACCAGCTCTGGAAGACTCACCCCGCCTGGCCCTTGTGATATCTTCTGCGTTTATGTATTTTTGGGCCTTGGCTAGCAGCTCTGGCATGCTCTTCGGTGGGCGCTTCAGAACTGAGAAAAGGAAACTTGATGAACGGAGGCCACCCAAGAAAGCGGTCATTGTCACCTTGTCGTCAGGTTCATCAACTTGGAGTACCTCCTCGTTAAAACGAGTGAGGTAACTCCTTAGGCTCTCCTCGCGGTCCTGCTTTATGCTAAGCAGATGTGTAACTGGTTTCTGGTGGCGACGCCCTCCTATGAAGTGTGAGACGAATGATCTGCTAAGCTCGGCGAAAGAGGCAATAGAGGCGGGGGAGAGCTTAGCAAACCACTGTCGGGCAGACCCCTTTAATGTGGTTGGGAATGCCCTGCACATGATTTCGTCTGGTACGTTGTGCAATTGCATCAAGGTCTTGTAAGTGTCGAGGTGGTCCAGTGGATCCTTTGTTCCATCAAAGGTCTCCACAGATGGCATCTTGAACTTCTGAGGGAGGGGGTAGTTCGCTACATCAGATTTGAAAGGGGTATCAGTACGCCTTACCAGGTGGTCAACAGTCTCGGGTCCCTGGGCCTTCATGGCGTTGAAGACATCACCGAGTTGATTTTGTACCTCCTTTATTTTCTCGTCCCAAAGATTGGGGGCTCCTCTGGAATGATCATGGAAGTGGCTTCCATGCCCCATGCTTTGGTTTTCACCCTCATCCTCCTGGAGATAAGGGTCCTCTTCCTGGAAAGCAAGGGGAGGGGGAGGTGCAGCTCCCTCATGTTGGGCTTCCTGAAGTGGGGTGCCCAATGGGGCACCCGGGCGTGGAGCAACAGGGCGTGGTGCTCCTTGATGCCCAGGATGTGGAGCTCCTTGTGGTGCTCTATGTTGTGCACCTCTGTGGGGCCCTCCATGTTGTGCACCTCCATGTGGTGCTCCACGTTGGGGTCCTCCATGTTGTGCACCTCCATGTGGTGCTCCTCCTTGGGGTCCTCCATGTTGTGCACCTCCGTGTGGTGCTCCTCCTTGTCCAGCAAGTATGAGTTGCAGTAACTGTTGGTTTTGAGCAACAAGTTGCTGCATGGTCTCCAGTATTTGTTGGGGATTCGGGGCTAGAGTATCCGGAACAGGGTTGACAGGCGGGGGGGCAACCTCTTCCTCTCGTGGAGGATTGTCTTCGTGTTGGTTCATAGATCGGGTAGTGATCGCCATTAGTTAATGGACGTAATGTTCAGGAGTGAGAATTTTGTCGATTCCCACAGACGGCGCCAAACTGATGATGCACAAAAATGGTTTTGCACACCACCTGTCAAGTATAGATAATAAATGCAATGAAATCAACGAGAAAATTAAAGAAGACACAATTTATAGTGGTTCGGTCAATTCGACCTACGTCCACTCTTCAATGGCTTCAGTCACCGGGTATTTTATTGATTCAAAGGTATGGAGAACAAAGATACAAGCTTTGAGAGGGGGAATGGAGAATCAAAGAAAAACAATAATCTCTGGTAGTCGGTTCGTCTTCTGAAAGTCTCTGATGGAGCATGTGTCCCCTTCTCTCTCAGATTAGAGCCATTTTATAGTAGATAAGAGATCATTCTTGTGGAGATCATAACATATCCTCAAGGCTTCTTTATCGCAGCTTAGAGATTATCTTCGGTGGAGATCACGACTTATTCTCAACGGAAGGAAGAGTTTGGGGAACTCTTGAAGGAAACGTGGTCAAAGATTGGGCCGTTGATAAGCTTTTTGTGCTCTCTTCTTGGTGACGTGCTAAGCAAGAAGTCCAACCGTGCTCTCCTCTTGGTGACGTGCTAAGCAAGAAGTCCAACCGGCCTTGGGCTCCCTAAGGCGGTGTAGATAAACTTCCTGTGCTCTCCTCTTGGTGACGTGCTAAGCAAGAAGTCCAACCGTGCTCTCCTCTTGGTGACGTGCTAAGCAAGAAGTCCAACCGTGCTCTCCTCTTGGTGACGTGCTAAGCAAGAAGTCCAACCGGCCTTGGGCTCCCTAAGGCGGTGTAGATAAACTTCCCGTGCTCTCCTCTTGGTGACGTGCTAAGCAAGAAGTCTAGCCGGTCTTAGTCTGTCTTGGACTTGGTGGGTTCACGATGAGGTTGGGCTCCTCAACCGGGGTTGGGCTTTAATACATAAATTGGACTACTTGGGCTTAACCCATCAATAATAATGCTGGCCAATGTAGTGGGATTTTAGATCCAAATTCCAAAGCCACCAAGTCAGGGAGGGATGGGCTTTCTTCCTATTAACTACTTGGATCTGAAGTTTACTAATGTCATACTTGATTTATCAGACTATTGATACTTGTTAGTGGTAGTGACGTACAAAGAAAAACCATCAGATTAAAGCTAACCTGCCCACGAGGACCTCAGCTTTTGGTTTGGTTGCCCAAGTATAATGAGGCTGATATGCACCCATAGCGATTTCACTATCTCTGGTGCCTTCTAGGGACTGCTGGTTAATGTTTGAACCATCATCTACTATCATTCCTTTCGAATGGACCTAAAATCATAAAGCACGGGTTTTCTGAGTGAGTACCTGGGCAACAAATTTGAGGATGAAAATTTAGGGATAAAATGATTGGAAAATGGAGAGGTATATTATCTGGGGAGGAAGCTTAAATGTCTGCTTGACTGAAGTTATGCCTGGTATGTCAGATCAAGTTGATATCTAAAGATACTGGATGTTCATTCAGAGAACAAAGTAAATATATTATCTGCACCTTATGTTACAGTTCACATTATACTATTACTTTTAAGCTCTAGGATTGAGTAAAGGCATCTTAGGGAGTGTGTGAAAAACACTCCACCGTATCCCACATAGCATTGGGATGTAAAAAACAGTAGATCATCACCTATGCTGGTGTTGTGACGCCCCTAAAACCGGAGTCTCATTGACTATCCGTTAACCCGTAAAAATACTTGTAATTGTCGCATGATCTGATACCACGTCAATAGTCTCCTAATTGCCGGGATTATAACTCACACGTGAAACCCGTGTACTTTTTATCATTTAATCTAACTGTGGACCAACGTACCCCATTTCATTTTCCATTATAGTCTATTTGTATTATAGGGACTAAATGATACCTAACCCAAAGGCTTGGGAAAAGGATTTTAAAAAAAAAAATCAAAGTTTGGGAAAGCGTACCGGTACGCAGTACCAATACAATTTGCCTTCTGAAAAATGTGTATCAATACGGTTTTCTTTCTAGACCTATAGGTACACTTTGCCCAATTTTGCCTTTTTCACCTGTTTTCTGATTTTCAATCCAATTTAAACCTTTCTAAATTCATCACAAACATAATTAACAATGTTTTTCACATACAAGTGAATATATACAAGGTCTGTTACAAAATATTCCATACATTTACATGTCAAATGGAATTTTACCAAAAGTTTTACAAAACTTATTTTCAAAAGCCACAACCCGACTTTTCTTCAACGTTGAGGCCCCGAATGTGAGTCCTCCACTGGTACGAACCCCACACTTGAAATGTGTTCCCGTATAAGGTGAGCCAACGTCTAGTAAAATGTTTCTTACAGAGGCTACTCCCTAACCTAAGTGCATATGCAGTGAGTACATGCAACAACTCACCATCACATAACCATTCCAATCAAGAATATACATGTTTCATGCTGGAATCTACCATGTCATGCCATGAAAGAAATAAGATTCACTCACACCGTCGGAGTGTATGAACCAATAACCAGATTTTTGACCCGAATGAGTGTCTAGCCTTTCTTGCTATACCTGAGACACGTTTTTCATGTCATGCAACCGTGCGACTTTGTTGAACCTTGGTCCAACGGTACCGAGCCCACTTATCACCCAGCTACGTGGTGTTTGATATCAACCGTGCACTCACACCCATGAAATGCAATGTGTTCTCCATGCATATGCAATGTAATGAATCATTGCACTATCAACATCATGCTCAATTGTACTGAATGCCAATGAGCCAAAATTTAACCACACATCTCAACATGTGTTATGGCATTTTATATCACATGCCTATAATCACAAAAATTTATTATTATGTTAATATATCAACATTTATATACCCAACACAAATCTCAAGTATGGCATTATACAATCTCATGTCAATCACACTTAATCATAAAAGCATAATATAAACATGTAACATGCCCACATAAACCAATTTTCAAGAAATTGTACAAGTAACTCCCACATATCAAATTCAAGATAGAAGTTGGCCTAAGACATTTCTACACCATTTTTTCTTATTTGCATAACTATAAACAAGTGGTATACATATTCTACATACCCACCCCTTCCATATGCACCCTAGTTAAGAAATGAACCAAGATAGGAAAACCCCTACCTCTTGGAGTGTAAAACAAAGTTGTAAACTTCAAGAACACCAACCAAAACTCCAAAACTTGATTTTTCTAAAATCTCCTCTTTGATTTTCGGTGAAATCTATCGTTCTTAGTACATATGCGTAGCTCTCGTCGCGTAGACTAGCTTTAGTTCTTGGTCCGAAGGATTCCGACGGACGGAATTCCTTGGATCGAAAAAGAAAGATAGAAAAAATGGATTTCTCTTCTCTCTCTTCTCTCTTCAACGCCTAAATCAGCCAGTCAATGGGTGAGCAAAATATCTAATTTTTCAGATATTAAACCTAATTTATACTTAATAATTGCGCGGTCCACATTGTCCCGCACGTTTATCACTTCCGGATCATTTTTAACCCGAAATGACTTAATTAAATTTTGATTTCAGTTCAAATTAATTTTATTTGAAATTTTATTCAATTATAAAGAAATTATATAATTTTTATTTTTGGGAACGTTTAAAAGTTCATTCGTCACCCAGTCGTCGCATAAAACATGCAAAATTTGCTTATCTTAGAATTCAACGAAAATTGACATGACAGCTTGATTTCGCAATGCGAATTCAACGGTGAAGTCCGTTGTTCCATCCGAGCTCTATAAAAATATGTATTTTAAACCCGCATAATAATAATAAATTACCATTTTGCCCTTTTCGAAAAAGTTTAAATTTACCCGAGTTTTTACAGGTGTCACTAGATAAAGCGGGGAAAATTTGTTGAACATGGTGGCATGATCATGTAAGGATGATGTAACATGGATATTTGTATGATTCCTTCATTCATTAATTATAAAAAAAAAAACTGAATTGACCTTCTGAACATTGATAGTATATGGTCTGGCGTGATAAAGAGGTGCAACAAAACTTACTCCCCTAATGGTAGTTGGAGTCTACCTCCCAAAAAAGAATACTTCGAGTAACAATACTTGTAGGAACACCTTCTGGCCACATTGGGTTGCAATTTTAAGAGCAATTTCCATTGGAATTAAATTGTTTGCGCCTGCAGATACACATCTATTACTGCATAATTTGGAACAATACATAAGTTACCATGTTCTCAGACTATGAGAAGTGGTATATATGTCAATATGTATTACGATGATATGAAAAAAATTCCAGTTCCGTACCCAAGGTTTTGTTAGAGTCCAATTGTATGAAGACCCAAGGAAGTACTGGTTCTCAATATAAATGGAATGTTGTGCAGCACGAATTGCCTTTACAGATGCTGTAGCCTGTGTGTATACTCATGTCTATCAGTAAGTTTTCTCCGCATACCAAGTTTTGTTACATGCAGAGAAGGCATCAGCTAACCCATTACCAAGACAAGAGGGAATTTTTTGTTTTTGTTCAAAAAAGGGCGAAACTAAGGAACTAAATTTTAAAAGAGTATTGGAGAAACTAAATTTTAACAACTCTAATGCTCTGTTTGGTACGATAAAAAAATGAAAGGATAAAAAGTTAAAAGGATGAAAAGTTGGAGGGATAGATAAAACATCATATTTGATAAGGAAGAAAAATAAGAAGGATGAAAAAATTAATGCATATGCTATTCCTGATATGTCAGGAATTCTTTCAAGTTTGTGTATCATATGATACTTTCATTTTTTGAAGTTCGTGGGGGTGGTTTTGAAGCCTTTAACCAACGCTCCTCAAGGCTGGTGAGCATATCATATGCTGTTGGACCATCGATTTGACAGTGTAAATCATGCTACCGATACAATGTCATACTCTTTGGAGAGACTGAGGGGGATTTGGTAGATAGATTAGAAAAAAATAGTTCAAATGACACATAAAATTAATGTTTGGCTAAAAATTTAAAATTTGTGTTACCAAGTCCAACTTACTATTGGTCCAGACTTTAAACCTTAAATCATGGGTTTCATCAAATCCATGAGGGGTGGGTTTCGGATGAGGGTTGACAACGAATTTAAGATACAAACAGACAATTATACTACATACATATACAAACATAGGTTTAAATTAGAATGGCGAAGGGGCAAAATAGTCATTTATATATAAATATATTATCATAATAGTGATATATCCGTGGATATACTAAATATGTGTATAAACTAGATTTAATGTTGAATCTCATCTTTGTAAAAAAAAATTTAAGTTTAATAGAGTTTAGAGAAATCAATTTAACCCTTCTCAAAAATCCATTCAAACAAGACCTTTGGGAATTATGGGGGAACAAAATCAGTGCAAGTAACAGCTTCACACAAAATAAAAAACCTACTTAAGTAATCTTACTCATTTATTTGGTCTAGTATAATGTACCTTTCATGGTAATTCAATTTGTATGCCAAACATGTCAATCCAGGGTGCAAAGAAGGGGTGGACTGAGTACAGTCCCATCTCCAGCTTTGTTTGGAGCAAGGGGCTGCCTCAGACTTTAACGCATGTTTTCAGGTTTGACAGCCCTTCCTTTTACCAATGCACAACAAAATGGCCCATGCCAACTGTAAGTGCATTTGCAACGTTATTCTCTGCACTATGAAAAAGCTAGTCTCATGAACCTTTACAGATTGTTAAAATCTGTAATGATGAATGCAGAAAATTGCATTATAGTCAATTTTGTTGACATTAATATATTATTTTTGTCTTGTTCTTGTTTTCACAAAACATCTTGTTTACAAAGATGTCGGTGTAACTTACTCTCGTTAATGTTACTACAGTAGTACCATGGAAGTCTAAGAAAACTTCACACTAGTCTCAAAAGATACTTCTTCATATAAAAACACATTTGTGAACACTGACTGTAGGATTTTAACACCAGATAGACAAGCAAACATTTCAGAATTCCACTCTCTTTCCCACAAAAATTGTCAGCATCATCACAAAAGACAAAGAATTAAGAGTTAGATAAAGAGACTATGGACTTGGGAACGTTTCTTAATGCTGTAAAACAAAGTGGAACCAGGCACACCATTGTTAAAAAACAAGTATGGATACAAAATTCCACTCCAATTTCGCAAAACTTGTCTACAGCATCACATAAAACAAAGCATTATCGGTAGGATAACGAAAAGAGCAATGTTATTGTGACATAATTTGCTGACCTAATTCACTGTGACCTTTGAATTGATTGTGGGCCCATCAAACATTGAAACTTGGTGTTGATCCAATGGTTCTGTTGAAACCATATCATTATGTCAACAAATTAGATTAAATTTTTAAGTTCAAATAGCATAACTCTAACAAGAAAGGATTAAGGCACATTTCTTAATACGCAAAAAAAAACAAAGTGGAAGCAGGCAAACAATTGAAGTAGAAATAACTATTATAACCAACCAGTTTTTTGACCCAACCCTGTCCTTTTCCAGCAGATCGGGGGCAAAGTAGCACTTGCACTGAAGAATGCTTGAAAAAATGACGGGTTTCCTCATCATGGGTATGCATGATTCCATCCTACATGTTATAAGAACAACAACTTCAGTAACGTAACAATGGGTTTCAGACAGAAAATTGAAACGTGGGTGACACAAAAGCACGTAGTTTTTTTTTTTTTTGGAAAAAACAGCGATTTCAGTCACTAAGCAACACATGATACATCATTGTGGAGTTGAGATAACAACATAAGATGAAATCTCCTCCCTCCTCAACATAAAATTATTACGGTTTATAGCAAATTTGGTTAAATTATGAGCAACTACAGTTCTTTTTCTGTTTACCCAAGCTGCTGAGAAAACTTGAAAGTTTGTGACATTAATCTGACCAAGAAAATTACCAACTTCGGACAAGGACTCTTGCTCCTGTGATAAAGCTTCAATGAAACACGTAGTTGATGCTCAATTTAAGGAATAAATTAAAATTTGGGATGTATGAATGATTTAAAGTCATTGGGAAATGGAGAGACTCTAGGTGGCTCTACAGCCCCCAGACTGACACGTGAAAAAACGTAGCCGTTGTGATGTCCAAAAGGCGCCGAGGAGATAAGCCGAAATATGGTATCTCGGAGGAGGCGAATATGACAACTGGCATCGCATTTAATACGATACGACTTCTCATTTATGACGAAATGAGTGATGGTGACAAGGCTATTAAATGAGCGCCTGCGAGCGCCTGCATTCTGAGAGTTTAGGCCTACCATCATGATGGCTAGGCATTGATGGCTATTACGCCGAGTATGTACGATTGGCCCTCTCCGAGGAACTGTTCTCCCAAATATTCAATGCTCAGTTGCGGGTGTCAGATGCCGATCTCAGGGATGTGGATACTCGGAGAAGGGTATAAATACTTGGCGTGGTGCCAAACACTTGTCCCATCATCCTAGCATTGAGTAGGAGAGGACTTGAGTGGAGAACACTCATTGCGCATGAGGAAGTGTGTCAGACATTAAATGTCCAGATGGGACTTGAGGTCTTTGGCAATCATTGCTAATCCAGGGATAAATACTCCTCAGAAAAATGAACAGAGGTATGCAAGATTGAACCAAAAAAATATTATTCATGGAGCTTAAATCTCGAGTCTTGAGACTGACTTAAGCTTCGGAGGGGATAAGTCGATTGTTCACCTGGCCCCCTTTTACTGATCTTGTGATTATTTTAGATTCATCAAGTTGGAGGTCGTTATCTCAAACTATTGCAGAAATTAACCCGTGCAGGAAGGAAATAAAATATCACGAAAAATAGTTGGCGTGGTCACCTACTGCCAATCAGTCAACTATTCAACTTAAAATGTACTACTTTAGCGAGAATAACCTATCTTGCGACTAAATTTTGAGAAATTAATAAAGATAGATCATTTATATCGAAACTAAGAAGTTCGTGGCGGATAAATTTCTCGTGGTTTGAACCTAAGAGATTGTCAAGATTTAAACTCAATAAGTCTGAATTTATAACTGATCTCTGTTATTACTTGAAATAAGATAGACCATTTCATTTCTTTCTCAATTTTTTTATTTATATACAGGCCTACGATTTTGTTATTATTATTTATTCTAATTTATTCCGCCAACTATGGAATTGGTTTTAATTTATCACATTCCCATAATTTTAAATGTTAAATGACAAAAATTAAAACTCCCAATTAACACCCATATATTGGATCCAAAAAAAAAAATTAATACCCATATACTTCTCATATGGGTGTTTTTATCACTCTAATGCTTTTAGAATTATCCATTTGATGCAAGCATTCCTTAAAATCCAAACATACCGTATATAAATTCAGGAAAAATTCTATTTGAACCTAAAAATTTGATATAATTTGTTGACCTAATGATATGGCTTCATTGGAACCATTGAATAAATACCAAATTTTAATATTTGATGGAATCCACAGTTAATCCAAAGGTCATAATGAATTAGGTTAGCAAATTATGTCAATAAATTAGATCTCAATAACATTGCTCAAAATTCGGTAAAGCAAACCAAATTTAAAACACAAATGAGATGGACGATAACTCTTAGATTTCAAAAACTCCATCTTCCCATACTCATCTTTCATGACAATGGCTCCACTCCGTACCTCGCCATTGGAGATCTTCTTCCTACCTTAAATAGGACCAAGCCATGCCCTCCCACTGTTCGACATTGCTCGTCTCTTCGCCGCCCACAGAGAACACGTCATCGTCGTCGTCACCACAGTTATCACCTCAATCTTGCAGAAATCACTTGACAACAAATAGACAGTCTTCGACCACTCCATTACCTTCCAAATCATCCCCTTCCCTCTCAAAGAAGTCGGGTTACCGAAAAACCTCGACGAGACCACCCATGCCACTGACACCGAGACCGCTACGAAGATGTACCGTGCCTTCTAACTCCTCCAACACCCTATGGAAGAATTTATGGATGCTCACCGTCTCGACTGCATCATGTCCGATGCGTTCTATAGTTGGACTTTCGACTTTGCTTCTTGTCTCTCTGTTCCGCGCATCGTTTACTACACATATGGCGCTTTCTCTCTCTGCCTCAGGGAAGCCATCTGAAGTCCTCACTCACCCTACTTCAAGGTCGAGTCTGATGATGAGGAATTTCTCGTCCCTGGTTTTCTTGACGCGATCTCTCTAACCCGTTCTCATCTTCCGGATTACAAGCAAAAGAATTGTGGGTATAGTTGGTTGATGGAACAATGGAGAGAAGCCGAGATGAAAAGCTATGGAGTTTTGATGAACACTTTCTACGAGTTGTAGTCAGCTTACGTTGATTACTACAACAATGCAATGGGCCACAAGGTCTTTCACATTGGTCCCACAGCTCTTGTTCGCCGAAAATCCGAAGACGAGTTTGAAAGAGACTTCAAAGCATTCGTCGGCGAGTACAACTTTAATACTCATAACAAATATAATTTGACCTCGAAATATCAAATTTAATAATATTTTTTATCGGGACGAGAAATTAAGACTACCAATGGTTTATGGTACTAAATTAATTTCAAATAAGTAAAATATTATTCCAATTATTTCAAGTATGAATAAGAACATTTGTTTTAGAGTAATGCTACACTGATCAAATTTTGGGACTAAATTTGGATTTCAAATGACATGACAGTTGATTATTTGAAGTTTTTATTGGCATCCAAATGACATGACACCAATCAAAGAAGCTCAAATCAACTGTCATGTCATTTGGACTTCAAATTTGATCTCAAAATTTGGTCAGTGTAGCATTACTGTTTGTTTTAACGAATCAGTAATCTAACCATTTTTAAATACAACAACATTAGTCATCCAAAGATGAACTACACATCGGCCCATGGAGAAGGACACAACTCACAATAACCTACAATGGACTGTCAAAAGAAGGGCGAACTAAAAATCTAATAAAAAAAATATACTTACTTCGCTCGCCGCAAAAAATAGAATAAAAATGAAGTTGAAAGCAATGAAGATAGAATTCTGAAGGTGTCAGGTCCATGTAGAAGATGACTCTAATTCATGTCAATGGAAGCAATTTCAAAAGATGAACAAGCTCATCCGCCTTTTCTGACATGAAGACTTGGTAAGATTGGATGTATTTAAAAAATAATTTGATAAAATTGAAAATTGAAAATTGAATGTTGAATTTTAAGTGTTGAATGCTAAATTTTTTAATTCGTAGATTGTTTAGTATATCTATTGAAATTTAACTATTGAATTGAATCAAACTATTTGACAAATATAAAAAGCTGAAGTTTAAAAATTATTATTATTTCAATTTTACTCTTTTTTTTAAATATTTCACCGTAACTATCTTATTCTTACTATTACCATCACAATGGTGGTGGCACAATGATGATAATGGTGGTGGCGATGACACAATGATAATGGATGTGGTGGTGATACAATGACAATGGTAGTGGTGGCAATGACACAATGGTGGCGGCGGCGGCGACACAATGATAATGGATATGGAGGCAACACAATGACAATGGTAGCGGTGGCAACAACACAATGGTTGTGGTAGTGATGGTAGACTGGTAGTGGCAGCAATAATTGTGGTGGTAATAGCGGCACAATAATGATGGTAGTGATAATGGAGACGGTGACATAATGGTAGTGGTGAGTATGGTTACAGTGGTGTCAACGACATAATGGTGGTGATGGAGGGTGAGTTTTGAAAAATTAAGAATGTAAAATATATTGAGGATATATTTATTCATTATAAGGAATTTTTAAATCTTTATTAACAAATGTTTTCAGCATTAAGTAATAAATAAGTGATTTCCTTTTAAAAATTTTAGTCTATTTCATTGGCATCAATAATTGGTCGCCTTCCCCACCAAACACCAAGTAGTGTTGTTGTACCCCATCAATAATTGGTCATGTTTTGTTGGCATCTCTCTCTCCACGTGTTATGTGGAAAGCATTTGCCTAAGGATTCATGTGATTGGTGAGAAATTGATGAAAAGTACTCAAAAGAGAAAAAAAAATTAATTTTTTATTGTTCTTTTAACATGATAATGCTAAAAACTACTAGAAACTAAAGGGTCGTTCGGTAACGTTTTCGTTTTCGCGTCTTCAAAAAAATTAAAAACAGAGACAATTTTAGTCTCTATTTTGTAATAAACACTGAAACAAAAAACATGTTTGAGAATTATTTTTGTCAATCAAATTATGAGAATAAAAATAAAAAATATATTTGGTAACTATGTTGGACTGTTTAGCCAGTTTCTACCTAGTTTGGACTGTTTAGCCAATCCATCCACCATAACTGAATATATCCCATTATTATATAACCATGCCAACCAATATCCCAAAACTCAAGAAACCAGACATCTTTCTTCAAACTCATAAACATCATCACACAAAGCAAATATTATTCAATACCATCAAGCTTTCGTTTCAGATCCCTGACTAAAAGAGATAACTAAAAGTGTTGTTCTAGATCACTATCGAAATCAATGGCCTCCAAAAAACGTCAAAACAAACAAAATGAGGAGTATATAAATGGATCTTAAACTTTCACCCTACTTGCAACTCCTCCACCCCAACAAAATACAAATCAAACATCCACTACTACAAACCTACCCCCTACAACTCCTCCACCCCACCCAAAACTCCCCCAATAAAATCAATACAGATTTATTTTGGTTGTTGTTCAAGAAATTTAATAACCAAATAATCACAGATGGTTTGAGAAATCAAAATCGCAAAAGGTAGCAAATTAACACAGATGATTTATTTTGGTTATTGATTTTGGGAATGCTTTTGGGTTTGATTATGGGTTTTCATAGATCACTCACATACACACAAATTTTCTGGGTTTTCACAGATCACTCACACACACACGCACACACACAGAGAGATTTTCTGGGTTTTCACAGATCACTCACACACACATAGATTTTTTGGGTTTTAACAAAGAACGAGAGCGAGACAAAGAGAGATAGATCGTCTGAGGTATCGATCTGAGTTCTTCGTGGTTTGTCGTCTGAGTTCTTCGTCTGAGTTCAACAGAGAGAGATCATCTAAGTTCTTCGTCGTTTGTGAGAGCGAGACAAAGAGAGAACGACAGATCGATCTTCGTCTGAGGTATTGATCTTCTCCGTTTGTGAGTTTTTCGCCGTCTGAGGTATCGATATTCGTCTGAGAAAGAGAGAGAAAAGACAATAGAGTGAAGAAAAAAGAAAAAAAAAGACCCTTCAAAGGGTATTTATAGTTAACACAAAAAAAAACCTTCTTTTTGTGGCTAATGGGATTCAAATGGAGGATCTCATTAAATAAGTTGTGAAGCGCGCGCGTGTTTCCAAAAAACATGTTTCCTAGAATATCTTTTTTTTGTTCCCATTTTTTTGTCTTTGTCTCCAATACAACTAATACAAAACAAAAACAAAAACAGTTATCAAACATATTTTTATTTTCATTTTTGACAAAAATTGAAAACAAAAACATAAACATATGACAAAAACACTTACCAAACAGACCCTAAATTTTTGGGCCCATAAAATTTTCTAGTAACATACCGTTCTTGCTTATTGCAAATTGTGCAGAGAATATATATATATATATATT
This sequence comes from Ilex paraguariensis, assembly GCA_963454935.2. NCBI lineage: Eukaryota > Viridiplantae > Streptophyta > Magnoliopsida > Aquifoliales > Aquifoliaceae > Ilex > Ilex paraguariensis. The sequence goes on along the minus strand of CAUOFW020010557.1, from coordinate 32,080 downwards.
GAATTGAACACATATTTAATTTCTCACTTTACTCATATTGTCTCTCACGTTAGTCATTATCTATTAGATATAAATTTCTCTAATATAAATAAGGATAATATTGATATTTAAATAAATTTTCTTATAACTTTCTTGCTTTTCAAATTATAGAAAGAAAATTTTTAAAAATTTTTTTTTGGTGCATATGAAAAGGAAACAGGGTTATTTAAACCCTCTAGCAAAAGATACACATGACAGGTCGTTCAAAAGAAATTGCCCCAACACAGGCGATGGGACATCAAAAAGAACAAAAGAATCCTGCTGCAGCCCTCCCAAGCTTGCCATTTTATCAGCGCAGAAATTTCCTTCCCTTAGTGTGTGAATAATGGGAGTGTTAGTCAATCCCATTATATGCTTTGCAATTTGCAATGATATTTCTTTCAGGGTGGAGTTCCTCCAACCTAGCAGAGATTAGGTTGAGGGCATCCAGGGAGTCTGTTTCCATGATCACATTCTTTAGGTTCTGAGTTTGTATAATCTTGAGGCCTTGATAGATTGCCCACAGTTCCGCTTGTAGGCAATTGGAATCCTTTAGCTTCCCATAGAAACCTAGCTGCCACTTTCCTTGATCATTCCTTAGCAGTCCTCCAAATGCAGCTGAGCCAAGGTTCCCTTTAGAGCTACCATCCACATTCATTTTCAACCATCCTGTAGGAGGGAAAGACCAACCAATTAGTTTGGGGGGGTTAGGAGTCACCTATGAGTGGGGTTCATTGAAAGCATTCCATGAGTTCCATGCCAATCTCCAAACTTTCTTAGCAATAAAAAGGGGAGGGTTGATTATATTTCCCAAACATTCTTGATTCCTATCTTTCCAGATGTTCCATATCAAAGATACGAAGAGGATAGGTCATTTCACACCTCTCCAAAAAATGTCCTTTCTAGCATTATAGTTCTTAATGAGCCAACTTTGGAGGTCTGTAGATTGATCTAGTTGGAGATCATTCCTATTTAGAAATGATCTCCAGACTAGATTAGCTTTTGGACAGTCTCTTAAGATGTGGATAGTACTTTCGTACTGGGCCTTGCACCTTTCACAAGAAGGATCATTTGTGAGATTTCTTGTGAACCTCAAGGCGTTTGAAAGGAGTCTGTCACTTTGGACCAACCAAAGAAAATGTTTAAGTTTCTAAGGGACCCTCAGTTTCCAAATCCAATTCCAGTTCAAGTCATGGTGCTGCCTTGGAATAGGATTAGAGATCCAATTATAGGCAGATTTAATGGAGAATTTTTCATTACTTGTGAGACCCCAAGATGGTGAGTCATGATGGGAGCCTTCCAAAGGCAGTGGTGTGTGCAAGAGATCAGAGATCAAAGAGGGGGAAGGTACATACCAGCTTTTTGAATGTTCTAGTTACCTGTGGGACTTATAATCTCAGCCACTGTGTTGTTCCGATTAGCCGAGGATGGAACCTGCATCCTTCTTTGGAGTGGACTATCACTTGTCCACCAGTCATTCCATAAAGACACTTTTGAACCACTACCAATAAGCCATTTTGTATTATCTTTCACAATTTGATTGGTTTTCAACAAGGCTCTCCATATTATGGATGAATTAGGCTTACGTGGCCAATCATTTAGGGATGGGGTCATGTACTTATTTTTGACCATTTCCACCCAAAGGGACTTACTCTCAGACTGTAATTTCCAACCCAGTTTAGATAGAACAGATCAGTTGTTATCTCTACATATTCTCAATCCTAGTCCCCCAATCTTCTTAGGAGAGCAGACAGTATCCCAATTTATTAAGTGAACCTTTTTCCTCTCCTCTGAATCTCCCCAAAGGAAATTTCTATTAAGTCTTTCAACTTTCTCACAGGTGGACTGAGGTAGCCAAGAGGTTTGCATAATGTAGTTAGGGATTGTAGAGGTAACAGCTTGCACAAGAGTGTTTCTACCTGCAAAAGAGAGGTTTCTTCTTTTCCATCCACTCAATTTCTTTTGGATATTCTCGATCACTGAGCTATAATGTTCCTTACTTACTCTCTTATGAATGATGGGGATACCTAAATACTTCCCTAGGTCATCGGTGCATGTGATACCACTTTTTCTCCCTAGGTGCAAAGCATGGCTCCTACTGATATTAGGGAAAAAGTAGACTCTGGATTTGGACATGCTTACTTTTTGACCTGTGATAGAGCATAAATTATCTAATACCTCTTTAACCATGTCACAATCCCTTTCAGAGGCCCTAGAGAAGAGGATAATATCATCAGCAAATAGGAGATGAGTAATAGCAGGGCCTTTCCTTGAGGCGTTAATGTCTTTCCATAAACCTTTTTCAACTTTGTTCTGAATGATCTGCCCTAATTTCTCCATACATAAGGTGAATAGGTATGGAGACAGTGGGTCTCCCTGCCTCAGTCCTTTTTTAGGCTTAATTGTCTCCAACGGGGAGCCATTCCATAAGATGGAGAGGGAAGTGCCTGTCACACAGCTCATAATCAAGTCAATCCAGGCTTGTGGAAAATTGAAATCAATCAACGTTTGGTGGAGAAAGGGTCAACTCACTCTATCATAAGCTTTTTCAAGATCAATTTTCATTACCATCACCCCATTCTTACCTTTTCTTTTCTTTAGTGAATGGACAATTTCCTGGGTCACAATTACATTATCAATGGTTTGTCTCCCAGGGATAAAGCTGCTTTGGAATGGAGAGATAAGTTTGTTCAGGAACAGTCTGAGTCTTGTAACCAGTAATTTAGACACAATTTTGTAACTAACATTGCACAAACTACTTGGTCTAAACTGCGAAGGTAAAGATGGGTTCTCTACCTTAGGGATAAGCGAGATCCATGTTTATTGATGTCCTCTGGGCACTCTCTTTTACTTATAATTTGTTTAATTTGTTGACACACTGAGTTCCCAATGACATCCCAGTACTTATGGTAAAAGATAGCTTGGAGTCCATCTAGACCAGAAGACTTAAAAGATTTAATGTCAAAGACAGCATTTTTAATTTCAAAATCCCTAACCTGGGCATCAAGGATTTGTTTATCTATCTGGTCAAGTTTTGCTTGATGGCCACACTGGTTAGAGTTAATAAAATTACAATTTTCAGATTCAAAAAGATTCTTATAAAAGTACTGGATAACCTCTTCAATTTCATTCTTCTCCGTAACCCATAGTCCCTGGTCATTTTTCAAAGATTGTGGTCTATTTCTTTTTCTTCTCACAACAGTAGACACATGGAAGTATCTAGTATTTCTATCTCCAAGAGTTATCCAATTAGATCTAGATTTTTGAAACCAGAGGGTTTCCTCCTGCTCAAGGATACATTGGTACTCAGCTTGGAGTTGTTCTTCCAATCTTTCAAGGTTATGGGAATAAAAATTATCTTGTGCTTTCTGGATGCCTTCAAGTCTGGCCAAAAATTTATTTTCCTATGGTAGATATTACCAAAATTACTTCTGTTCCATTCTAAAGCATTCTTTTCAAATATTTTAGTAGCTAAAGTAAACTCCTGGTTGGCATGGTTCCAAGAATTAACCACCACATTTCTAAATTCAGGTTTAGTGAACCACATAGCCTCAAGTCTAAAAGGTCTAGGAGTAGAAAAGCTTGGAGACATACCTTTTGTATGGATGAGGAGAGGGCAATGATCAGAGTATGTTCTTGGAAGATTTTGGATTGCTCCTTCTAGGAACTGAAGCGTCTATTCTGCATTAGCCAGGGCTCGATCGAGTCTAATTTTTGTATTCGTCGTACCTTTCCGTCTGTTGTTCCATGTCAGTCTTGGTCTACTGCATCCAAGATCAATTAAGCCGCATCTGTTAATTCTATCATTGAATTTCCTGGTCCTATTTCCTTGATCCGAGCTTCTGCCTCTCCTTTCTGAATGACTAGCATAGTCGTTTAGATCACCGGCCACCAACCATGAATGATTATAGTTGTCCCCAGTACTACTGAGATTGTCCCATAGTAGTTCTCTGTTTGTTGGGTTAGGACTTCCGTACACCACAGATAGCAGCCACTCATTGAAATCAATACGCACTATATGAGCATGTATGGCTTGGGTCGTGGCTTCTTGAATACGGATTGTGACATTTGAAGGATCCCATAGGAGCCAAATTCCTCCTGCCCTTCCTTGTGGTTCCACTTTTTCTGACACAGTTAGACCAAATTGTTCAAAAAAATTTCCCATCTGGGAACTGTGTACCTTAGTTTCCATAAGAGCCACCACATCTGGATTGTGTGCTCTAAAGAGATCACTGAACGCCCTTCGAAATCTCTCATTACCAGCTCCTCTACAATTCCACGATAAAATCTTCATCGAATGATTTAGTAAAAGAGGGGGGAGGGAGACATCCTCACTACAACCCAGCACCATCCTGACTTGAGATCTCCTCTCCATGAGAGGGACTGACGGCATCATGGAGACTATTGTTAGTCTGTCTGTTGACGATCTGACTGAGCAAGGTTCGATCTTCAATAGGATCTCCCTGATTTCCCAGTTGGTGGTAGCTAACCAATTGGTGGTATTTTTTTGGGGGGCAAATTATAAATGACCTCCTTGTAGTTTGGTCTATTTTTAACTTACCTCCTTATACTTTAAAAACTTACACATAACCCCTTATAGTTTTGGACTAAAATAAAAACCATAACTCTATTAACGGAAAAGAAAAATGACTATTCTACCCTCCCCACAATTATCTTCTTGTAGCAGTGAGGGTTCTAGAGATCAACCTTCAGCACCATTATCACCAGTTACATCAAAACGAAGAAGGTGTAGTCGATCAAAAGCAAAACTCTCTCCGATCAGCACATGATTATGAGGCATAAGGTGTGGCCTGGTGTGCTTGCTGTAAAATTACCAGCATTGGGGCCATCCCTCTATTTGACAATTAAGTTATAATAAAGGAGTTCCAAGTCCATAGTTTACATACATGCCAGTTGATAATGTTACTGAAGCCAACACTCATTCATTGTTAACTAACCATGAATATGGCAACCAAAACTGCAGAAGAGAGAAGAAGAACTTTGTACTCAGAAAGCACTCACATTAGATACCCAATATGCCGAAAGGGAAAACTAATTTGGCATTGGAATCTTTCAAATAGCATACATCTTATAGTCATTGTTCAAAATCTCTGAATCTGACATTACCAATACTGGACCGCGACCTGCTGTTATGAGAGCTCTTCCGAATGCTCTTCAAGTGAAATGACAGGTAAAGGAAGGAAGAAAGGGCATTTTGGTCATCATAAACATATTTTTTGGAGGGAAATATTTTTTTCTCACACCCACACTCTTTTTTGGCGTGTGTGATACACTCTCCGTTACTGTGGACGGAAAATCTAACAATGTTGCTTTGGTCCAAAACTATAAGGGGTTATGTGTAGGTTTTTAAAGCATAAGGATGTAAGTTAAAAATAGACCAAACCACAAGGAAGTAATTCATAATGTGCGTCTTTTTTTTTTTTTTTCCTTTCCTTCACTTTCCTTTCTACCATTTTCATTTTCTATCATTATTTTCTTACTAATCAAACCGACCGTAAAAGAAAATAAGATGATATAACATAGCTAAAGGGGCAATCGTGCCCTTAACAAAACCAACAGGTATCAACATTTTTCACTAAAATGGTCGTCTTCTTCTAGATGGAGGTAAAGGGTGGGGGTGCTTTTAGAAACTGAAAATCAAAAGAAATAGCATGACTTACCAAATGAATGTTTTGAAGGTTATGCTGTTACTTAATTGGAGTTCCACATGAACATCAGACCTTTTCCTCCTATCAATTTTTGCAAATATACAAACAGTCGCGCCAGTAGAATGGGGCCACATGGCACATGTGCTGTTTCCGGACCACCTACTCGGAATCTCACTCACAAAATCTGCTTACTGGGGAAAAAAAAAAATCAGAAAATCACACCCCCAGGAGTGTGGTAAAATATACTTTATTTACAGAGGGGTCTACAATCACATATGATAAATGGATAGACGCGGTATGTAATAGGACCGTGATACAGTGGCACTATACAATACACATATTTTCCATTCCACCTGATCCAATTTTCACATCACATTACACTTTTCTTTCGATGATTTTGGTTCCTGCCTGGAAGACGAAGTTGAGGTTTTGCTACTAGGCCTTGGCACCTGCATAATGCCATTCATTTATTAGGATATGTTTCCCCCACAAAACCGAGTACCTTCATAAACACATGAACTCCGTAGACCACAAAACAAAAGACATTTATAAAGCCGAAGAGTTCACCGAGGATAAAAGTAAAGAGTCATTTTGTTCTTGCTAGTTAAGCTCATTTTAAGTGATCTATCCCTAATTAAAACTTCATTATTGGCTCTGTCAGAGCATCGAGTCCCAAAAGCAAAATGTCCTGAAACGGTGCCAAGTGAAAGACATGTGAGTTTAATTTGCAAGCAAATTTGACCATGGAACTTGAGTATTAAAATATCCATCAAACTCAACTCAACAACGCCATATCTCAACATTTTTTAGGTCGACTACATGAATCATGTTTTGCCATTGTGCTCTATTAATGGTCATGTTTCATGTTAGACCATAAATTATCCATCCACTTCGACAAATAAAATCTGCACATATTCTCAAGCTGCAGAGCATTATCCCTTACCTTTCTCAGCAAGCTATTACCATGTCAAATTGGCTTGCATTGTTAGGGTTCCCTCGAGGGCTATTACAGTGTAGATACTCTAAGATTCTTGGCATTGTGCATTGAAAATGAACCTATATAACCAAATTAGGAAGAGGACGATCTGTAGTAGTAACAGTGCCGTTGCCTAGCAATATATGAACACGTGAATATATAGTCTATCAAATGAGAGTAGCTCCTATGAATGGTCCCAAACAATGTCATCTTGGAGCAAAACCCATTGTGGTAACGGAAGATGTGACATCTGGGTTCCACTAATGACTCAGAAATGTAGAGGATGCAAAGATTCAGATGCTGGAAGGAAGGTGTCTATGCAATATTCAAGCAGTGATCAACAGCATTATCTATCTTGTAAATTCTCCATACTAACCTTTCTGAGTCATTACTCAGCTTGGATAGATGTGAGCTTCACTCTCTAGTACCATTCTACTTCCCAATGCTATTAAACCTTGGGATCCACTACTTTGTTAAGATAAGAAAGCAAATAATGGGATGGAGAAAATCACTCCCCAAATTCCCTTTTCCCAAACTTGTATCTAGTAATTCCACTTTCTTTATCCACAAACTCCTTTCCCTCCTTACATATTAAGCTGATTTGAAAACAATAAACATGCTTCCAGCATTTGTGAAAATATCCTTCACAGAGATTTCATAATTCTTCGAATGTTTGGAATGAACAAAGATGGCAAATTTAGTTATTTTCATCCTCAATAATATACACTTTGATAGAAAAAGCCGCCAATAATAGTTTACCCTATATTTTTTACCTTCGTTACTTCTCTAGGTCATTAATTACCTTAACAAACTCACATGTATTTCCTCCATGTAGATACCCAGAAGCCCATAAAATTATCTGTCATCCGAAACCCGTATCGACAAAAAACTTACACAAGTGTCATTTCTGCTAATGTTCACTAAGCAATTTGTGGAACAATTAATGCAACAAGCTTATACACACTCTAGAATGCTAATGCCTCTTGCACACAAATCATGCAGGCCAAATACCTATTCTTCCATGAACCGCGTTAAAGATCAGATTCTAGAAATCAAGAATGCAAACTTGGTCACCTCTAGGTTCAGGAAGCCAATGAAAAATCAAAAAATCATATTGAAGGGGGGAAAAAAAAGAGAGCAAGAGCATAGGTAAAAGAAAATCATGAAACATGCAAGTCACATAATTCATCCAGTTAAAATGACACATTCAACAAATTTCCACAATCAAATTCGACATTACAACATGATAGAGAAACATACCAACCCACAACCCATCGAACCTTATTCTCAAAACTAAACGGTATCAAAAACTCATTACTTGACTACAACCATGCATTTCAAAAACCTGTTAAGGCGAGAAGTGGTAGCAACCTTACAAAGTTTATAGAAGGCACGGAAAAAAGATGGTCCCAAGGCTCAAGTTTTAATTTGACACATGTTGGATGATGTAGAGCCTTCTTGGGAACTTGCATAAACAAAATCGAGCCTCGTTCTTAGTTACTTTTAGTTAGTTTGGTAGTAATAGCATTTTATGTGCCTTTCTTATATTTTTCAGAGTCGGGTGGACTTTCGTACTTTCTAGGTTTGTGGGAAGGGAGTTAGTACGATCCTTGGGTCATCTTTTGGGTATTTACTAATACATTTTATTAGATTGAGTGTGTCTTACAATACATGATACATTATTGTTGGAAAACGATGTGCCTTACGAATTACGATACACATTTTGACAATCTTGCATACAATTACAGTAGGGTGCTATCATGTACATAGATAACAATCATACATATCATTTCTTGATAACAGCACAAGTCCAATCCCCTTGCAGAGATATTATGTTGATATTCAGATGTAACACCAGGTGAAAACCACAAAACACATTGAAACAATTTAGAGTTAGCAATAGTGAATCAAAAAATTTACAATTTACCTGGGGTCCTGTGACCAGCCTTGAATCATTGCCAACAGTTGGCTGCTGCACATTACGCTGGGGCTGTTGCTCGAATTCCTGTTGTTGAAGAGCTATAGCCAATTGCAGGTCAGAACTGTCAAAACAATACAAAATATAAAAATTAACCCACAATAGAATAAACATAAGGATGAACTCTCATTGTCATCAGAATATGTGAATAGAAGTGGTTTGTAGGCAAATTTGACCAGGAATTGCTTCTGAGAACAAAGTAACTTAATTTCTCCACAAATGAACAACTATAGTCCACAGTACAGGTTGCATGTGCCAGTCACAAGTGACAAATGAAATAGTAACAGAAAAAATGGATTAAAAATATATAGACAACCAATTTGGTACATAAATATCACTCGAATGGAAACTATGAAAGAAAGAAGATCATAACCCTTGTCAAGGGTCGACTATGCTCTCTATCAACAAATTAATTATCAGTTATCAATGGAGAGACCAGAACCAGTTAAAATAATTACTTGAAACTCGAATGTCCTTGTGTTGAATTGTCAATGCTGGCAAGGTAGTCCTGAGAAACATTATTTGCAATTAGTTTCCCAAAAGCCATTAATTATAAATCCCAAAACATCGAGCATCAAAGAAAAACTACGTACAGCAGTATTGGCCAAAGCACTTTGCTCATCCCACGGGTTGTCGGCATGATTCTCAATCTTGAATTCCTTAAAATTACCAGTCATATACAATGTATCCCCGTTAACCTGAAGAGCACAAAGAACCAAACATAATATGTGAAGACTGCAGAATGATACCCGCCATAAGATACTTTTCGTTGTAATACTTCTTGACGAAAATGTTGGAAAACAGAGGCTAAAAATACAACATAATTTAATAATGCTCAGTAAAACTCAAGACAATTATTTGAGTTAGCTACATGAATCATGTTTGTCAGAATAGTCTATTAAGGGAAAATAATTATTGTCAAACCACAAGCTATCAAATATTTTTGTTCATAACTATTTAAAGTTAATTTTGATCTCTCTTTATCCCTCGCATTATGGTTAATAGGTATTACTATTCTCTACCACGAGCGCAATAAAAGAACTACTATAAATATGTTCAAACTACCTAATTCGATTCTTTCTCAATTTATCTCCTATTAATCCACCTTCTACTACTTCTACTATTTCAGGAATATACTTATTCTTGATCCTATCATTTATGGTTTCACCACATATCCATCTTCAAATACTTATTTATGCCACACTCAATTTTTGTACGTGTTGTTTCTTCCTTTTTTATATATTTATTCATGTTTTAAGATTTATGTTTTGATAGGGAACAGAATGTCATTGATAGAGAAGATAAACTTTCACATCCGAGCAAAGGTGGAGAAGTAACCCAATCCTATGACATTCATAATCACAAAAAGGTGTAAACAACATAGCAACATCCAAAAACTCGTACTTTTCTTTCCGGTTAAATAGCCCAATCAATTGTGAGGAAAGCACATTGCCAAAGAGTGACACCCCTCTCACCTCCACCCAATCCCTTGAAATCCACAAAAAACATGGATTACTTACCAACATTCGGTAGCATGACATCTAGCGGGTCGTAAGAACTTGTCTTTTAGTTTATTAGGTATGCATCAATCACACTACAATCCTCCTCTTAGTTTATCCTAACATCAGTTTTATGAATAATATCATCATTTGAGATAAATAACCAAAAAAAAGTCCTGGGAAAAATACGACCATAAAATTTAGTATGATTGAACTTGCAGCCACGTCAAACATAGAAGAGACCAATCATCATATTCCTCAAAAAGAATATTAGAGTAAAAGTCTTCACCTCATTGAGCTTTTCCCACACCAAATCAGGCTGATTTATATAACCTTGGTCGGTAGCCAAAATGTATAGGTCACCCTCAAACTGCAAATAAGAAGACACCAGGTATAATTACAGCAACTAATGTTGAGCAAATGGAAAGCATTATCCTTGAACTCATATCATCAGTATATTCAGCAGCTACCAGTGTATTTGGAACCTGACTGGCAGCAGCATGACTAGAAAATTAGAGCAACAGAGCTCTGCAGAAACTGACCTTAAACATGGTGTTAAAGTGATTATTCCGAAAAAACACACAAAGCTCACGTTCTTTCAGACCATCTTGTAAGCAAAATAGGCTGCAAAAATTACACGAGGTAACAAACTATAGAATTTCTGTACACCCAGCAGCATAAAACACATTGATTTGTGGACAAATTGAAGGCTAAACTGAAGAAGAGACCAACATACCCGTAAATGGTCAACTGACTAGCACTGTTCCTCAAAAAATTCCTGATCAGTTCCCCTGATGAGAATTAAGGCGAAAGGAATGGAAGTGTTTTAATATAACCTTGTGAACACATCAACAAACACATAGGAGTAACAAAAACATTAAAGACAAATAATATGTTTTATTCAGTGACACAGAACACTTCTTACCTTGTTGTGGAGTGATCTCATCATTCGAATTTGCATCAAATACATCTGCGCTGCCTGTATCCACTTGTTTCGCAAGAACAACTTCCCCTTCATATACAGGCTCACGATCTTCATAAGTTGCAGCTCCTGACTCCAATATACATTCCTCTCCTTCATATATTGGCTCACTGCCATCAACACTTGAATTGAAAGCTTCAGGCACACCAGTGCTTTGTCTTCTGTCACTGGATGAATGTGACTCTACCACTAGTGTAGACAAACAAGAGCTATCCACTATGTCATAACCACTTGTATCAATTCCTTCCTTGTGTGTATCAGCCAGGGTAGTAGATTGGTTCTGAACTTGTACCTCACCTCCAGAACAATGCATATGGCTTTCACGCACAGATGAAGCATCTTTCACCGAAGAATCCAATGGTCCACTTTCATTATCAATCAGAGGATCGGAACAAGGTTGCTGGGCTACATCTTTACATATAACATGTTCTCCAGGTTCTTCACATTTTGATTGCCCATTGGAATTTCCCTGATCAGTCTTTGAGGGTGAACAAACACCTTCCCCTGAAGCTGTTTCAAAAGTTATCATATCACTATTGTACTTGCCAAAGGCATTGGTATCATCTGCTAGTGATAGTTCCCGCTGACTAAACTCTTGTCTTCTGCAATCAATATTCCCTTCTAATGTCTTTACAAGAACCACAGGTTCAGACTTATTCGAATATGCACTCTCAGTTGAACTGACAAATAAATTCTTTGCATCAGTATCAACTGCAAGGGTATCATCTGCTGAAACGGGCATTTCAACTTCTGTTAACTTCAAGACCCTCAACAGCTCTGCTTCTTCTTCAACGTCTCCTTTTCTTAATTTGTGGTGATCTGAAGTGGAGCGGGGAGAATCATCGAAAGATATACCTCTTGAGAGGCATGGAGAAGGTACTCCTAGAGTTGCAGTTGTTGCAGCAGCGAAATCAACACAATCTTCTTCAGGCTTCTTCTGTTCATTCTCAGTATGTTGTGTTTCAAGGGCAACAAGCTCTCCCATAAGGGTATTGTATGACTTTGACCCAATTGCATTCACAGTATCATAATCCTGGTTGCAAAAACCAAAAGTCTCACTCATAAAGCCAAAGCATACTACATGACATGTACTTCAAAGATCACCAGTATATGATCCACATTCTTGAAAATGATAATTTCCCACTAAAGAAACAGATAAAAATCCCTCCTATGTAGTACTAACAGAAGCATTTGATCATTTGATTCAACATCAGAATAAAAGAGCTTCGAACAAAAATACATCCTACAATTTAGAAAAAAAAAAAAAGCAAACACTAAAGTGATAAGTTAACATTCACCTTCTGGGCTATACAGTTCATCTCCTAACATTAAAATGCATCGAAAGTACCCCCAAACCTTCACTCTCTTTCATTATTACCCGTTGTTTAGTAGTAGAACAGAGGCTGCATGCATAGCTGGGCTGTGAGAAGGCCAAATTTTGAAAGTAACAGTATAGCCCTTCAACAGCTTTGTTGAACCATCTTACCCATCCCTTCCTCATTTTCTTCTACTTCACAATATTAAGGACTCTCTCTCTTTCTCTCAGCATACAACCACCCAACCACTGCAGTGCAAACACTTCAAACCTTCATCCCATGACCATTATCCCTGGTATGACAACTAGCTTCACCATCATTTTAACAAGATTGCCGATTATAGCCAATCCCATAGTACCACAACCACTCTCATTGGCCCTGTCCATTTTGAAAACAGTTGCTCCTTAGTTGCCCAACATCTACTCCATTAATAAATGGCTGGCCTAGGTAATTTTATTAAGTTTCCATTTAACTTCTCCAGTGTATGTCGATCACACAACATTTCAGAAGCTCTCCACTTAACTGATCATTCTTTAATTCTTTCTCCAAAAACATAATCTTCAACCTCCTCTGTGAATGATCAAGAGCCTAGTGACAAAATGGGCACTTCAATATTTTTAGCCTTCACGTTTCTCTCTATCATTAATTATGTAGTTGATGGTTATGTTCCAAAATACTCTTTTTCTTTCTTCTATGGCTTCTCACTAAACTTCATGTCCGTCATCTACGCTGGCTTAGTTGCACAAATCAGCTCAATGTAATTAGTCTAGTTCGAGCTTATCTTCTAAATCATTCACTTTTTCAAGTTATGGACACATTTAAAAATATGTTGGAGATCTCCAGGAGTGTCTGGGAAATGTTACCGTCCAACATGGTCATTGATCCTGCCTATAAATGTCTGCTTTACGGAATTGATCACATAAATAAAATTACCTTTACGAATTTGCCCCAATTGGGCTCCAAACCATTAACATCATACAAAGCATAAATAATGATGTATGTGATTACAATTGTAATCAATCGAGCAAGGCTCTACATAAAAATTTCCATGAATATATTTGAACCCATTACAAACAAGCACTTAAGAAAGTCACAATGGTGCAAAACAAAAAGATGTTATATAAACAAGTGTTGGAAATAAGTTGTACCTTAAAATGAGGTTTCATGCCAAAATATTCATACCTGGGGATCAACTATCCAACCATGATAAAGTGGGATGTCCAGCAAGTCAAATATTGCACACTCTCGGGTGAACTCAAAATCCTGAATTCTGCAAAAAATTAGCCATATATTCCAATAATTGAACCAATCGAATAGGGTCACCACAACATTAGCAAAAAAATAATATGCCATGAACTACATGATGACAGGTGACTAATAAAGCAAACCCCCCCCCCCAAAAAAAAAAAAAAAAAAGTTTCCCTACCTCCTGAATTTTATATTTACATCAATCCCAGTTGCAAGTCGAGGAAGCAAATCAATTGCATCAGCAATGTTCTGTTGTTGATTTTCAACATACCCTGCATCTTTGTTCTGTACGCCAGTTGAAAGGTACAAAATTAAAACAAAAAAGCAAATCAAGTACATTTTCGTTTGGTTTGGTTCTCAATAAATGTGAATATTGAGAGAGAGAGAGAAGGGGGGGGGGGGTAACAAAGGAAGCAACATTCTTCAATTTTAAGCATTTTCTTTTCCACTATCTCGATTTTATAAGAGATGAACTGCTTTAATAAGTGTCTGAACAAACAAGCAATTACATTGACATTACTATTTGAATCGATCAACCGCTCTGCAACAAGTGAAAGCAATTTCTCCTGTGAGACTTCAGGGATGTCTGGGCTCAAATTCAATTGATTCTTCAACAGAAGAACATTACCTACAACATGGTAGACATCAACCATCATTGCACAACTCCGTTTCTAATTTCAAAACGAAATCAATCAAATAAATTACCATATATATCAAGTCCTTAAAACGAAAAAAAAAAAACATCTGAGTGGAACACAACATAACAAAGATTCCCTTATTTTATTATAATACGACCTCATCCTACCACATAAAGATAAAACAAACAAGAGGCTATTTTCCAGGTGATCATTTCCCAATAACAATAAAAAGTTTTCAATAACAAACCCAAAACCATAACCCTAATTCTTGATTTTTTAGAGCTAACAATAATAAAGACACGGTTTACAGTACAATCATCCTGATTAAGAAACATATATTGCGATCACCTATTTAACGAACGCACAATTCACGATCACAGCAAACTGTAAGAATTCGAAATTGAGTCATATAAAACACGAATTTGAATTACGAGGCGTCAACGTAATTGGGAAACAATTCGCCCTGGTAAATGTAAATACCGAGGGAGAGAATACAAAACCCTAAGAGAAAGAAAGATGAGATGCTTACAGATAGCAAGGAGAGGGCAAGGGCCATTATCGTTCTGAAGAATGACCGGAGTGGTGCGTCCCAAGAACTGTATCAACTTCGTCTTGTGTGCCATCTCTTTCGAAGGTTCCGGCTCTCTTGTTTGCTGCTCTTCTGAAGACGAAGCCATTGACCGATAGATACACCTTTCTGACAAGATATATAGAGAGAGAAAGTCTAGAGAGAGAGAGAGAGAGAGACGATGCGCGGGGAGGGGAAATGGATGTGATGTGAGATAGTACGACGACAACGCCAAAGCCTGTGTGCGGTCTTATTTTGTATTTTTCCGGTATAAACATGGGTAGATATATGTAAAAAGGGTCGGCAACGGCCAGCCGCCGGCCCAGTCAATTTTCGCATAGCCTGGGTCATGGGCCGGAAGTCCCACCCAGAAACTACATCCCATCACCATTTGATGGGCCTTCTTTGGGCTAATCTTCACCAAAGCAGCTCGAATCACTGCCCATGATTCTACTTGTTAGGCCAATAGCCATCAAGTGAAGGGCGAGGTGGGTCCGGCGCAGACAGCCATCGGGATTCCTAATATTCGCAGTGGTGGTATATGGGAGTCGGGGATCCATATATGTGTGTGTTTTGGTGTTATTATGTGTGTGGTGCGTGAGTATTTTACTATGAGTGTCGATGTACATAGATCGTTAATGTTCAATTTGTTACTATCTATATGTCACTGTGTATTTGTGTATATCATCTTGTGTTACGATATAATTACTTTCTTCATATTAGTTCAATGTTTAGTTTGTAATTGTCTCTATTTCACTGTTTATATGTTCATATATATTTATTATTGTGTATTTGTCACAATGACTTTTATGGGCATTTTAATTTTTTGAATGCAAAAATACCCTTTAAGACCCAATAAATTAGAAATTAGAAATTTTAAAAATTAAATTAATATTTTTAAAGGTCAAATTTTAACCCATAAAAAATTATGATTAATTAAATAATTAATTATTAATTATGAATTTAATTGCGCACTACAAGGAGAGGGAGAATGCTGATCCAGCCAGCTCACATACTCCGCTCTATTGGTGCGTTGGCGAAGCACAACTGTTGTACGAAAGACGATTGAAGTCTATTGAACTTTGTACGGACGAACCATCTAAAACTCTGCTGTAACGAGGTAGTGCGTGAACTTTACATGCAACCCAACTAGAAAGTTGCCAACCCACCGACAGGAATGTTATATAAACTTTTTTTTTCTTCTTATGTTAGCAAACAATGAATGCCATTTATGGTTGCTGGAGTTTAGGCAAGTTCAGACAATAATATTCTTTCCTGTATATATATATTTTTTCTTGGTTAGAGAGTGTTTAAATTTGTATTAACTATACTATTCCTTCGACCTATGAGCAGATCATAGTAACTTAAGCTAGTAAATATCGAACATAAAATCTCTTACTTATAAGACCTCTTTTCTATAGATTTTACAGTATGTAATAAATATCTTTATCTTTGAAATTACAAACAAGTGTTTTTCTCGATATTTGCTAGATACTTGTTTGTGATTGATATGTGACTAGAAAAAAAAACATTTGGAAGCTAGAGAAAATGGATTATGTTAATTTTCTATTTATCTACATATTAATATTCATAAAAAAGAATGCATCATTTTGATTAAGACAATAAATAAATACTGATGCTACAGAAAAGGGAAACTTAGTGGGATCCAAAATTCAAGGATAGCTATAAATAGGAGGCAAAATCCTCGAAAATGAAAAAAAAAAAAAAAAGGTTATTGTAACCTTACAAAATACTCTCTGTAAACTTCACACAATAATCAATATATTAAAGAACAAGAGACTCTTTCAAGAGTGGGTTAACTGAGCTCCTGAACTGGTAAACCACTATAGACACTTTTCGTAATTACCCACTCATTCTCAAATCTTATTTCATAAGAGTTTTGGAGCTCAGACTGAACTAATCCAATTATTTAGTATGTTTTATATTATCGTCATTGTTCAGTTGTGTTAAAAACATCATCAAATACATAGTGTGGTGAGGGTTAGAAGTTCAAGTCCATGCACTAGATCCTTGAACTTATATGATTGATGAAGTATATTATCGATATATTTTTTTTATCAAAAGAAAAACACAAGGAGAGTGTGAATCATAATTTCTTAAAGGGTATAATAAGGGCATGATTTGGCTCAAACAAGGTGTCTATTAGGGGTCAGGCTGAAGTGTCATGGATTTGTTCCCCTCCTTTACCTAGAAATATAATTGAGGTGTATAGATGTGCAAGTATTTTTTTTTAACTTAATTAAGAGAAAATAATAAAAATGGAAGTTAAAACTTGAAAGTCCGAGTAGTTTGGAAAGTGATCATCTAATACATTTGCATTTAATGATAGATTAACTACTATGAATTTTTGTGAGATTTATTATTTATAAGTAGACCACTTAGTCATACATGGAGAATAAGTTATCATTGAATAAAATTAAGTAAAAAAATAACATAAAAATTCTAAAAAAATTATACATGACCGACAAACTGAAAAAATTGTTATTGTTATTGTTATCGATATTATATTAAACCAAAAGCAAATGACACCGAATGATTGACATTTATCCACTTCTCATATTTATTTATTTTTTTTAAAAAAATCAACTAATGTGTCCCGCAATCTATTTTTGTGATAACCTCTTATTGAATGTTACACACCATATCATAGAGCCATATGATATATAATACTGGCTAAAAATTTTCTCGAAAATCTGGATCTAAGTACTTTGATTCACACATCCCAAAAATAGCATGTTTTTTGTTGAGGAAATATTCAATGTGGAACTCTATAGTATCAAATTTTTTTTTTTTGTTACCGTTATCGTCTTATACTATTTCTTATGGTAAAATTATAATTTTAAATGAAGAAGTTACAACTGCTCAATAAAAGATCATGATCAATCACGAACACCCATGGTCGATTATAAAAACAAGCTATTAATCTCAACATTTTATAATTGATCATGCTCTTTAAAATTATAATTTATATTTCGAAAAAATTATAACTTAATTTTAAAAAATTATAATTTTTAATACCGAGGAATTTCCTTCATAAATACTTACCAAAAAAAATAGTCCACCCTATAGATTGGATAGGTGGCTAAAGTCAGTAGCATGGATTTTTCACGCCTTCAGTGGTTGTTGGGCTTCTTGATGAATTAAATAAATATATATTCTATTCCAATGGGGTTTGGTGTTTGGTGATTGGTGATTGGTGCTTGGTGTTTGGTCTCTGTATCCTTAATTCTTTTCTTTCTTTCTGAGTGCCCATTTAAGTGCAACTTGTGAGTTTACCTAAAAAAGAAAAGAGATGAGGTTCTGGTCTTCCTTGGTCTTTCCATAATGATTTTTGTTTTGTATACCAATTTCTATGGCTGGAACACAAGGAACAAAAGCAGAAAAAGCACAGGAAAATCAAAATATCTACCCATGTCCTCCTATTTCTAGGGTTTCTTCCGATGCTTTCCTACACATACCCACTCAAATAATCCCTCATTTACCTCCCTTCTCTTTCCATTCTCACAGATCTGCCACAACCAGAAAAGCTTCTGTCTGATTTTCGTAGTTTGAGTCAGATCAACCCTTATCCATTTGGTCCTTTTTCTATTTTTGGAAAGTTCATGTTTTGAATTACGTTGTGCTTGGTAAAAGTTAGTCTTGAAAATCCTTTACAGGGAATCCATTATTTTATTTTCTGGGTCTGTCTTGGTATTTGATTTTCTCTCTCACTTCTCTCGAGTGTATACGAGAATGGTGAGGGGGAAAACTCAGCTGAAAAGGATAGACAATACGACAAGTAGGCAAGTGACCTTCTCAAAGCGCAGGAGTGGGCTTCTGAAGAAGGCCTTTGAGCTATCAGTTCTATGTGATGCTGAAGTTGCACTCATCATCTTCTCTGCAACAGGGAAGCTCTATGAGTTCTCAAGTTCCAGGTACTTGATTTCTTTCATCTGAATCTGCAGATTATTACCCTTAATTTTTTCCCATTAGATGTACAAATGGGTCCCTGAAGAGTTTATTGTTTAGCTGCCAGTGTACCATACAAGATGACCCAAAGTGTACAATGATCTCAGGCTTTAGCTGTTCAAAATGTCCTATCCTATCTCTCTTGTTTTGCAGCTTTTTATTTGGCTAATCAAATCATACCCTTGATCTGTTTTTAATGATCAGTAGTCTTGAGAGTCGACCTTTCAATTGATCTTGAAGATTTTTTTTTTCTTTACAAAAACCCAAATCCTTCTTCTCTTAAATGAGGTTATGATACTCAGTACTTACACTAAGACAATATAAAAAATAGACAAACATTCACACACAACCCACGGAAGAGTATTATGCCTCAAACATTGTAGTTACTATTGGTTTACAGTGTTTGTTCTTTTCCTGATCTTTGGGTTGTGGATGACAGATATACTCGATATGTGAAATGTTCATAGACCTAAGCTTAAGTCTGTGTCAGCTAGCAGGAAACGTACTACAGGAATAAACATTGGGCATAGCGGTGATACTATGACATTAATACTAAGTGGTATCACTAACTAATTATAAAGCAATAAATAGAATTGGTGAACCCAAATATTCTAACATTAAAGTTATTAGATAAGGTTGTTATATTAGGTAAAGTGGTTATTGGTAGTTATTAAACCAACGGAGTTCACTAAGTTCATTTTGCATTTTCTTGCTAGTTGGCGACATCACATGTTATTGATGATGCAATGTCACTACTACATACCATATTTTCTCGTACCCTAAATTCTTTCTTTATGATATATAGGGATTTAGATTATTATATGTGTGTGTGTGTTGATTTTCACAAAACAAAAAAGGACGTTGTGCATATACTTCTAAAATCTTTTCACCCGGCCCATCACACTGAACCTTGATAGAACCACAGAAGAGGAAGTGGCCAATAAAGGAATCTATCTGGCCATTTTCTGATATTCTGGAATTTATACAAGAGAGAACATAAAAACCCTACAACATTAATAGTCTACCCCAATAAAATAGACTAAAAAAGAACATATATAATTTCAGCAGTCCCTGAAAATCATGATGACATGGGAGAAAGAATCGGAAGTTTGTCAAGAAAAAATAAAAACACAGCATGATGTGAGATTTCGTGAAGAAATCAGGGAATTGTACAGCAAACAAACAAGATACAAAGAAACAATGTCAAGATGAAGAAGGTGACACACACAACAATAATCAATCTCTTTGTTTATGTAAGTAGCAATAATCCATCTTGATGTGCTTCATTTGCTCATGGAAAACAAAATTGTGCAGAATTTGACCGACACTTTTACTGTTGCAATGCATACGAGTAGGAGTAGAAAAGGAAATGCGTAAGTCAGCAATCCAAGCACATAACTAATCTTCTTAAGGTTTAATTAACAGATTCTTGTATTGTCGAGATTTATCTCAAACTTAATGCTCAACATACTTAAACAGCTAATGTCTCTCTACCTAGTCTTATCTTGTATCATATTCTTGTTAGTAATTAAGAATATATCAGTGGTACACACGTTGTTCTTATCTATGTCATTCATGTTGTGAGTCTATTTGTCTCTTCTTTGATTACAATTCACATGACTGTAATTATTTACATTTTGTGCTATCTCCATAGCCCTTTAGTGTTTAATTTTTTGGATGATTTTCTTGCTTCTTAGAAAACCAAGAATAGATCATTCTCAATGACTCCAGTCCTATTAACCTGAATATTGTGTTATTGTTACTATACGTCAAAGATAGTTCACTTAGACTGTTGCTTGCAGATTTAGGCATTCCTTTTTATACTTCTACTCACTTGTATGATGACAATAAGAAAGTCAACCAAATTCTACATAATTTTGTTTTCCATCAACAAATCAAGCATATTACTATTGATTCTAAATCTTTGTTAATAATAAACATGTGATCAACTTACAATAATAGAACAATTTGACGGCCTATATTGAATTAAAGACAACATAATTTTGTTTACCGGGAAGAAAACCCAAGTCATAGAATACTTAACTTCCACCGAGCTAAAGTAAAAAAGCCCAATGTTCATTTTTTAAAAATAATATTCCCTTAATAGTCTTATTTAAGATTTCGTTTTCTTTTTAACAAATACTAATGGTGTGTTAGTAAGGTGGATGAAAAAATAAGATGATGAAAAATGGGAGTGATAGACTTTTTATCATTCAATGGAGGAATCCTTCTTCCTTTCTCGTAACTTTTTATCTTTTGTGTTTGGTACGAGGGATGAAAAGTAAAAATAATTATTTTTTTTATGTTTAGTAGGATAAAAAAGTGAAATGATAGAAAAAATATAGATGCGTATGTTATCATTATATCTATATATGAAATTAATGTATAGATAATGTGTAATAGATAAATATGATGTATGTATATATCAAAAAATATATAGGTATATAACATACATTTTAACACACATAATTAACTTTTGATCCATTTTTTCTCTCAATTTTAGAAAAATTGGTTTTGATGAGCCGGAAGAAAAACTAATCTATCTATCTTATTTTCCTTCCTTATCAAATATAAGTTTTATCTATCCCTCTAAATTTTTATCCTTATATTTTTCATCGTAGCTAATAAGGCATATCACAAATTTTGAATGTTTGGAGATGCCCAATAATGTTTAAGGTCTAAGGCAAAAATTTTGGAGAGTCCTAAATCTCTTTTTTCATATTTAATTAATTGAAAAACACATAAAACCCCAAGTAGGGGTGCAACTTGGGAGGCCCAACCCTAGGTATAAAATCTTCAGCTTTGACCCTAACATGACCTCATACTCAACCTGCGTATCCCAATTGATTTTGGGTAAGCTCGGGTTGAAATTGAGTTCTTGAATTCGGGCCCAATTTAGATTTGCAATTCGGGCTCAACAAATTAACTTGTTAATGTGCAAGGGTAAGCCTTCTTTATATAGGGGAGATGTGAGAGGTCATGTGAATTGTCTATCTGATGTGGGATGACAGTGTCTTATCTTTCTTTTACTTTTTTTCCTTATCCCACATCGATTGTGTAAACTTTTTATCATATAGTTCTTATAAATTATGTTTTACTCCCCTTTTAAAAAATAATAATTACAAAAAATATATTTATATTTTATTGTTATATTATTTATATAAATATAGTTCATGAATTCGGATTGAACTCGGGTTGGGTTCGGGTTTATCAATTCAGGTTGGGTTCAGGTTAAACTCATGAACCCGAGTCTTGTCCAAATTCAATATGGATTGAAGTTGTTCAACCCTTACACTAAAACCTCAACCCTAACACTGTTTTTTTTTTTTGGTTGAATTCAAATTGGCTCGTCCAAGTTGCACCCCTAACCCCTAGTTGTAATATAGAATCCTTTTCTATAATGTGCAATAGAATTGCAATAACTGAACTAATAACTCTATCACAAAGTCAAATATTAATGAGTTTTTAGTTCAATTGTACAAGATTTTGCCTTCTTGAAGTTAAAGTTTAAGTTCCCCTCCCCTTTCCCCTTCTCCCTCCCCTCAAAAAAGAAAAAGTCAAATGACGGAGAAAGATATATAAGCCTGTGGGACCCACTATAAGAAAAAAAAGTTTTTGTGGCGATAAAGTACTGTCATAAAAGATTTATTTACTGTCGCAAATACTTTTTATGGCATCATTGTAGTGGAATTGTCTTGCCATAATAAGTGGAGCCTCAAAAAGTCTTTGTAGCAGTAATAACCATCTGAAATAGAATTTGTGGTAACAAATAAATTTTTTATGATAGTACTATCGCAACAATAAAAAATTTCTTCAAAACACGCTATTTGTAACTACAACTACAATTGCTACAAAAAATTTATCTCAAGGCTCTAATTTTTGTAGTGACTCTAGGCAAGTGCCTCAACTAGAGATTGGCCTAACCCTCTCAAGATGTGAACTTGGATACCCAAAGAGGAGTGAAACACTAGAGCTAGTATGACAACAACATCATGTAGTGTGGGTGTTGCACTGTTTTCTATAGTTGAATATAATCTTCCTTGAATGTGGAGTTGTTATTTGTTTTCCGACATCAATATAATTCAACCTCAATCTTATTTTCATTTAAGCCAAATTACTCACTAGGCAATGTCAAAAGTTTTGGTTTTTTTTCTTTATTCCCATGGTGTTTTTTATTTTTTTCCAGTCAAGTAGTGAAATATTTAATATGGTAACCAGAATAGTAAAACTAGGGTACAAAGATTGCTCAGTTAAATCTAGCTCATGGTTATTTCTTCTAGCCATATAAATCTATATGTACATTGACCTCTATTAATATTACCCTTTTGTGATTTTTTGTTGATGTTCAGTACTAACAAGACGATAGAACGCTATCAAAGGAATGCCAAGAACCATCGAATTGGCCACAAAGCAGTTGAAGGAAATATGCAGGTCAAAACTACTTTCATTTTGGTCTCCAAGCAAAAATATTGCCCGCTTATTCTCTTAGATGCTGGAATGCTTGTGTGATCATCGTCTTGTTCAGTAACTTTATACTGTTTTCATATCTTCATGGTGTGTCAAGTGACAAGAGTTGAAAAAATTAGATACTTGTATGCAATAAGATCTAGAGTTTGAGAACTTGTTATTTGATGGTACTCTATAGCCGGTTGAGGGTTGTATAAGTACCAAAAAACTTATTATGGCCATGAAGTTTTCGTAAATGGGCTTGAGATATGTAAATTGGAATACAAGCTAAATGTAGAGTACCCGTATATATAACCAATAAAAGTTATAATAAGGATAAAAAAGTAAAAAAAAGAAAAACTTAATAAACCCTAATAAACTAGGTCGTTATATTTCCAACACTCCCCCTCAAGTTAGGCGCAAAAATGTCAACTAGGATAATTTTGACAATGGAATTCCGAAGAATAGATAGAGTGATAGGTTTGGTGAAAACATCCGCAACCTGATCACCGGTCCCCACAAACGATGGAGTGACAATACCACTGTTAGCGTTCTCCCGAAGAAAGTGAACATCGATTTCTATATATTTCGTCCTCTCATGTAATACAGAGTCAGAAGCAAACTGAATAGCAAATCAATTATTACAATATAATGTAGATGAAAAAATTACTCAAAATCCCAACTCGCCTAGAATCGATCGTAGCCAGATAATCTCACATGTGTCAAGTGTCAGTGCTCGATACTCTGCCTCTACTAACGAGCGAGAGACAATTGACTATTTCTTGCTCTTCCAAGAGATAAGACGAGTCCCTCAAAAAACACAGAAGTCCGTAGTAGATCGACCGTCACACGCTCCACCATAATCTGAATCTGAATAACAGGTTAGAGAACCAATCTGAGATCCTAATGAATAGAACAACCCAAGTCCAGGGTAAGACTTAAGCTACCGAAAAATATAATAAACTGAATCAAAATGAGGCTAACATGGTCTGTGCATGAGCTGACTAATTCGACTGACAGCGAATGAAATGTCTGGCCTGGTGTTGACTAGGTAGATAAGTCTACTTACCAACCTTTGATAAACAGTCGGATCTTTCAACTCTTCACCTTCAACAGTAAGCTTCAGGTTTGGAATCATGGGTGATGATGCTGGTTTGTACCCCAACATCTCAGTGTCTGAGAGAAGATTTAGAACATACTTTCTCTGAGAAAGAACAATACCCCTTCTGCTACGGGCAACCTTAATCCCAAGAAAGTATCGCAAAAATCCAAGGTCCTTCACATCAAAGGCATTCCCAAGGTCTACCTTGACCTACGTAGTCCCAGAAACATCATCTCCAGTAATAATAATATCATCAACATATACCAAAAAAATGACGCACTATCCAGAAGTATTTTGTCGAATGAAGCAGGTATAATCAGAATGACATCTAGTGAACCTAAACATACAACTACATCACTAAAGTGAGAGAACTAGACTCGTGGTGACTGTTTCAGTCCATAAAAAGACTTATGCAGTTGACATACCTTTCCAGCATACTCCCCCTCGCTATGAAAGCCCGATGGTCGATCCATATAAATAATCTCGTCAAGATCACTGTGAAGAAATGTATTTTTCACATCCAACTGATGAAGAGGCCAAGAGAAATCCTCAACCAGAGAAATAATCAATCGAACATTAGTCAATTTTGCCACAGGGGTAAAGGTGACACCAAAATCCCGACCTAGTACCTGAGTAAAGCCTTCGCCACAAGCCTAGCCTTGTGACGATCAATAGTACCATTCACAAGAAATTTCAGGGTATAAACCCAGCGATAGTCAACAGGTTCACCCCTGAAAGTAAAGAGACAAGATTTCATGTATGATTACGCTGAGGAGCGTTCATCTCTGTCTGCATGGCAGGAACCCGCTGGGACTCTCGCATAGCCTCTGAAATAGAGCGAGGAACCGGCGTATCTGATAAGGCCATACTATAAGCTCGAAATGTAGGAGACAGATCATCATAGGAAACATAAGTAGAGATCGGATATAAAATTCTAGCAGTCCAACCATAACGAACAACTGGACGACGATCATGCTACGGATAACGATGCCTTAAATCATCATCTTCCACTGACAATGCCTTATCAGGTAAAGCAACTCGCTCAGTACCTGCAATCTCATCAGTACTAACAATAGGTGCATCAATATGCTCAACGAACTGAGAAGTATTATTTGCATTGCCTGAGATAGAGGGGACATCAGCAGGGAGATTAGAGCGAGGGCAACGAACATAAACCTGTAAAGGAAGAGTGACTGGTCACTCTGTACTGATAGGGATGAGTGGCTTTGGAAGAGGAGAGATTGATGACTCGGTAGTGATAGGGACCAATGGCTCTAGCTTCGGTGGTAATAAAAAAATTAAAGGAAGTATCATCAACTGGAGGGGCAGACACAGGATTGGAAGAAAAATAAGGAATATGCTCAAAAAATATAACATTTAGACTGTGATACATACGACGTCTAATAAGATCATAACACCGATTCTCCTTAAACTGATGACAATAGCCCACAAAGACACAACGAATTACTTTATCATCAAGCTTATGACGAGTACGAGACCAATCCTGAACAAAACATGTGCATCCAAAAACATGAGGAGGGACTGAAAAAAGTGTCTGCTCAAGAAATAAGACCTGTAAGGGAGCTCTATGCTGAAGAACACGACTCGGCGTATGATTGTACAGAAAGGTAGAAGTTAAAATAATAAAATGTCAATAAGATTTTGGTACCTCCATGCCTCTAAGCATAGAACGTACCAACCCTATCAAACTCCTATTTTTTCTTTCAGCAACGCCATTTTGCTCAAGAGTATATGGACAAGTGAGTTGCTGAAGAATAACCTGAGAAGAAAGGTGAGACACTAAGACATCAAACATATTCTTTGGCATTATTCGAATGAAGAGCACGAACAATAACATCGAATTGTGTCTTAATCATCTGTAGAAACTGAGTAATTATAAGGAGTATATTGGACTTTCTATACAAAAGGTAGACCCAAGTACAACGGGTATGGTCATCTATAAATGTCATATAGTATCGAGCACCTGTTAAAGCAGTAACAGAAAAGGGTCCCCAAATATCAGAGTGTATTAGGTCAAATGGTTTGGGTGACTGGTGTATGCAAAGAATATAATTGGTCCTAACATGTTTCAATAGAGAACATATAACAGATTCAAGTTTACCACCAACACAAGCATTGCTCAAAGCAGGAAACAACATACATAAATATTTAAAATTGTATGTCCGAAATGGTTATGCCACAATTGAACAGTTTGTGACAAAAAATCATAACAACAACTACTGGGTAAAATAATAGCATGTAAGCTAGGAACAAATAAAGACAAAGTAGGTGCAAGTGATGTAGGTGGAGGAACTGGTGAAGCTGGAGGTGGATTGCCTAGATAATACAATCCATCTTTCTCATGTCCCTTGATAATAATCCTCTTAGTACTCAGGTTCTGTAAATAACACGAATTAGATAAGAACACAATCGCACAGTGAAAATCTCTAGCTAACTGATGTACAGATATTAGATTCATGGCCAACTTTGGTGCATGAAAAATTGAACGTAATGTAAAGTCATCTGGGAGGCAAACTGTACCCCTACTAACAATAGGGGCATGTGTCTTATCTATTAACTGAACCTGTGTATGTAACTATTTATCAAAAGTGGTGAAGTGATGGGCCTCACCTGTCATGTGACTATTCGCACTCGAGTCCAGCATCCAAAGGAGAAACGGACTGGCATAAGCATGAAAGGCACGAGGTATACTTGTAGTGGTGGTAACAGCAGTAGTCGGACTTTGAGAAGTCAGAGCGGACATAAGTATATCCAATTGAGAAGTGATAGCATCCATATCACTCTACCAAGAAGGAGCAATAACATGAGTAGCAGTAGTAGGTAGTGGTACCTCAGCAATAGTAGCAGTATGGCCGTGAGGAGGCTATTTAAGCTCTGGATGGAGCTTCCAGCAAGCAACCCGGAAATGTCCTGGTCAGCTACAATAATAACACTGACGAGAATCCCCCTGTCTGCGTTAATCTGGGGCACCCTGACGCCGCTGGTCTGAACGCTGCCCACCCCTGACTGAGGATCTTGAACGAGACCCTACAGCAGCTGCAAGGGTTATATGATCAGCCAAAGGAGTTAAGGCTGCAACTGGAACTGATGCAATACGGACACGGTGCTCATGCTGCTCAATCATTGCATACATCTCATAAAGAGAAGGAAGCGTCAACATCAACAGGATCTGGGAACGAGGTCCCTCAAACTTATCACGAAGCCTTATAAGAAACTTGTGAATCCTATCCTCCTACTCGCGAGTATGCAAGAATGTTGTTCCCTCGGGCTCTATCCTCGGAATAGCAACAAGAGGACGTAGAGTTTCATACTCAAGTCAGCGCTGGATCAAATAGCCATAATAATCCTGAACGGTCATATCTTCCTGTCGAGCATATGAGAGCTCTTGAGAAAGCTCATAAACACGTATTCCCCATCCTTACTGAGAATACATCTTTTGATAATGTGCTCCATAGCTTTGGTACAAAGTTATGAAAGTGATGAATCCGACAAACAGATGACTCCATTGAACCAAATAACCATTTAAGAATGACTCAGTTCTCAGAGAACCACGCAAAATATCCAGGGTCGGCATCAGCTGGATCTGGGTGAGATCCCGTCAGCCAACCAAGCTTCCCTACACGGCCTAGGAAAAGCTAAAATGAGTGAGACCACTCAGCGAAGTAACGACCATTCAACAACTGTGCTGTAACTTTCCGAGAGAACATGCCTGACAGTATTGGTAATGCAACTGTGCCAGTAGGTACTGTATATTGGTTAAACATAAAAAGGGAAATATCAATAGATGTCTCAACGGTAGAGGTCTGAAGTCCTACAGTAGTAGCTATATAAATAACGAATCTACTGCATCAAGAGCAGATCATCGGATAAGAGAATTCAACCCCTCTGTAAAAGGTCGAAAAAAGAAGGTAGTGGCGCAAAGAGATGACAACACTACGACAAAGAACGCGCACGAAGTTAAAACACGAAGCTACAGTCGAACATGGCAGCAGTGTGTTAGTTGGACTAATATGTTGGGCAGTGTAGTTTGAGTTTTGGTGTGGGCAGTTAGGTATTTTGGGTTTGGGTTTAAGGGATACTGGGTGGCTTTGGTGGGCTGATATATTGGTTTAATTTATTGGTCTGGGGTTTTGGGCTTTTGGGTTTGGTGGTCAGTCGGTGCTTTATTTATATTGGTTGGAATCTATTTGGGTTTGGTGGGATGTATTGGCTGGTTTGCTTTAGTTAGAAAGTATGATCTGGTTTGTGACGTTCTGGTATGTTCTGGTGGGCAGTCGGTGATATGGTTTGTGGCAGTTGGCACCGTTTGTGGTTTCAGTTTGTGATGTTTTGGTGGGCAGTCAGTGATGTATTGGGCAGTCGGTGATATGGTTTGTCGCAGTCGGTCCTTTGTGGTTTTTTTTTTAGTTTGTGGCAGTCGGCTGGTCGCTGGAGGGCTGGATGGCTGGGTTGGCTTTCTAATTTCTGCCGGTGGAGAGACTGTCGATGGTGGCAGTATGGAAGGTGATGAAGGCTAGGGTTAAGATTAGGATTAGGGTTAGAGATGAAAGTTAGGCTCTGATACCAACTTAAAATATGTAAAATGAGATACAAGCTAAGTGTAGAGTCCCGTATATATAGCCAATGAAAATTACAATAAGGATAAAAAGATAAAATTTAATAAACCCTAATAAACTAGGTTGTTATAACTCTAATAGTATTTATTGAATGTCTTATTACTTGTATGCAGAGATTCACACTAAAAAAATAAGTAGATTTTAAGATTAGTTTATATACTTAAGAGCTCACTCTACCTATTATCAATTGATTTTGAGTAAGATACTTGAACATAATGTCAAAGTTTAATCTTGGATAGACCTGTCAATCGTGTCAGATGAAATGGATTCATGTCGAATCTTAGCGGATTCGTGTCAAAAAATATTACACTCATAACCAATTCATTTATTAATTCATGTCTAATGAATTGTGGTATATGGAGTTCGTGTCGTGTATAAATTGTGTATAAACGGTATATAAACGAATTGAGTCATACATTTCTTGTGTTTGGTTTTATTCATGTCCGATTCGCTTATTAATTGTGTCATGTCGGGTTCACCTTTTTATGAAATGGGTAGTTTAAGTAAGACTCAAACCCTTTAATTTCTTGTTGTATTTGTGTCGTGTTAATTAATTGTGTCATATTTGACACCTCCAGTCGTCTTACGTAGTTGATGGGCTAAGTCTCCCACCCAGTTCAACCCGGCCACAAACCAACCTTAAATGCCAATTCATGTGCTGGTATATGGTCTTAGAACATACAAATTTATAAATTCCTTGAATTTTTTTTTTTTTTTTTGGTGTCAAATAATGTCCTATTTTCGGAACATCTTTCTAACTCTTACACGCACAGCTTCGCACGCAGCATTTTCAGAAAGATGCTTCTGCCATGACCAAGAAGATAAAGCTTCTTGAAGACCATAAAAGGTTCAGATCTTAGTTATGTGACCTAAGTTCATTCTCCTTTTAGCATTGCTTTCGAACTAACAATTGGTTGTTAAACTGTTAACTTCTAAAATTCACTGCAGAAACCTATTGGGAGATGATTTGGAGTCTTGTTCTATTGATGAGCTAGAAAAGATAGAAGATCAGCTGGCACAAAGTTTAACCGACATTAAGGCAAGAAAGGTATATTTATCTGAAAATGTACTAATATGATGAGTGTGAGTCTTAGTGTAACAGTAAAATTGCTTAATTATGACATGGGCGTCAAGGGCTCAAGTCGCAAAAACTTATTTTTATATAGAGTAAAGTTATGTATATCTGACTCTCACCAGTCCTTGCAGGAGCGTGAGACTCTCATATAATAGACTGTCTTTTTACCACATATAAGATGAAATTAACCAACAGTCTTAACATTTTTGTTTAATTAATATCAGAATCAGTTATTGAGGCAGAAGATTGAGAAGCTGAAGGAAGAGGTAAACTGTCATAGATACAGCACATGCATATGCAAAAACTCAAGCAAGTACATATGTTCCATATAGCTAATTTCTGTTACCTTTTCTTGACATAATTCAGGTGGAAATACTAGCCAAAGAAAATGCAGAATTAAAGAAGGTGGAGTATAAATTTCTCATTTTACGTCATACTATGTTTCTACAAACTCAATTTATTTGAGTCGACGATAGTTCTTGCATACGAAAATCTGAGGAGGTAGTTGATAACTCGTATCTGTATATTGTTTTACATATGACTAATGATTCCGAGTATACTTGATTCATCCAGATTGAAGTGCAACCACTGCCACCGTCAGTTATACGACCAGAGGTACACCGGAGGCGAATTTCCGACGTGGAGACGGAACTGTTTATTGGTCCACCATAAGGACGGAGTACTGCTCATTCGATGCTACAAAGTTGAGACTCCGGCTAAGGCTACACCACTTTCATGGTTGTACTATTAAAAATAGTAAGCTAGATTATACATTTTCGTGAGGGATCATGTACTATTAATTGTTGGAATTGTGTCATAAAAAAAGCTATACCTTCTTACTTTGAAACACTTTCGTCTGAAAAATGAATAGTATATTATAGGAAATTTGTACGTTTGTGTCAATTTCCCTTTGGATCATATTAATTTGAATTCTGACTCCAATGCAAACTATTTAACGAATTATGTTAGATATATTAAGACAAATTCCATCTATTTATTATTGTGTTATGTTTGGGTTGACCTGTGAGTTAAAATTTTAAAATTAAAACTCTATTATCTATCAACTAATCCAACACTTGCAAGAATTCATGTCAATACTTGATAAAACAATAAAAATCTAGCATCTTATTTATATAATACTAGTTAATTTTTCGTGCTTAAAGACACTGTGTGACATAAAAATAGTTAATTAAAAAAAATTAATTTGGTTAAATTCTTAAGTTCTTCAGCAGACACCTTAACAGTGGGGAAAATCAATAGAAACGAACCATTTTCTCCCCCCCCCCAAAAAAAAAAAAAAACAATGAACATGAACCAACGTTACCCCCACATTGCATTTGTAAAATTTGTGAAATTGTAAATATTTTATTTGACATGATGTTTGAGACTTTTCAATAATACAAATTTGACTTGAATTATTCATTAAGTTGTCTTCCTTTTTTTGAGCATGGATTGAGAGGTTTCGGTTAAATTGGTTGGTTTATTTTCAAAATATGTAATGCCAGTTTTTAAATATGACTATCTCACAGTATTGAATCGCTGTAAAGTTTGATTTGAATTTTTTTCAGAAAAATTTAGCCAAAATCTAATTAAATGGGATTGATGTCATTTTTATAGGTACCATCTCCAATTGTAATCTTCATATTGTATGATCCGTGTTCAATTTTCTATGTTACATGGCACCGTTAGGTGTGAGTTATTCTCAAATACATTTTTAAAAAAATCAAAAAAGAGGAGAGATTATAATTTATAGTTTGATGTATACATTCACTCACACCCATATTATTGATTATTTATGTTAATTGTTAATTAGTATAAAAATTTATTTTATTTTATTTTTGAAATTATTCCTTTACTTAATTACTGATCAAAACAAAGAAGAATGAGGAAAAGTGGTTGTTGTTAGGTTTGTTTAGAGCAACTCCAACGCCCTCGCCAACTACTGCCTCTGCACCATTT
>CAUOFW020010546.1:0-257158 GCA_963454935.2 Ilex paraguariensis | reverse complement strand
TACTCTCCGTCTCTTAGAATCATCCATGACAACATGATGTAGAACTAGTATATTTAGAAAAATATTTCTTCAATTCCTCTAAGATAGCTCATTGATGAGAATGCAAATGTCATATTTTTTCTCTTTCATTTATTTAGCCCTTTATACTTATTATTCCTATAGTTTGATTTAGGATGTAAATAAAGACGTTAAAAGTAGAACGAAGCTAATAGGATGATTGTTGATAGTATAGACATGTGGGGATTTACAAATGTGCATCATAATTTTTTTTTGGGGGGGTAAAGTATGACTAATGCATAATTTTTTTTTGGTTTAGGTTCATCTACTTCGACGAGCTTGAAGAGCTACACATTATTAGAGGATCTTGATATTGATGATGAAATATATCGTTTTAGTTGAAAATTTCTCTTTGGAATAATCTAATTTTTTTTCTTTTAATGATATAGGAAAATGATGTTGAAGAAATAAATTCTCCCACCACCGATGGTGTTAAGAGATGATTGAGTTGGTAAGTTTTCAATTTCAACCAATTAATTTTTAGTAAAATACAAAATATGTTTTATGCAATTATTATAGTTTTTTTGTGTTTTATTTTCTTTATTAAATTACTGGTGTGAAGCTACATGGCAGAAAAGTTTCTCCATTACAAATATTCAAGTAGTATTTTGGACATTTGTTGTTTGTGTTATGTTGGAATATGTTATGCTACATTATGTTGTGTTAGATTATGTTAGATTATTTAGAATGTTAGATTATTTAAAATGTTGGATTTATTTAGAATTTTGGATTATGTTAGCTTGGGCTTGGGGAAGCGGGGGAAGCGGGGATTAGAAATTTACCTGTGGACGGGGATGAGGATGAAAACTATACCCGTTAATGGGGGTGGACCGAAGATGGATAGAGTTTTTTTTAAGCGGGTACGGGGATGTAGACTACACCCCCCGCCCCCTTCGGTCCACTGACATCCCTAAGTATATCTTTTATTTTTATTAAAATAAGTGGAGAATAGTTAGAGTATTTTAATAAAAGGACAATTTTATGTGGAAAACTTAATCCCACATCGACTGCTTGCCCTTAAATGGGTAGATTTTCATGTAACTCCTAAGCATAAGAGAAGATATCATGTAGTAACTTGGAACAAAACTCCAAGGTTGTTAAGGGAAATCTTTTGTTAACCAAAGATGATTAAAGAAAAAATAAAAATCTCTTTGAGGTTGAGAGTTTTTGGGTAACTAACTAAATTAAAAGGTAAATTCAATAAGAGAAAAAATCAAATAATGTTCAGATTTCATCCAAGTTCATAATCAAAATCCCTCAGATGGATGATATTCAGTAAAATTCTTAATTTTCAAAGGTAGTGATTATGGTGACAAATAAATTAATGGAAGAATGATTATCCAATTGATTGTAGGGACGCAAGGTATTATTAGCGTGAAAACCAGTTATCCACGAATAATAAAGGATATGACCAATCAATTTAGTTATTGAAAAGCAACTATTAAATCATTAAATCACATATATCGTAAAAATCTTAGTTCAGATTATAAACCCTAGCTCATAGGTTGTTAATTCCTCATGATGATGAAATTAAAGCAAAGTATTGAAAAGGGAAATTTAGAGGTCGGTCCCCCCTTTGTGGACTTATTTGGTGATAAGTCCATCAATGAAACTTGTTTAATATTAAGTCCATTTTGCTCTCCATTATCAAAATACCCCTATTAGTTTTGTTTAATTAAAATAAATTTGAAAACTAACAATTCATAAATTTTAGAAATTTGACTAATATTAAAATTCTCTCTCTCTCATATCTATCTATATCCATATATAAAATCTAACTATTTATATGTATATAGTAACATTTAAACCAGAAAATAGTAAAATTTAAACACACA
Organism: Ilex paraguariensis; assembly: GCA_963454935.2. NCBI lineage: Eukaryota > Viridiplantae > Streptophyta > Magnoliopsida > Aquifoliales > Aquifoliaceae > Ilex > Ilex paraguariensis. The sequence goes on along the minus strand of CAUOFW020010546.1, from coordinate 255,266 downwards.
AAAAATAATAATAATAACATAGAGTATTAATATTTGGAAAAATAACAGTATTAACATGCTCAACAAAAAATAGTAATATGAACAGTAACATGCCCAACAAAAACAGTAATATACTCATAAAAAACAGAAATATGAACAGTAACATGATATATATATATATGGTATCGGTTGTTCTTTGAATTTGAATTTCAAATTTATGTAAAAAATTTATTGACATATCTTCATTGATAGTGAATTAAGGGATAATAATTCTTAAGTTAGGAAACTAGTTTAAAGTTGCTTTCAAGAAAGGGTATTTTGGAGTTTTAAAAAAATAGTGGATTTAACTACTTATTATTAAGATTAAAAACGGACTTATCCCCAAATAAGTTTTCTTGACGGACTAAACTTGTTATAATTCCCTTAAGGATGACTCAGCCGAATTTTCACATTGAAAATAATTGAATTCAAGAAATAAAGATTGACTGAAAAGTAAACAAGAACTTGAACATAAAATCACCTTGTATTGAAGACTAAATTGAAGTTGATTACATTGAATGAAATTGACTTGGAAATGAAAAAAAATAATTTTGAAACTAAAGAAATAAACTAAAAGAGAGCTACTAGAGAAATTTTGCAGAGTTACAAAAAAGATGAAGAAAGATAGGTGGTTCAATGATGATCTACTCCTCTTACAAAGCCTTCTATTTATGGTGTGGAAGGAAGATCTTCATATTCTCTCAATCTTTTTGATGATTATCTTCCCAAAAATATCTCCTCTCCTTATTGGTAGAGAATCTTGTAATGCCCCAAAAATTGGGGGGGGTCCTTAATTTAAAAAAATTTGGGCAAAGTCTCCTTTGTACGGGGAGCTCTACCCAAAACACAACTTGTGAAATTATACTACATTTACCACATCGGATCCATTTATGAATAAATATTGACCACACCGGGTCCATTTATAAGTGAACATTAAAACAGTCCATATGAGTTCTATTTGTAATGCCCCAAAATCCCCCTTGGACGACATTACTATTTAAAATCATTCACATCATGAGAGCACTAAATAAATCCATCAAATAATAAAATTTCATTCACCATATGTAATATCCACAATATTATCCCAAAAGAATAGGCCAAGCTATGTCAATTACATTCCAAAAGAATTACATTTAAACTTAGCGGCGGAATAAAAAAAATACTAGGCTATACATGATCGTAAATAAATTTCCTAGTCTAGAACAAAAATAAACTATAGCTCTAGACGTCCACCTCGGGATCTAGGTTTCCCTCTGGTGGAGCCTCCCAATTTTCTGGCTCGTCAACTTTGGTTTATTGGTAAGGGGTGAGCACTAAGCTCTGTAGAAAAATCCTCCCAAACTCTAACAAGGTTTGAAAAACGTAAAAAACGGTTGGTCTCATTTCACAAATAGCATATGTAAATTTTGAAAGAAAACATGATATTTTTAAAAGATCTCAAGTTTATATACTAACAATGATTAAGTACCAGGGTAAAGCTAATCCCACCATAAATAACAATTCCAAAGAGTAATCATTCCCATAGTAATTTCCAAGATAATCATATCCAAAAGATAACGCAATAAATAATAACCACAATGTATCTCAAGTCTGATGTAAGATAATCACATGAATAAACACGTAGAGAATATCCTGACCCACACACACACAAATCCTCGCAAGGATATCGAACTTCGGGAAGGGCGCCTACCGATGCATTGTCCTATACCAATGCACCGATAATAACGAATTTGACCTAGGCATAGTATACTAATCCTCTGACACGGCACTTGTGAGCTAATAGTGGTTTGGTCCTCGCAAGACACTAACCCCACTACGAGTGGTAGGAAAAGTTTAAACTCGCATGGAGTAAGAACCAGACACATCTACCCACTCTACAATACCCAGTCGACGGCCACCCATGGTCATCCAAACACCTCCATGAGATGCAATCACCAACAATTTCTCAACAAAAGTTCATAATTCCCAAAATTTCTCGTATGTTATCCAATAGAATCATGTAAGAAAAATAGACAAGAGATCAACATCAATACCATTTTATTGTTTAATGGAAAGCCTAAAGTTTGGAAATCAAGAACAAAGGAAATCTAAGGTTTGAAGATGAAAAAGAGAGCTTTAATGGTTACCCAACCATCACATTGTTTAAAAAAATGGCATTTATTGCAAGAATAGAAAGAATTAAAGATTTTATAACATACATATTGAATTTAGAGTCAAAAGAGTACATATATACATAAGCCTTAGCCTCAATGTAGGAAATGAGAAGAAATCCCTACCTTGAATCAAAGTTTCAAACCAAAACCCAAGTTCTAGAGACCTCCTTTCTCCTTTTCCTCCTTTCCTCTATCTTCTCCTAGGGTGCTAAGAGATTTGGGGTGAGATTGGAGTGAAAGGGATGGGAGTAAAGGGGCTGAAATTAGTGTTTTAAACACAGCAGTCCCAAAGTTACAGTTCACAGGCTGTTTGGGTTTTCTCCATAATTATGGTTTTGCCACTAAATATCTCAAATTTGATCCACATGACTACCCTAAGGTTTTTCGACATTTCGGATTCAGTTTTAGTGTTATTTTAACCTAAAAACATTTATTTTTATGATTTGTCTCAAAAACTAAAATAAATTTACATTCGAAAAACTAAAATTATTATTTTATTCCTCCGAATCGCTATATGTGCTAAACGGCTATTCCAAGTTTTTTCGATATCCCAAGTTCAATGATAATATTATTTTGACCTAAAAAAATTAATATTTTTACTTAGTTACCCTTATCAACCTTAAACACCTCCAAAAATTAAATTTCAAAAAAAAAAAAAGTTTGCCTCCCTAGTATTTATTCATACTATTGAAATCTATAGGGTTCATGCATACCTCATCACCTATATTAGCATTTCAAAAATAATTACTTGCTATATAAAGATAAGAGTGTGGGGGTTTACAAATCTACAAAAAATATGGCAAAATCAGACTCAAATTAGAGTTTTTCATCAAATTTGTTGTCGACCTACCGTTAGAACCACATTTTGTTACACGACTTATCAGTTGACCATTAATCTACTACCAGTAGAACCTTGATCCTTACCTTGTAGCTGCATCTATCGGTAAATTCCTAGATCACCTACCGAACATATTCTAGAGAGTTCTACTACCGATAGAAACACCTTCTACCTACCGGTAGAACCTATTCTAGAGAACCTTTTTTCCGGTAGAACCTAGTTTCTCCTATCGATAGGTTACACACTATCTTTTTTCCTACTGATAGAACCTAACTTCTACTAGTAGTTTCTTCATTTTAACACCCTCCTACCAGTAGGTTTACTATTGGTAGAACCTATTTTTCCTTGAATTTGTTCTCTAAGGCCTCCAGCTTCACTTTTAATGGATCGTCCTCAACTCTAACTTGTCCAAAGTCATTATCATGATGATCCACATCTACCTTTACACTTACACTACCTGTAAACACAAAATCAATGCATTAATCGCAAAAAAAGCTAAACAAAGCCAGTTAGTCTACTCGCAAGCCTAAAGTGAATATGTTAGCTATAGAATAATGTAGGAATGAGCACTCAATACACTCCCCAACTTAACCTTTGCTAGTCCCAAGAAAACATCAAACTAAAGAACAAAAACAATCAAAATAGATTCTTAAACATCCAAATCAATAATAAAAAAAACAATTAGACAATTAAATTATAAAGCATAAATTTAAATGAACTCAAGGAACTTAAAATCCAAAGAAGATGTGTTTATAATACTTTTCATTGTCTTCCAAGTATATACTGACTCAAGAAGAAAATAAATCCTAGGCTTTAACGAAACAACTACTAAACCCTTAAACTAAAGATCTCAAGACAAACAAACTCAAAGAAGAAATCAACTCGCAGCATCATCATCATCCTCATCTCCACTCTCATTTTCACTATCCCCTTCCTCTTTTTCACCTTCCTTCTTATCTCCTTCAATGTCAACCACAGTATCTAAAGGAGGGACAATAACAGGTTGAGTAGGTAAAGTAGCTCAGGAAGAAGTTTGCTACAATGAAGATGGAATCGCAGGTAGAGTAACCACGTTCAAAGGCTCACTAGGGAAAGCATGCTCAAATAGTCAACCCATGATCAGAGTAAGCATGTCAACCTTCCCCTTAACCCTAGTAATAGCCTGGCAGCTCTTAGAACTCTCTCTCTCTCTCCACACCACTCATCCTCTCCTCTAAACTAGAAACTCTCTTAGGCAAAATAGTTTGAGAAGCGGATGATGGAGGTGGTGTATTAGCAGCAGTAGTAGCTGTCTATAAATCATGTGTTCTATGTCTCACTCTATATGCCTTAGACATAGTCGTACTCTTACTTAAACTCCAACTACCAAAAAGACTAGTCCCCGAAGGTCAAAGTACATCAGTCGATGTCTTCTTTACCATGTTCTTGATGCATATTCTTGTGACTATGTGAGCAAAAGGCATATTCACCTTTGGCTTTACCAAGGCGCCAAAATCCTTTGTAACAGTCCAACTCAACAATGCTATATCGATCCAAGAACCCTCCATAAAATCATATAACAAGGCCAACTTCTCCATACCTAGCTCCTTCTCCAAACCCTCCAAATAAACATTGTAATGAAGGATTTTATTCACCAACCTATATGTCAATCCTCCAACCCTAAACTTTCCAATGAAAGTATTGGGCCTCTTATACATCAACCTGGCATCCTAAAAGAAAATCTTGGCCTAGAAATTACGGTGAGAATAGTCAATCTTATCCAGCTAGGCCACTCAAAGTCTGTCTATCCATTTGACGTGCACAGTTAACGTTCTTAACATCAATTGAAGCCGAGTGGTCAAGTTTTTGCTTATTTTTCTTTGGCTCTTTCGAACCCTTCCTAGGCTCACTTGAACTTAAGGCTTCTGGTTTCCCTATTCCATATTGCTTTTGAGCAGCGACAATAGGTGTCTTTGTACGAGCCATTGCCCACAACACAATCTCCACAACACTCAACGAAGAAATCAAGTTCCAAACCCACGAAGTAAAATCAAAAGGAAAAGGTTTCATCATACCTTAGTAAGCCATTGACTCAGAATCAACACAATAGATCTTGATAATAGAATAAATTGGTTGATGCCCAGGCTTTAGAGGAAGATTTCTAAGGTTTCTAGAGAGAAAGAGTGTTTAGAGTGAGGGAAATTTTAGATTTAAAGAAAACCTATAGAATTTCCGAAAAAACCCTTATTTTAATGCCTCAGATCCCAGACCTACCGGCAGGTGATGCATGATCTATCAGTACCACGACCCTCTGTTTTAACACCTACCAATAGAAAATAGATATACTAGTAGAACTCCAAAATTTGTGAAAAATTCCTATTTTCTACTCTTTTTTAATTTCTTCCTTTTCCTTTAACAAAAAATAATCCTCAAAATTAATTCTAGACTCAATTAATACCTAATCCTAGTTAATCAAAAACCAAAACCCTAAATACTCAAAAGACAATGATACAATTTTGTTTCGAATTCTGAAAACATAAGCAATATATTCAATCCAATAAAAGCTCAAAATAATATGCTATGGAGTTTATAAAACTTCACAAAGATAAAAAAAATAACTAAAACACCAATCATTTTTCGTAGGCAATCACAATTGCATCTAGCCTATGCAATAAGTCTTTAAACCCCTAGGTAATCCATAGTTGAAAAGTTTTGTTTCGTGAAGGTTTTTAGCAAAGATACCTACAAACTTCTCCACTTTAACTATGTCAATTGCATTATTCTCATCTAGTCATCAATGCAAACATCAATAAGCCAATTATACTCAAACCAATTCACATATAGCTATTTTTAGGCCAAAATGTCATGCAAGAGAATTCACACACACTTTATCATCAAGAACTCGTGCATATGTGTGTGATATCAATTAATTCAAGAAATCTACCAAACCAAATTTTCATCTTTATAAGTTATCCAAAACTAGCTTTGATGCAATTCTCACCAAGATGCCACTCCGAATAGTACTCTTCGCTTATAATGACTATTTCACTCAAGGTATATGTGAGCAGAATTTATGTTAACAAAACAAATATATCTCACATATTTTCATACAATGAAAGACATTATGAAATTAATCTACTTAACATAATCTCATGAAAGAATGCTAAAGCAATAAGAACAATGCAATTAGTGTATCCCTTCATCGAATCCAACATATAACTAATCATTATTCTCAAAATCAATTAGGACTTCATTAAGGTTGTAATGGGGCCAAGGGTAAGATGTAAAAGAAACGAGGGATTAAGGAATTAGAAAGAGTTATCCTAAGAAATTTGCTTTATTGGGCACGTGACTTCTCCTTTTGAACTTTTCTCTTCTCTTTTGCTATCATTTCACTCACTTTTTTTCCTTTCTTCACAACCTTTGGATTTTCCATTTTTTTCTTACAACTTCCAATTTCCAAGCATTTTTCTGCTTCTTGCATCCTTTTATTTTTAAATTCCTTGCCTTTGAGCTTCTTTTTTTTTTTTCTAACTCCATCCACTTGAGCATATACCACAAATTCCCCTACTTCCTTGATAAAAACATAGCAATTCTAGGGATAACCAAGGTAAGATATTCTTCTTTTATGACTGGCTTGGCTATTATTCATGGCTAAGAATTAAGCATTCATTTTGGCTCAATCACGGCTTCTAAGGAAAAATTTATAAGAAAGAAACAAGCTAAGGCTCAAAAATTAATCAAAAGAAAGCCTAAAATTATTTTTCAATGGAAAGTTATTAATTGATAGGGATACATCCAATAGATCATTCCTTATACTCTAACCAAAACAAGTCTAATGAGATTTTTGAAAGAATTAGATATGAAAGAACTATTTCATTAGTAAATTTCATACAACCCTCCAAAAAGATGGGCTCTAAACTCACAGGGTAATATATTCATCTCCACTATACATGTCAAGCCTTTAAGACATAAATTCAACCTAATAGATTAAAAGAATTAACTGACAATAGTGTACATAGAATTGAGTTCCTAATGACAAATAAAGCATGATACTCACACACAGAATAAATTCCATCACTACTCAATTTTTAATCAACATATCAAAGTTTTGAAAGAAGTTTAAAATAAAAAATAATACATTCAAGATAGCTAAAATAGATTTTCATCATAGGATCTTGGAGCAAACAAGAAAAAGTGGTGTAAACCCTCCCCCCTCCCCCCAAACTTGAATTGAGCAGTGTCCTCAATGCAACAGAAATAACCATGTGCAATGAGAAAAATGAACTAAATAAGGGAACCAGGTCACCTGAAACGTAGCTCCAAAAAGAAAATTAACTACAAAAGTAAAAATAAAAGAAACTGTCAATGAAAATATAAAGAAAACAACTATCAAACTAATATACAACAAGTTATGTGGTAAAAGGATCACGTAGTAGTGAAATCCTGATAAACAAGATCAATAAGCTCATTGTCAAGCTTTTCCAAACGAAAACTCTCTAAGAATGACTTCAATTGTTGACCACTGACCTTGAAAGACTGGTCATTCTTTGGGTTTTCCACTTCTAAGGCTCCATGAGGACCACAAAAGGACTGGTCCAACGAGAACTTAGTTTTTCTGGGAGGAGGTGAAGTCAGGAATTGTATAAAAGTACCATTTGGACTTACTCAAAGGTCTTTCTAAAAATAGATTTATCATGAAAAATTTTAACCTTTTCTTTAAGAATTTGGTATTCTCATAGGCATCCCTACATATCTGCTTAAGTTTATTCAAATCCAACTTCCGATAACTACCAGCAAGCCTTAAATTGAAGTTCAAAGTTTTAATGCCCCAATATGCTCTATGTTTCATCTCTACTGGCAGATGACAAGTTTTACCATAAACTAACCTATAGGGAGACATACCTAATTGTTCTTATATGCAATCTGGTTATCCCACAAAGCATCAGTCAACTAAAGTTACCAATCATTTCTATTAGGATTCACCATTTTCTTGAGTATATGCTTGATCTCCCTATTAGCTAACTCAACTTGGCCACTAGTTTGTGGGTGGTATGCGGTGGACACTTTATGTGTGACACCCCAAAATTCAGGGGTCCGTTGATTACCCATCAACCCGTGGATACCGAGTAACTCGATATCTCAACGTTGTGCCCTATTTACCGGGATCCATCCTTTATTAAAAATTTGGGCAAAGTCTCCTTTGTAAGGGGAACTCTACTCAAAATACAACCTGTGCATTATATAATAACAAGACCCATCCGAGGTCCAATATTCAACAATGACTACACTGGGTCCATTTATAAGTAAACATTGGCCACACCTGGTCCAATTATTCGTATTCATACAAACATGCAAGACTATATTAAAACGGTCCATATAGACTCTATTACAATTCTTTTATACATTACATACCAAAATTTAATTACAAGTCTAATTTTACAAAAGAAATGGATTGAAAGCCACAAGTCGGCTTTTCTTCCTCCTTAAGTGCCCGAGTGAGTGCCGTCCCTCGGCGTATGACCCGTACTTGAAATATTTTCCGTATAGGGTGAGCCAACGCCTAGTAGAGTATATCCTACAAGGGCTACTCCCCACCTAAGTGCACATACAATGTTCACATTTGACAGTTCATATTCACATCAATATTCCAAGTAAGAATATACAACCCTATATTGGAATTTACCATGCCATGCAATGAAATGAGATGGAACTCACTCATGCAACTTTAACTCGAGTCCTCACCGACTCCCACAACACAATGCAATGCATATGTGTAAAACAACGTTTTTGATGAAACACATCCAAAGATTATTTTGAAATCAACCATATGTCATAAAACCATTCATTCTTGGATGTTTCCCATCAAATGAATAATTTATATATCAAAATCATGTGCCTTTATTGGGTATCAGATTCAGGAATCGCACATCCGGCTCCGTACGCCGTTACACTTTTCTGAAATTTCATCGCCGGTAAGTGTATGAACCAAGTGGCTGAATTTTTCACCCGAGGGAGTGTCTAGCCCTACTTGCTATACCTGACACAAGTTTTCTTATGCATGTAACTGTGTGACCCAGTAGGACATTCAATCCCACTTTTCTGAGCCCACCCTTCAATCATTAAGAATGATGCTTGAATGAACCATGCCCAACTCACACACACACACACACTCATACTCATGCCTAAGCCTATGAATGGGATGCCTCTATGCACTACGCTACAATGTTCAATATGCTATTAATGACATATGAACAATCTCAACATATCCATGGTAAGTTATATTTTAAACATATAGATACCAAATTTGTCACAATGTCAATATAACACACGCATGCATATACATTGACACTTTTTCATAAAATAATTCCAAGCATGTTATCACCATCTTTATGTCAATAACACACTTAATCACAAAGACAAATTATAACACACAACAACTCATGTACTAGCCCGCATAACAACCCACAAAACAACCTCTAATCGGAGCACAAAACAGTCCATAAAATAGCCCTAAAACAGTCCATGAAATGGTCTTAAAAACAGTCCATGAATGGCCTAAAAATTGCCCATGGAATGGCCCTAAAAATAGTCACAATTTCAGTCCATATTAGGCCATAGAAACAGTCCATAAACAGCCCCATAACTGTCCCAAAAATAGCCCACATATAAACCAATTTCACCCATTAAAACATGTCCAAAAACAGTCCATTTGGACAGCCCATAAACAGGCATAAGACATCCATATTTCAGCCACAAAACAACCACATAACATTCATATTTCAGCCACCAACAATAGCCCCTTAAGGTATGAGTAAAACCAAAGTAGGAAGAACCCTACCTCAATAGAAGTGTAAAATGAATACTAGAACCTCCAAAAACACCCCCAAAGCTCAAGATTTTGATTTCTCAAAAATCTCGCCTTTTGATCTTCGGTAAAAATCTTTGTTCTTGGTACCCACGTGTAGCTCGTCACGTAGATCAACTTTGATTCTTGGCTTGAGCGATTCCGACCGACGGATCTTCTTGAATCGTAAAGACAAAATTGGATTTTTCCCTTTTTTTTTCTCTCTTTCTCTCCAACGTCTGAAACCAGCTGAATATCAGAGATATTTCTGCTGAAATATCTGATATTTCTGCTGAAATATCTGATATTTAGCCCTATTTATAATTTCCAAGGTTTGGCCCGAGTCTCGCCACGTGTCCTTTTTTGTCCGGGTCCGTTTTCGCCCCGAAACGATTAAATTTCATACCATTTTAAGCTCAAAATATTTTATTTGAACTTTATTTAAAATATTTAAAATATTTTCTAACTTTTAAAATTTTTATAAAAGTTTCATTTTTGGGGGTCACCGGACGCCCGTTGTCTCGAAAAACGTAAAAAACTCGACTATCTCAGAATTCGACGAAAATTGACAGGGTAGCTAGATTTTGCGATGTGAATCCAACGGTAAGGTCGGTTGTCCCATCTGAGCTCTATAAAAATATGTATTTTAAATACGCATTAGGATGTCAAATTACCATTTTATCCTTTTTCAGAAAAAAATTCAATTTTTTCCCGCGTTTCACATTATGTGTAATACCATATTTTTGCATGATTGTAGCAAATGGCCTAGATAAATGATAGCTCAAGGCATCCCAAACCTAGATAAAATATTTTCTTTTAAAAATTTTACCAAACCATTGATCGTTTGTCCTAGTTAGGATAGCCTCTACCCACTTTGACACATAGTCAACCGCCAATAATATGTATGCATAGCCAAAGGATATAGGGAAAGGACTCATAAAGTCAATGCCTCAATAGTCAAAAATGTCTACAATAAGTATGGTTGTAAGGGCATCATGTTCCTATGGGTCCCACCTCCTAACCTTTGACATGTATTACATTGTTTACAAAACATAAAGCAATCCTTAAAGAGAGATGGCCAGTAAAAATCAAATTGGAGAATCTTTGTCAAAGTCTTTTTTGGATTAGATGTAGCCTCCATAAGCCTTCGAATGGCAAAATGCTATCATGTACCTTTGTTCCTCATCGAGAATACATCTCTTCATCACTTGGTCAGGGTAGTATTTGAACAAATATGGGTTGTCAAAGCAAAAATGCTTCACCTCCACCAAGAATTTTTTTCTTTCCTGTGAACTCCAATGAACCGATAGCTACCCTGTAACAGGAAAATTAACTCTATCAACATACCATGTCATAGCTAAATTTATAGAAAAGATATGCTTATCAAAAAAATAATCAGGGATATGAATATGCTCATCTGTGTCTTGCAACATCAATCTCGACAAGTGATCGGCCACCACATTCTCCACTCCTTTCTTATCTTTGATGATGCTATGAAACTCTAGGAGGATCCACATAATCAATCTTGGTTTTGCATCCTTCTTAGTCAAAAGATACTTCAAAGCATCATGCTCAGTGTAAACAACAATAGGTGAACTAATTATGTATAACCTAAACTTATCTAAGGCAAAAACTACTGCTAGCAGCTCCTTTTCAATGCTAATATAATTCATCTGAGCTTTATTCAAGGTTTTATTAGCATAGTAAATGACATGAGGCTTCTTGTTTTGCTGTTGGCCAACCATTACACCGACTATACAGCTATTTGCATCGCACAAGAGCTCGAAAGGAAGATCCCAATTGGGTGGTTGCATGATTAGAGGTGAAATAAGAATATTTTTTAGATTTTGAAAAGAATTTTCATAATCATGAGACCACTCAAAAGGGGCATCCTTGGCCAATAAATTACATAAAGGTTGTGCCAATGCACTAAAACCTTTTATGAACCAACTATAGAATATGGCATGACTAAGAAATGACCAAACATCTTTAATAGATTTAGGGGTAGGGAGATTAGAAATTAAATCAATCTTTGCTTATCTACGTCCATCACCTTTTTAGACACTATGTAACCCAACACAATTCCCTGAGTCACCATAAAGTGACATTTCTCCCAATTCAGAACCAAACCTTTCTCTTCACACCTCACAAGCACCTCAAGATTTTCCAAACACCCATCGAAGGATTCACCAAAAAAAAAAATCGTCCATAAAAACCTCAACGATTTTCTCTACCATATCACTAAATATACCCATTATTCACCGCTGAAATGTACCTAGGGTATTGCAAAGCCCAAATGGCATTCTTATGTAGGCAAATGTTCCAAATGGGCATGTGAAGGTAGTCTTCTCTTAATCTTCTAAGGCTATCTCAATCTAATTATAGTTTTAATACCCATCCAAAAATAAGTATAACAAATGCTCTGCAGCCTGTTCCAGAGTTGATAAAGGAAAGGCAATGGAAGCTTTCATTTTTCTGTAATCTTTGCAAACCCTCAACCCAATCATTGTCCTTTTGGAATTACCTCATTCTTCTCATTGGCGACCACATTAAATCCCAACTTCTTAGGAATCATTTGTGTTGGGCTTACCCATTTGCTATATCAGCAACTAAGAAGATAATTCTCACATCAAGTTGCTTCAACACTTTAGCTCTTACCATATCCTTTATGATTGGATTTAGCCTTCACTGTGGTTGTCGAGATGGTTTGGCATCATCTTCAAGGAATATCCTATGGGTGCATATGAGGAGGCTGATCTCCTTTATATCTATTATGGTCCACTTAATGGCCCCCTTGTGGGCTTTCAAAATTCGTAATAACCTCTCTTCTTGCTCTGATAGCAAGGATGAATTGACTACCACCAAAAAAGTATCTTCACTCTCCAAGAAAACATACTTTAGTGTAGATGGGAGTGGCTTCAACTCTGGCCCTGGTGGTTGAATAGTGGATGGCAGAATTCTCTTATCAATTGGTGGTAACTTTGCGGATTTAGGCAACCAAGGGCGTAACTCATAAACTTGTTCTTCTTGAATAGCTTCTTCTACAGAAAAGATCTCCTCCAACTCTTCCCCACTAGGCATCTCTCCTTGTTGCTCTATGATGGTGTCTACAAGATTCATATGGTGGACCTTTCCATCATCTCTGAGTTGTTTCCCAATGTTAAAAAAATTTAACTCTAACGTTATGTTCCCAAAAGTCAACTTCATGAATCCATTCCTGCAATTAATTAGAGCATTAGATATTGCAAGGAATAGTCTACCTAATTTAATAGGAATTTGAGAAGTAGGGTTACCAATAGGATAAGTATCTAAAACTATAAAATTGACTGAAAAATAAAAATTCTCCACTTGGAAAACATCCTCCACTATTCCCCATGGCATCTTTACATTCCTATCCACCCACTAGAGTGTAATGGATGTCGGCTTCAATTCCCTAAGTTCTAGCTACTGGTAAATGGAATAGGCAAAGAGGTTCACACTTACACCCAAATCTAGCAATGTTTGCTCTGCCTGACAGTCCCCAATGATGATTGAGATGGTGAGATAGTCGGGGTCCTTATATTTGGGTGGAGTGTTAGTCCATAAGATACTACTTACTTGTTCAGTGAGGAATGCCCTTTTTTGCACATTTATTTTTCTCTTAATTGTACACAATTCTTTCAAGAACTTAGCATATGATGGTACCTGTTTAATAGCATCCAAAAGATGAATATTAATCTTTACTTGCTTGAAAATTTCTAAAATTTTAGAAGAATCAGTTATTTTAGCTGGCACACAAATTCTATGTGGATAAGGAGTAGGGATGTGACAACTATCAACATCAACAACCTCGGGTAGCTTAGTCTATTGACTAGTCTCATGTTCACCCAAAGTCCTTTTTTTTGTAGGCTTAGAAACCTTAGGTGATATCATCTTATGAACTTTTTTACCACTTCAAAGAGTGGTAATAGACCTAAGCAGCTCAAGATTTGGTTTAGAAGACTCTACCATGCATTGACCTTTTCGGTTTTCTTGTGGTTGAGTAGGGAATTTTTCCTTCTCTTATAACCCTAAAGTATTTTTGATTCTTGTATCCTGTCTTAAGTTCATTAAGAACTTACGCAATTTGATTATTAATAGCATTTTGGCTATGAATGTGTTGATGCAGTAGGTCATCTGAGTTCCTCTTATGCAGTGGTTGGTATGGAGGTGCTATGGGTTAACCTTGATGGCCAAACCCCTATGCTTGCGGTTATAGTGGTGGTTCTAAATAAACCCATGCTATGGTGGTCCTTGTTTGGGGACTTGTGGAATGTTAAACTGACCTTGAACTAGGTAGACTTGATTTGGTTGATTGGTGTTGGAAGGATAAAGCATATGTGCTTGAGATTGTGCGGTGCTGTCATTTTTCCAACTGAAGTTGGGATAGAATCACCATCTCAATTGTATGTATTAGAATATAGAGAAAAAAACTACCTAGGTTGTTTAAATACATTAACCTTCTCATGCATCTCCCTATATGTAGGAATGTTTGGGCACTCATTTGTAGAATGCTCAACAGACTCACAAACAACGCAAGGGTCCTCAAACTTTGGCACACTAGTCACCTCATTGACCTTTTGAAATTTCAAACTTTTTACTTTCCTTGAAAGATTGGCGATCTTGGCTAAACTATCATCTTGATCTCTCAAACGATATTTACGACCTCCAGACAACTAAGTAGTGGTTGATAATGTTGATCGCTCATCGGGATCCAAGATATCCCATGATTGGGCACTCGCCGTAAAATAATTAAGAGCTTACTTAGGTTCTTTATTTAAAAATTCTCTATTACCCATCATGTCTATGAACTGACGATGTGCAGGGGTAACTCCTTCACAGAATAAGCTTACAATCTATCATGGTTCAAAGCCATGGGGTGGAACAGAGTTTAGAAGTTCCTTGAATATTTTCCAACATTCATTTGATCCCAAGTAGAAATTGTTTGAGGTTTGATTGAATTTAGCGAAGTCTTTGTCTTATCTTCAAGTGAGAAAGGAAACAATTTCATTCAGACCATCTCTCCACGCACATTTTGTACTAGGAATGTAGTAACTACTTTCTCAAAATCCTTAAGGTGGTGATAGCAATTTTCACTTGTCATACCATGAAATTGAGGGAGTAATTGGAGCATCCCTGATTTTACAATAAATTGATGTGCTTCAATAAGAATCATAATGCATGATGTTGTAGAAGAACGGGTAGGTTGGAGATAATCTTTCATAGTTCGACTAGGTACAACTTTTGAAAGATTATTCCTAGCTTTTCCCAAGTTAAGTGCATTATTTGGGTTATTATTCCCTTGATTAGAAGGGTTAGGATTAATGGTCCCGTCAGCCATATCTATGAAAGGTCTGTGGTCAAGTCTAACAAGTCTATTATTTTGGGCCCTACTCCACATGAAAAACTAAAAACTCTAAAAATAAAAATAAATTAAAGCAATAAGTAAATTACAGTAGAGACACGCACCTTGGCTTATGATGAAAATCACAAGACCTACGTGTGCACCTCTAATTCACCTTTATTAACGCTCAAATTTTTTCAAACAACGGTGCCAAAAATATTTGCCCTAAAATGGGTAGATTTTCACATTGCTCCCAAGTGTAAAAGAAGTCATTGAAAATTTCAAGGTCATCTCCACAGCGAAATATTTTTGTAACCAAGGATGATTAAAGAAAAAATAAAAAGTTCTTTGGGTAACTGATTAACCCGAATTAAGGCATAATTTAATAGATAAATTGTGTTAGTTGAATAAAGTAAACTAGTCAAAATAAATCAAATTAGAGTTAGTTTGTGAATAAAGGATAATGCATTAATTATTGTTCTTTTCAGGATTTTGTACGTCAAAGTTACAAACTACTGGGGTGCCAATTATCAAAGCTCAAAACAAAAGGGGATCAAAGAATTCAAGGCCACCTAACAAGACTTTCATGCCACCTAACAAGATTCAAGACCACCTAACAAGACTTTCATACCACCAAACAAGACTTTTCAAGGCCACTTAACAAGATTCAAAGCCACCTAACAAGATTTTCACCCTCCCTTGTTGCCTATAAATACAACCCCTTAGGACTTGTAAATCATTCATCTTTTGGTAGTGAAAAACCCTCCAAAAGTATTATTGCTTTCTTTAAGTATTGCTTTCTTTTATTGTATTATTGTTTCCTTTTAATTTATTGCTTTCTTTTACTTTAAGTATTGATTTCTTTTATTGTGTTATTGCTTTCTTTTATTTCCATTGCTTGAGCTTCCTTCTTCCCTTAGAGGAGTAAAACTGTGACACCCTAAAATCCGGGGGTCCGTTGATTACCCATTAACCTGTGAAATACCCGTGGATGCCGAGTAATTCGATATCACGCCATTATGCCCCATTTACCGGGAACCATAATTTTTACGAAATCCGGGCAGAGTCTCCTTTGTACGGGAAGCTCTACCCGAAACTCAACCTGTGCAATCATATAATAACAAGACCCATCCAAGGTCCAATATTCAACAATGACCACACCGGGTCCAATTATCCATATTTTATATCAAAACATGCAAGGTTAGTTTAACAATAGTCTATATAAGTTCTATTACAATTATTTGCAAAAGATTACACGCCCAAAACATTATTTCCACAAATGTTTTACATTAACACAAAATTAAACCACATGCGGCTTTCTTCAAACATAAGAGTCCAAATTGGAGCCATCCATTGGTGTATCTCTCCCACCTGAAATATTTTCCCGTATAGGATGAGCTACGTCTAGTAGAGTATTTCCTACAAGGGCTACTCCCCACCTTAAATGCATATGCAATGTGTATAAGCAACATTTAACAACCATTCATACAAGAATATGCATTCAATGTTGAAATGCAACCATGTCATGCCATGAAATAAGATAATACTCACTCATGCACTTAAACCCAAGTCCTCACCGACTTCCACAACACAATACAATGCCAATGTGTAATGACCATTTTTGACGAAAATACATCCAATGATCACTTTGAATAAAAATCATGCGTTTTATAAATTAGATCATTATTGGATGGTACTCATTAAATTAGTATTTTCTTATAAATCAAAATCTTGTGTCTTGTTGGGCAACGAATTTTGGATTTTATACCACCGGTTCCGTATACCATACTACACTTTTTCGGAATTTCACCACAGGGGAGTGTATAACTAAGTTGTCGGGTCTTGCACCTGAGGGAGAGTCTAGCCCTACTTGCTATACCCGAAACAAGTTTTCTTCCATGCAACCATGCGACTCCAAGGGGATCTTTGATCCACTTTTTCCCAAACCCACATACCAACCACCAAACAAGGTGTTTGATCAACCATGCATCTCACACACCCACACTCATGACTTATGCCCATGAATGTGATGCCTCTATACACAATGATACAATGTTCAATATGCTATGAATGACATATGAACAATCTCAACATATCATGGTAAGTTATGTTCTAAGCATATAGATACCATATTTTCCACAAATTCAATATATCATAACATGCATATACCAACAATTGCATTTCCAATCATAAATCATGTCATAAGTCCATAATTTCACTTTCATAATCATAGGCAAGTGATATCACAACTTTTAGGCTAATAACACACTTAATCATTAAAGCATAATATAACACATAACGGCCCATGTAATAGCCCACGTAATAGCTCGTATCTAAATCACAAAACAGCCCATACAAACCACCATATAACAGCCCGTATATAGCCCACAAAATAGCCTAAAAACAGTCCGCAAAAACAGTCCAAAAACAGTCACAATTTCAGCCCAATAACAGTCACAATTTCAGTCCATAACATGGCCTAAAAACAGTCCATAATTCAGCCCTTTAACAACCCCTTAAACAGCCCAAATTCAGCCTCTTAACAGTCCCTAATTAGTGCACAAAACAGCCCCTAGTTAGTGCACAAAACAGCCCCAATTTCAGCACCAAAACAGTCCAAATTCAGCCCCTTAACAGTCCCTAATTAGTGCACAAAAGAAACTCTTCCACTTTTCTAGAGCTCCGTGAAGGGTGGAACGTGATTCATTCATTCTTTGTCGAAGATCGGCTCCTTGTGTAAAGTGTTTTACCTTGTAACTTCTCTATTTGGAGGGATGAGCATCACTCACTTTTCTAGCTTTAACAAAGCCATGAAGAGTGAGTAGTTTCTCATCCAATCTTTAGTAAGAGGTGATTATCCAGAAGTTATATTTATGTATTTCGTTTATGCTTAGCTCTAGTATTATTTCTTCATAATGTCTTCTCATCATATTGTTGTCTTTATTTTAAGCATGAATAGCTAAATCTCTTAGTTGGCAAAACCAAGAGGAACCTCCACTTGGGTATACCATTTCGACTCATTCTCCCCCCCTCTTTCAGAGTTCAATGGTTCGGTTTGACTGGGTTGAGGGTGGATAACTTAGTGAGTCTTTGATATTCCGTAGGCCTAGTCACAGTTTATGCTTAGATACTCACCAATTTTACCCCTATCTTCCCAAGAATCAATCGTTCATTCATGCTCTATTGGAGGAGGGTTTCGAGTTGAGACGGTATTCCTATTGAAGTGACCTCTTGGATTTGCCAACATTTGTTTCTCATTTTACTAGCATCAAAACAACTTCCAACAATCAAATATTTTACACTTTCTTTCTCCCAAAATCACCTTCCCCTCGGTTTACTTCCTTTCCCGTGGAAACGACCTTGGAATACCACCAAGTAAAACACGATCCAGAAAAGTCTCCTTGCGCTTGGGGAGCACTTTTGTTCACACATACTCACATTTGACATCTCATTCATCCACCATTCCGTTGCCCTTTCTTTTGACATCATCCCTAGGAGAGTGACACTCCCCTTCATTCATATACTATATATGCTAAAAGATGATGTTTAGAGGTTAGGAAACAACAAGGAATTTTCTCAAGCAGTAACTAACTAAATTAAAAGGTAAATTCAATAAGAGAAAGAATCAGATAATGTTCGGATTTCATCCCACCTATGAAACTACAAGAATGAATATCATGATGTCATGCCATGTTATCAGATGAGACTCACACATGCAATACAACCCGAGCCTTTACCAGCTCTCATAACGTATGCAATGTCATACGTATGAATTCAGGCATTCCAAGCCCTGCCATTGATGTTGCACATACAATGACTATTATAAATCCTAGGTCTTTCTTTTGGTGGGTATTTATGGACTTCCACCAACGGACACCCAACCAGCACAATATTTATGGATTTCTACCAATAGCTTTGAGCTAGGGCCCATTGTTGGCCTGGATGTCCCACTTTTTTTAAGAGTATCCTGATACGCCAACACACTTTATGGACTCAATACCAATGGAGTGCGTATCTAAGTCACCGAGTCTTTCATCCGAGGGACAATCTAACTCTTCTTGCTAACCCCAACGCTATTTCAATGCAACATGTGCGACTCAATCGAACCTTGGTCTAACTATCCCGAGCCTACGCATCATCCACCAAGAATGGTATTTCATCAAACCATACACACACATGTCAAACGCCCACGAATATGATGCTACCCGTGCATATACAATGTAAATGTACAATTGCAATTCGAATATCAAGTTCAATATGTCATGAGCACATTATGAACAATTTCAATATCCATCAATATTTTTGCATGGTCAATTCCATCAAAAGGATATTATCACCATCAACAACCTTACCAAAGCATGTTATAACATTTTTAATGCAAATAACGCACTAAATCAACATAGGCATTTCCTCAAACACCTTCAAGGCATAAACATAAACACATAGCATGCCTCTTTCACTACATATCTCAAGAAATCACAAACAAGTAATTTCAATAAATCCAACTCATGTTAGAATTGATTTTACACATTCTTGTACCCATTTTCCACACTTTAATTACAATAGGTATGTGTCATACATGAGATTACATCTCTAACACCCTACTCATTTCATATTTCAACCCTAAGTTGGAAATAAACCTAATTAGGAAAGGAACCCTATTTTTGGAGCGTAATATGAGTTGTAGAAAACTCCCTAGACCCCAAATCAAGCTTTGAACCTTGATTTCTAAAAATTGAATCTTTTAGACTTCATCAAAATCTGTGATTTTTGGTACGTAGACATAGCCCTCATCACGTAGATCGACTTTAGTTCTTGGCTTGAGTCAATTCGATCAAAGGTTGGACCTAGATTGCAAGAAGAAGGCTTGGAGAAACCCTTGTTTTCTTATCTTCTTTTCTCTATCTCTCTACTGGAAATGGGCTGAGAATGTGGGGGAAAAATCTGATTTTTCCCCTTTTTATACCCCTCATTTAGTTGGCTCTCATTGTGCCACACACGTTCTCCTTTTTCGGATCTGATTTCGTTTTGAATCAATTATCGTCTCGTTTCAAGTTCATTATATTTTTATTTGAACTAAATTTAAATTATTTTTCATGTTTCACAATTTATTCTCGATCGCATTTATTTTGGTCATGCGACACCCAATCGCCTCGTAAAAGGCAAAAAATTTGATTGTCTTAGAATTCAACGAAATTTGATTGGGCAACTAGATTTCACGAGATGAATCTAACGTAAGGTCCACTTCGTCATCTTATATAAAAAAAATTCAAATTTTCAACCCGTACCGTGGTGGCTAATTACTTTTTTTTTTACCTTTTTTTCATAAAAATTCAAATTTCTTGGATTTTACATAATCTGCACCTCACCTTGTCGTTCACTTCATCTTTTGGATTCTTTTTTCCAAAAAAAACTATGGTCATAACAGTTACGAGCTTGAACATCTTTAAAACAATACCAAAGTTGGGATGAGAGGCTTGCTCATATCGTGTCCTATCAAATCTGATTACGTGGATATTCATAGTCCATTCGACAACAATAACTCAGAACATTTGCATGGTTATTCTCTAGGCATGCCTGGTGGTGAAGAACGTAAGTGTAATCCTGTAAGAATTCAGCTCACCTAGCATAGCTAACACTCCTTTTTCCCTGGAAATGAAGATATTCCAATAGCTAATGGTTTGGATACAAACCAAACTCTCAAGAAAATAGAGAATACCTCCCATGACAGAGAGCTTGTTAGAGTGTTTTAGTATTAGAGACAATTTAGTCATCTTTCTTGTATTGTTTTGCCCTACTAGAGCAAGTAATAATATTTCTTCCTTCCCTTATCTCTTCTCTTTCTCTGCTTTCTTTGATCTAAATTATCATGTTATCAGAATGAGTTTTTATCCAAAATACCTTGAATATCATCAGTAGTATACTAGTAGAATCAGCAACTGAAGAAGAAGCAATCACTAGGGCTAAAGTAAGTAAGCGATAATGATGATGTCATGCTGACTTCATCATTTTGGACCAGAGGAACCCACTACTAGACTCAATTTTGCATGGGAAATCTCATGGTATGCTTGGTTTTTTATTTTGTGTTCATTGGATAGGGTTATTCAATTAATGAATGTTTTTCAAAATATTTGGACCTATTTTTCGATCTGTAACTTTTGGGGCTGATTTCTTTAATTTTTTTGCTTCAAATTGAGTTTGAAGGGTACGATTAGGAGTGTTGGATAGTTGGTGTGCGATTTGAAGGCATATGGTTGAATTTAAGCCCCTTTGCTTTGAGTTGCTTGTATTTGTTGGGCTTAGCTTCAAGTTATTTGGATGATTCCTACTTTGGGCTATTTAATAGAGGTTGTTGGGGTTAGTCGTAGACTCTTTTGGATTTCCATTGTCTTTATTATGGGAAGTGATAACCATGATTCTCTTTAGGCCATTAGTGTGAAATGAACTACTAGTTTTACTATCACGCCGCAAATTTCCACAACCCCAGGGAGTGAATGAAAATAAAGAAGAAAAATAAATGAAAGGTCATTAGATTGGATAAATTGATTTTTCATTCATTTCCTGAATTTTTCCATTTTTTCCCAAAGTTCTTCAAGCTATTTTCTTTTCCATTTTTAGTCTATTTCTTCAATTTTTCTATACCCCCGCTTTTGACATCCTACCCACATATTTAAAAGCATATTTAAAAGGTGTTTTACACACTTAACAAGTTTTTAAATTTTTCATAAAATTTTGACATAACCTCCATTTTTTTTCAAGTCCTTTTTCCACCTAATTTTCACAATATTTCATATGCATAATTATATCACAACCCACCCTCACTCGGTGGCCACAATCCATGTAAATTAAACATACATCCTTTGTTTTAAACATACACATCTAGTTGTCTCAATATACACATATAGTACTCATTACATAAAGATATCCTACATATCAATTGGGTTTACACCCTTACACTTTAAAATGACCCAAGGTCTACAATCCATTATTTTTCCAAATTTAAATTGAAGTCATATGGGCTTATGCCCATACATACAAAATATACCCAAGGGCCAAATATCCATTCAAGTGCCATTTTCCTCCTTTAAGACTTCCTCAAATCTCAAGTATCGGGAGCCTCATCTGTAATATGATATCCCACGAATGGGTCAGCTCAACTACTGGTATGACAAACTGCCAATGCTAGGAACAAATTTAAGGTGTGCCATGTGCAAGTGTAAAGTTTAAAAACTACAACCCCGTAATCCCTCAATGCTATGCAATGTTAGTATGGATGACACACCCATGAAATTCTATGCCACCCATGTCTCGCTTCACGGTCCGCCCCCATCAGCCTGCGAGTACCGTCATTGGCCAGATTTTGGGTCTTTCACCACAGGATCTACACCCTCATAATTCATAACACCAAGTGATCAACCCACACTATGTTACAAGGATTCATGTATGCCAAGATGCCATGATTTTTCTTAATGTGAATTCTATGAAACATTTCATCAAACACGTGGCGTATAACTTAAACTATGCCTCATTCATAATGTAAAGCATAACTTCAAATCCACAAAACTTTGTCTACATGAATGTGAGGCACAATTCAATGAATTAATCATATGATCAAGCTTTGTATTCACTAATTTCACAATTTCTCAAAGAAACTACAAATACACAAACTACCAACTCATGGAATAAATCATAACTCTCAAACCACAAGAGTTTCTCTACATGAATATAAGCTAGAATATAATAATCTAATACATAAGCAAGGTACACCTTTATCATAGTAACAATTTTTAAGAAACTTAAAGAACACAAAAATACTTAAACTACTAATTCTAAGTTTTCAAAGCAACTACCACCTAAGTGATTTTCTAACATCAAGTAAATACCTAAATCATTCAATCAACATATAGGAAGGCAAGAAAACTTAAATCTTTTCTGAACTTAGTAAAACATCATACCTAAAATGGTTTCTCTCAAACCAAGAGAGTTGTGTTCATTGTATAGATGAACCGATCAGTGCGAATATAGCCCTTATTGAGAGGAACAACTTCTTAGAAGGAAGTCTTGTAAGAATCTTGGCCTAGGAGTGAGTTTTGGTTACATGAAACTTGAAGAACCTAGGGTTTTTCTTCTTTCCTCCTCCTTGAACGTGTACTACTCTGTATCCAGGCCAAATACTGATACTTTTACACAAAAGGGGCTGTATTTATAGTGGAGGAGCAAAGGTACAAAATGACCCTTTTGCCTTTGATGAATCCGGGACCCCATTACACTACAAGTCATCCTGAAATGCCTCAATTTGACATTTTATTTTAACTAAAGTTCTTAAAATTATTTTAAATAAATTTTTTTTGCAAAATAGATTTTCTTTTGTAGCCGGGTTTGGCCGGTCCCACCTGGCCACCCAAGATACCCTTTTTGTCCAATTTTTGAAACTATTTCTTTTTAGGCTCAAATTCGTACAGTAGTTATATCTTAACATTCTAAACATGTTTTTCTTCTATAGTATACTCAAATTATGTTTTTAAATATGACTTACGCTTAAATGATGCATATGTAGTGTCTTACCAACAAATGGTGCATGAATAGTGCCCTATCGACAAAACTGAAAAATTTATCCTCATTTTTTAGATCTCTATATTTACTTTGATTGCTTTTTAGTTGTAATTGTTTCTCTTGTTCCAGCATCATAACACTCATTCGGTCTCTCCTTTAGTAGGTTCTTTCATTGGTCCTTCAGACCATAGTTTTTAATGGGTCACAGGCTGGACAGGTCATATTATAAAAAAAATCAAAAATTAATTATTTATGATAATAGGTATGCTAAAAAATATAATAATTATAAAAGTTGCATTCCATTTCACAGCATCAATATTCAATAAACAATATGGATTACACAATATTAAAATCCCAAATTCCACCTTAAAAAACTCAAACATCCGTGTATGAAAATAATTACAAACTCATTATACAAATTGACAAGAAAAATAATCTCAAGGTTAATCAACAAAAGCAAACACAAATGAAGAAAAAAAAAGTGGATAAAAAAAACACAAGATGAAGAAGCATTATACGCTTTGTTTGGGGTTTAGGAGCATATATATTATATATGCCAGTTTGTGTGTATAGGTGAGTGAATGACATAAAGTTTGGACCTTTTGGGGTGTTTGACTGAAAATTTGGATCTTTTGGGTTTGAGCAAAGGATAGAGGTTGAAGACGAAGATTGGGCTGAGGAAAGTGGCCTGGTTTCACTGACTAGTTTTGATTCATAACGTACTTTTGTGTGTGTGGGTCCATGAGATAGAGAGAAATAGAGAGAGGAGAGAGAAAGAGGGACAATTTTGAACTACAAAAAGAATAAGAAAGAGACGGAGACAAACGAGGCCGATTCACTAAGATGATTAGCTATTAGCACACAAATATACAATACGTGATTTTTATAGGACTCGAAGTGACCCAACCAGTCTAATTAAAATTGTCCAGTGTTAACGATTCATTCAAACAAACTTAGTTCAATGGGACTTGGGCAGGTTTGATGCTCAAATGATCTAACTTAGGAACTAGCTCGATTTAGGGTCCATTACACTAGGTCAACTCGCCAGGATGGGCCAAGTTTTAAAAGATTGCTTCTAGTATAGCTCAAACCACTTGGGGACTCAAGTGCTACATATCACATGATTAGTGAATTCTTTTTATCATCTATTTTCTCTCCTCCATCTATATTTGTACTTGTATCCAATGGTACTCAAATGCCTTTGGCTGGTGTTGGGGCAATTATCTCTCCTCACTTCTACATGTCTATTGTATTCTTCAACTTACTCTAAATTTAATTTCAGTTAGTCAGCTATTTGATTATGGTTTTATAGTTCATTTTTCTTCTTCCAGTTGTGTTGTCTAGGATCCACATTCTAAGAAGTTGATTGGGACAAGCAATATAAATTATAAAGGGAGGGTTTTATGTGTTGGACGAGCTACACATTCCAAATATTGTTACTTCTACTGTTAATTTGCCTTCTTTTCAATTGAATCCGTAATCTTCTTGTTTTAATTTCTCATTTTGGTCATGTTTTCCATTCCCGTTCGAAATTATTAGTTTGCACCGATAGTTTTGGGAGTCTAGAGTGTCATGATATTTCCAGTTGTAATGGATGCAAATTAGCTAAGTTTACTACATCGCCTTTTAATAAAATTTCTATTGGATTTCTTAGACCCTTTGATCTTGTTCAATGTGTTGTATGAGATTCCACAAAAGGAGGGTTCATATATTATGTCTTTTTCATTGATGATTATACTTAGTACTGTTGAGTATATCTTATGAAGTATCGTTTTGAATTTTTCTCTATATTCACTACTTTGTGTGTCATAATACACACTCAATATTCCCCTGTTATTAAATATTTTTGTTGATTCGGGAAGGAGAACCCGATGTAGATCTTTGCACAATTATACATGAGAAGTTCAAGACACTATACCTAGAGGGGGTGAATTGGTTTTTCAATTTTGGCCTAAATTGATTACCAACTAAAAACTGTCTCTTATACAACTTTCAATACTATTGTGACGTCTCTAAAACTGGGGGTCCTTGGTCAACACGTTGATCACACACCAACTTGTGGAAGTACCCGTGAATGCCGCATAACCTGGCACCACGGCATAACATCTCCTTCACTAGGATTGTAACAAACATAGTGTTTGAGCAGAGTCTCCCTTGTACCGAGTACTCTAAAATGCATAACATGTATACATTTCAATCATTTGACCATTCCAAGGTCCAATATACATCAATTTTTCCTTTATATTATGCCATTTACATCCTTTGAACAAAAGGGCTCAAGGCCCGAAGGCTTGGCAAGGTCATTTTTGAATTTTTGAAAATTTTGGAGGAGCTACCAGTAGCTCGTGTAAGTGCTACCGATAACTGAGCCATCTACCAGTGAGCTACTGGTAGCTGTGAAAATGAGCTACTAGCACTTGAGCCCACTGCCCGTGAGCTACTAGTAGCTGTGAAATGAGCTACCATGCCCACTGCACTTGTGGTACCGGTAGCTAATCAACGTGCTACCAGTAGCAAGGCCCAATTTTCCCCCAATTCAATCTTTTTTCAACTTCAACTCACCCAATCTCATATAATATTTACCAAAACTCACATAGCATCAAATTTTACACAAAATAAAGTCAATATGAGTTCATTTTACAATCGTTTATATGACATTACATGTCCAAAACTAATTACATAATTTATTTTACAAAATGAAATTCAAAGCCATAATTCGGCTTCTTCTAAACAAGGTCCCATTGAGGGCTATTTGCCGGCGCTTGTCCTGCACCTGAATGTTATTCCTATAAATAGTGAGCCACGCTCAACAGGATATCTCATAAATAAGCTACTCCCCAACCTAGTTGCATTTGAAATATTTACATGCAATTCAAAAATTAACATACATACATACATACAATTCAATGATGAATGCCACAATGCTATGTCATGTAATTAGGTGAGGCTCACACATGCAATACAACCCAAGCCTTCACCGGCTCCTATAACACTTGTAATGTCATGCGTATGAATCCGATTATTCCAAGCCCCTGCAATTGATGTTACACATCTAATGACCATTTATACATTCTGGGTCTTTCTAGGGGTGGGTATTTATGAACTTCCACCAATAGGCATCCAACCAATAGGCATCTATGGACTTCCACCAACAGCCCCGCGTACGCCGACACACTTTATGAACTTGATACCAATGTAGTGCGTATCCAAATCACCGGGTCTTGGATCCGAGAGATAATCTAACATTTCTTATGTAAAACTCAAGTAAATTTAAATTTTTTATAAAAAAAAAAGGGCAAAATGATAATTTTGCCACTATGTTACAGGTTCTAAACTAAATTTTTATAGATCTCGGATGATGAAACAGACCACGTCTTGCAAAATCTAGTTACCCCGTCAAATTTCATCAAATTTTGAGATAGTCAAATTTTTTGCTTTTTACGAGACGGTCGAGTCTTAGATGACCCAAAAAATGAGATTTTTAATAAAATTTTAAAAATTAAAAATTAATTTAAGGCAAATTAAAATAAAAATATTTTAAACTTGAACTAAGACAAAATTTAATCGTTTCAAGGCAAAAACAGACTCGAGAAAAAGAGGACCGTGTGGTGCGTTGTGGGCCAAGTATTCTAAGGCTATAAATAGGGAAAAAATCTAATTTTTTCCCCCAATGTGCTCAGCCAGTTGAACGATAGAAAAAGAAAGAAAGAGAAAGAGAAAGAGGGAGAAACAAGGGTTTCTCAAGATCTCCTTACGATCTAGGGCTAAGCTTTGCTTGAATCAACTCGAGCCAAGAGAAAAAGTTGTTCCTCTCATTGAGGGCTACACGACCACACAAAAAATGACGGATTTCACCGAAGGTTCTAAAGACGGGATTTTAGGAAAATGAGGATTCAAGCTTGCTTTGGGTTCTTTAGGCTTACCAACATTGTTTTACACTTCAAGAGTTAGGGTTCCTTCCTACTTTGTTTTATTTTACAAGGGTGTTAAATAAAATGGGTAGGTTGATATACTTGTATAGCACTTGCGTATTGGGGTGAAATTGATGAAATGAGTATTGGAAAGGGGTAGAATAAATCCTATCCTATAATGGGCATGTAAAAATTACTCAAAGTAATTTCTTGAAAAAGGTGAGAATTAATATATGAAAATTATTTGTGTGATTCCATGAAATATGGTATTATGTGGTCATGCTATGTGTTTATGTTATGCCTTGTGAATGAAGTATGTTATTGGCATATGTTATGTAATAACATGCTTGGGATATGTTGTTGAAAATAAAATATTGATGTATGTTTGTTGATATGTTAACATTGTGATAAAGTTTGGTGATTATATGCATAGGATGTAATTGGTCATGGAATATGTAGATGTGTGGTTAATTTTGCTCATGTGGCATTCATTACATATGGGCATGACATTGATATAGCAATGGTGCATTACATTGTAATTGCATGGAGGAATCGCATCCATGGGCATTAGTGTGGGTGTGAGTGTGCATGATTGACATCAAACACCACATAGGTGGATGATAGGTGGGCTAGGGAAAGTTGAATCGAAGATCCGAATCAGTCGCACGATTGTATGGATAAATAATTGGGTCAGGGTTAGTAAAAAGGGCTAGATTATTCCTTGGGTGAGAGACCTAGTGATCGAATTTGCACTCTCTTAGTATAAGAGCCCATAAAGTGTGTTGGTATATACGGAACCGTTGGTGGAAGCCCATGAATTCCGTGTCGTTTGGGTGTCGTTGGTGTAAGTCCATAAATACCAAACCCAAGAAACATCCATAGATTTTTAAATAGTTATTGGGCGTGTAACGCCAATGGCGGGGGCATGGAAAGCCCAGTTTTATACTTATAGCATTGCATGGGGGGAAAAGGAGCTAGGGAGGGCTCGGGTTGAGTTGCATGAGTGAGTCTCATCTCATTTCATGGCATGACATTGCTAAGATTCCAACATTGAATAATATATTCTTGTTTCGGATGTTGTTGTTTGTTAAGTGTTACTTGAACATTTCATTTGCATTTAGGTTAGGGAATAACCTCAGTAGGAAATACTCTATTGGGCGTGGCTCACCTTATACGGGAAAATATTTTAGGTGCAGGATACACGCCGGAGGAAGGCCCTCACATGGGACCTCAAAGATAAAGAAAGCCGAAATATGGTTTTATTTTGAATATTGTAAATATTTATGAAAACCTTGTTTTTGATAAATAAATTCAGTGAAATGAATGTAAAAGAATTGGTATGAATCTTATGTAATACGAAAATCTTCATATATATGTGTTGGATGGAGTTAATATGTTTTGAAATGAGTTGAAAATGCAAAACAGGTGAAACAGGTAAAAGTCGGCAAAGCATACCGGTAGGGCGTACTAGTATGACAGGGTCCAGTGGGCAACTCGTACCGGTAGGGCATACCGGTACAACCTTGTCCAGTAGGCAAGCCTTACTGGTAGAAATTTTCTACTAGGCAAACCCTACCGATATACCCTACTGATAGGAATTTTCAAGTAAGCTCACCCTAACGGTATGCCATACCGATAAGACTTCCAAAAATTTGAAAATTTTTTAAACTGTTTTTCCATGCTTTTGGGTCATGTGTCCTTCCTTCCAAATGATGTAAATGGACTATAATAGAGTAGAAAATGTGGTATATTGGACCACGATTTGATTAAATGATAAAATGTACACGAGTTACACGTGTGTGGGTTATAATCCTAGTTAAGGGGATGTTATTGACGTGACGTGGAGTTGTGCGACAACCACAGGTATTTCCGTGGGTTGACGGATGGTCAAAAATTGATAAAGGAACCCCGATTTTAGGGGTATCACAGCTTGATATTAGAGCATAGGTAAACGATTTACCTAGGGCTTGATGGGGCATAGGTCCAGACTATTGCATTCATTGTACATTTTATGCTATGTGCTTTAATATGATACATGTTATGTGTTATATGTTATGTGAATGATATACATGGTAAAATGTATATGGAAAAGGGACACTAGGGTTAGAAAACATAACCTTGGGGGTCAGAAAACAAGGGAATGGGATAGTCCAGGTGTAAAGGTCTACTAATGGGTGGCATAAGCTCTACTAAGGGGACAAGGAGATGAATCTCAAAATTTAAAATTTGGTCCCTACTTTGGGATATTAAATTGGTGCTCTATTGCTATCTGACATGTGTGTAGATGACAAGTAGAGGAAGGGGACACCGAGGTGGTGGGTGGAACAACAATCAACCACCACCAGCCTTTGACCAACAAGCCTTCATAGAGGCAATTGGTATCGCGACTGCTACCATTGCACAGGCTAGTGCAAATGTGGAGCAAGGAGGCACGAGTAACCTCCAAAATTTCAAGGCACACAAACCTTCGATATTCAAGAGAGGGGCAGATCCGATGGTGGCTGACCATTGGTTACGGCAAGTTGGCAAGATCTTAGAGGTAATGAAGATCACCTTCGATGCCATGAAGATAAGGCTAGCTGTATTCCAGTTAGAGGGAGAAGCCTAATTGTGGTGGGATTGGGTAAAAAACTCCAAGAATTTGGAGGAAATGACATGGGGAGAGTTCCGGGAGCTCATTATGGGTAAATACTTCTCAGTGGTCGCTCGACATGCAAAGGCCTAAGAATTCTTGGATTTGAAACAAGGGACGATGACAGTGATAGAGTATGTGCCTAAGTTCACCGAACTAGCCCATTTTGCTGATGATTATATGGCCATAGATATGGCCAAGGTGAGGAAGTTTGAGGATGGTTTGAAACTATCTATCCATGGAAAAATTATAGGCCTCCACTTGCAAGATTTGGACTTGATGGTCGAGACAGCTATGACCATTAAGAGAGAGGTTGATGATGCAAGGAGTATCTAGGAGTTGGGTGCTAAGGACAAGAAGAAGGAGGGTCAATCCTTTTCTTCTAGTTCAGAAAGGAAACAGAGGACTTATGCTCCACAGGGATAGGGCTATAGCCTCAAGGCCAAGGCCAAGGTCAATTTTCCCAAGGCGGGGGAAACCCTAGGACAACTTATCAGGCCAGTTAACGGACATATTTCCATTGCCACCAACTGGGTCATATGAAGCGGGATTGCCCTTAGAGACAGGGATCCCAGAGTTATGGGGCATCTCAGTCCTAGTAGTCAGTGGGGCATGCACAGAATTATTTTGTTCCTCCCTATCCCACCATAGGCCAAGAAAGCCAGTACAAATTCCAGGGTGCTACACAGGCCCCTACTACTTCACGAGCGAGGACTTCGTAATTAAACCAGATGGGCTAGGGTATGGGTCGAGGTCAAGGACATGGCATGCAAGTTTGAATTTTAGGGACCCAAGGGCGTGTCCACGCCATCACACCTCAGGTTGAGCCAATGGATCAATCGGTCATTCAGGGTACATTTTTACTCTCTCGCTTATGGGCAATGGTATTATTTGACTTTAGTGCATCTCATTCTTTTATTGCTGCATCATGTGTGAAAGATTTAGACTTAGAGGTTGAGACCTTGGAAGAGCCGTTGTATGTGAATTCACCCCTAGGAGCTAGGGTGTGTGTTAATAAGATATGTCGGGGTTGTGAGTTAGAGATCTTAGGGATTCTACTCACCGTGGACCTTAGGGTCATTGACATGTCAGAATTTGATGTTATCTTCAAAATAGATTGGTTGGCGGCACATCAGGTCGTCATTGATTGCGATCAGAAGAGGGTAACTGCTTACACACCAGATGGTGTTTTCTTCAAGTTTTATAGGAAAAAGCATGAAGCTTTACCCCAAGCCGTGTACGACTCTAGATGGCATAGATAGTTGATGGGATGGCTTGCGAGCCTTACTTTGAAGGACAAGGTGAGACAGGAGTTGGGTCTACCTTGGGTTGTCTGTAAGTATAAGGAAATTTTTTTAGACAAACTACTAGGATTACCTCTACATAGGGATGTGGACTTTGGCATCGAGTTGTATCCCAGCACATCACCTATTTCTATGACTCCACATAGAATGGCACCAATAGAGTTGCAAGAACTAAAGATCCAATTGAAAGAATTGTTGGACAAGGATTTTATTAGACTGAGCACTTCACCTTGGGGCGCTCCGGTGCTATTTGCCAAGAAGAAGGACAAAACCCTTTGGTTGTGTATAGATTATCACCAGTTGAACCAGGTCACTATCAAGAATAGGTACTATTTGTCGAGGATTGACGATCTGTTTGATCAGCTGAGTGGAGTGTGGGTCTACTCCAAGATAAATTTTTGCACTAGCTACCATCAGTTGAGAATTAGGGAGGCAGATATCCCTAAGACGACGTTCAGAACGCGATATGGGCATTTCGAGTTCATTGTGATGCCTCGACAGCATTCATGGATCTCATGCATAAGGTGTTCCAACCCTATTTAGATCAGTTTGTGGTAGTATTTGTTGACGACATCCTGATCTACTCCAAGTTTGAGGATGAGAATGAGGGTCACTTGAGGATTGTTGTCAAGACCTTGAGAGAACACCAATTGTACGCCAAGTTTAGCAATTGTAAATTTTGGCTTACGGAGGTAAAATTTTTGGGACACTTGGTGTCGGCTTTGATTGTATCTATGGACCCGGAGAAGGTTGAGGCGGTTCTGAATTGGGAAAGACTAAAGTCAGTCTTCAAGATACGTAGTTTCTTGGGATTTATGGGGTATTATAGGAGGTTCGTCGAGGACTTCTCCCGATTAGCTACACCTATGACGAGATTGATACAGAAGGAGGTCAAGTTTGAGTGGAATGAATCATGTGAAGGCATTCTAGGAGTTAAAGAGGAGACTTACTTCAACTCCTATTTTGATAGTTCCAGAGAGGGGATAAATGTATATAGTATACTATGATGCCTCTAGAGATGGACTGGGTTACGTTTTGATGCAGTCTGGGAGGTTGGTGGCTTATGGTTCTCGACAGTTAAAGAACCACAAGCAAAATTATCCTACGCATGACATGGAGTTAGCGGCCATTGTCTTTGCCTGAAGGCTTGGCACCACTATCTATGTGGTGAGCAGTTTGAGGTATTTTTGGACCACAAGAGTCTGAAGTATATCTTCACTCAACGAGACCTCAACATGAGGCAATGTAGGTGTATGGAGTACTTGGAGGACTATGACTTCACTTTGCATTACCATCTTGGTAAGGCAAACGTGGTAGCTGATGTACTTAGCAAAAGTCACGGGGAGTGTTGGCTAGCATGGCTTCCCAAGAGTGGCAGATGCTCGAGACTGTAGGACAGTTCAGGTTATACTACAAGGATCAGGCTCAGGGTGTTTTAGGGAGCTTAATGGCTACGCCCTCCCTACTGAGCAAGGTGATCGAGTCCCATGGACAGGACCCAGAGTTATTATCCATTAGGGACCGAGTGCAGGCAGGTACTGGTGACAAGGGCTGGGCCATTCACTCAGATGGCAGTCTTCGGTATACAGGAAGGGTTGTGGTTCCCTAGTTAGCAGATCTGAGATAGGAGATCCTAAGAGAGTTCTATTGCTCCTAATTTGCTATGCATCTAGGTGGCATGAAAAATGTATCATGATCTTCGTCGCTAGTATTATTAGAGCGGAATGAAGGGACACATTGGAAATTTTGTCAGACGATGTCTCACGTTTCAGCAGGTTAAGGTTGAGCACCACAGAGCAGCGGGGTTGCACCAGCCCTTGGAGGTGGCTGAATGGAAGTGGGAGCATGTCACGATGGATTTTGTAACTCACTTGTCACAGATGTCGCAGGGACATGACGCGGTATGGGTAATAGTAGACCGACTTACGAAGTTGGCACACTTTTTGGTTGTGCAGATGACCTTCACATTGGAGGAATTCTATAGGTTATATGTACGGGATATTGTCTGGTTGCATGGGATACACATATCTATAGTATCGAATCAGAATTCCAAGTTTATGGCTCATTTTTTAGGAGATTTTCCAACAGGCCATGGGAACACAGTTGATGATGAACACAACTTTTCAGCCCTAGACAGACGATCAGTCAGAGAGGACTATCCAGATATTAGAGGACATGCTACGGGCATGCATCCTAGATCTCAAGGATAACTAGGAAGAGCATTTACCCTTACTATAGTTCGCCTATAACAACAGTTATCAGGCGAGTATTCAGATGGCACCCTATGAGGCATTTTATGGTAGGCCTTGTCATTCTCCAGTTTCTTAGACACAAGTAGAAGAGAGACCCTCTACGGGTCCAAATTTGGTTAGAGATACCTCAAAAAAGGTGGACCTAATACGAAAATGTCTTCTTACGGCTCAAAGCCGACAAAAGAGCTATGCTAACAGACGATGACGACTTCTAGAATTTGAGGTGGGAGATCATGTCTTCTTGAAGGTGATGCCTAAGAAGGGAATGGTCAGGTTCAAAAAATAGAGAAAGTTGTCGCCGAGGTTTATCGGGCCCTTCGAGGTACTCAAGAGGGTGGGCACAGTGGCTTATAGATTGGCGTTACAGCCAAATTTATCGGGTGTTCACGCGATGTTCTATGTCTCTATGCTCCAAAAGTATACCCTAGATCCAACACATGTACTGGATTGGGGTGAGTTAATTGTTGATGTAGATGGGACCTTCGAGGAGGGACCGGTGCATATCATGGATAGCCGGGAACAGATTTTGTGAGGTAAGACAGTGAAGCTAGTGAAGGTACCATGGCAACACTGTGGCGTGGAGGAGGCGACATGGGAGCATGAGGATACCATACGTACCAATTATCTGTTCCTGTTCAAGAATGGAGGTACAATTCTATAATTTTAAGTATAATATTAATGTTGCATATGCATGCGATTAAGTGTGTATGTGTGTGAGAATCTCAAGGACAAAATTCTTTTAAGGGGGGAAGAATGTAAAACCCGGGTAAATTTAAACTTTTCATGATTTTGCCACTACGGTACGAATTGTAAACCTGAATTTTTCTAGATCTTGAATGACGAAATGGACCTCACCGTTGGATTCATCTTGCAAAATCTGGTCACCCCGTCAAATTTTATCAAATTTTGATAGTCAAATTTTTTACATTTTACAAGGCGGTCAAGTCTCGGGTGACCCAAAAATGAGATTTTTAATAAAATTTTAAAATTTGAAAATTAATTTAAGGCAAATTAAAATAAAAATATTTTGAACTTGAACCGGGGTGAAAACGGATCCGAGAAAAAGAGAGTCGTGTGGCGCATTGTGGGCTAAGTATTATAAGGCTATAACTAGGGGGGAAAATCTGATTTTCTCCCCCATTGTGCTCAGCCAGTTGAACGATAGAAAAGGAGGGAAGAAAGAGGTAGAAACAAGGGTTTCTCAAGCTTTCCTTGCGATATAGGGCCAAGCTTTGCTCGAATCAAGTCAAGCCAAGAGGAAAAGTTGTTCCTCTCGTCGAGGGCTACGCAACCACACCAAAAATGATGGGTTTCACCGAAGGTTCCAAGGACGGGATTTTGGGGAAGTGAGGATTCAAGCTTGCTTTGGGTTCTTGAGGCTTCCCAACGTTGTTTTATGCTTCAAGAGGTAGGGTTCCTTCCTACTTTGGTTTATTTTACAACCTAGGGTGTTAAATGAAATAGGTAGGTTCATAGAGTTGTATATCACTTGCCCATTGTGGTGAAATGGATGAAATGGGTATTGGAAAGGGGTAGAATAAATCCTATCCTATAATGGGCATGTAAAAATTACTCAAAGTAATTTCTTGAAAAAGGTGGGAATTAATATATGAAAATTATTTGTGTGATTCCATGAAATATGGTATTATGTGAGCATGCTATGTGGTTATGTTATGCCTTGTGAATGAAGTATGTTATTGGCATATGTTATGTAATAACATGCTTGGGATATGTTGTTGAAAATAAAATGTTGATGTATGTTTCTTGATAAGTTAACATTGTGATAAAGTTTGGTGATTATATGCATATGATATAATTGGCCACAGAATATGTGGGTGTGTGGTTATTTTTGCTTATGTGGCATTCATCACATATGGGCATGACATTGATATAGCAATGGTGCATTACATTGCAATTGCATGGAGGAATCACATCCATGGGCATGAGTGTGGGTGTGAGTGTACATGATTCACATCAAACACCACATAGGTGGAGCATGGGTGGGCTTGAAAAAGTTGGATCGAAGATCCGAATGAGTCGCACGGTTGTATGGATAAATAATTGGGTTGGGGTTAGCAAGACGAGCTAGATTATCCCTTGGGTGAGAAATCCAGTGATCGGATACGCACTCCGTTGGTATAAGAACCCATAAAGTGTGTTGGTGTATGCGGAACCGTTGGTGGAAGTCCATGAATTCGGTGTCGGTTGGGTGCTGTTGGTGTATGTCCATAAATACCTACCCCAAGAAAGACCCGGAGATTTTTAAATAGTCATTGAGCGTGTAACGCCAATGGCGGGGGCTTGGAAAACCCAGTTTTATACTCATGTCATTGCATGGGGGAAAAAGTAGTCGGGGAGGGCTCAGGTTGAGTTGCATGAGTGAGTCTCATCTCATTTCATGGCATGACATTGCTAAGATTCCAACATTGAATAATATATTCTTGTTTGGGATGTTGTTGTTTATTAAGTGTTGCATGAACATTTCATATGCACTTTGGTTGGGGAATAGCCTCGATAGGAAATACTCTATTGGGTGTGGCTCACCCTATACAGGAAAATATTTCAAGTGCAGGATACATACCGGAGGAAGGCCCTCACATGGGACTTCAGAGATGAAGAAAGCCGAAACGTGGCTTTATTTTGAATATTGTAAATATTTATGAAAACCTTGTTTCTGATATGAAAATTCATTGAAATGAATGTAAAAGAATTGGTATGAATCTTATGTAATATGAAAATCTTCATATATAAGTGTTGGATGGAGTTAATATGTTTTGAAATGAGTTGTAAATGCAAAACAGGTCAAATAGGCAAAAGTCGGCAAAGCATACCAGTAAGGCGTACCGGTATGACAAGGTCCAGTGGGAAACTCATACTAGTAGGGCATACTGGTACAACCTTGTCCAATAGGCAAACCCTACCGGTATACCCTATCGGTAGGAATTTTCCAATAAGATCACCATAGCGGTATGACATACTTGTAGGACTTCCAAAAATTTGAAAATTTTTAAACTTTTTTGCCATTCTTTTGGGCCATGTGTCCTTCCTTCCAAATGATGTAAATGGATTATAATAGAGTATGAAATGTGGTATATTTGACCACAATTTTGTAAAACCTGGGAAAATTTTTTTTTAACTTTTTCTTCAAAAGGGCAAAATGGTAATTTGCCACTATAATACGGGTTTAAAATTCATATTTTTCTAAAGTTCAGATGATGCACCAGACCTCATCGTTGGATTCGTATTACGAAATCGAGTTGCCCTATCAATTTTCGTTGAATTATGAGATAGTCAAATTTTATACGTTTTACGAGACAATTGGGTGAAGAATGACTTTTCAAAGGTCTCCAAAAATAAAATTTATAAAATTTCCTTATAATTGAATAAAATTTTAAATAAAATTAATTTGAACTTAAACCAGGATCAAATAAAGTGTTTGGGGTGAAACGGAGCCGAGCAAGTGGGGAACACTTGGCGCGACGTTGGCTAAGTCTTAAAAATTATAAATAGGGACTAAAATTAGATATTTTGCACAAAATATCAGCTGATCTCTGCTGGTTTTAACGGATGGGAGAAAAGAGAGAGAAACCAAGATTTCTTTCACCGATTCCTGGGGTTCCGTCGGTCGGATTTCGTTAAGCCAAAAATTAAAGTTGATCACCTCAACGAAGGCTACGTCTACGTGCCAAGAACGAGAGATTTCACCGAAGATTTCAAGGGAAGATTTTGGGGAAATCAAGGCTTGGAGATTTTGGTGGGTGTTCTTGAAGTT
Source organism: Ilex paraguariensis (assembly GCA_963454935.2). Lineage (NCBI taxonomy): Eukaryota > Viridiplantae > Streptophyta > Magnoliopsida > Aquifoliales > Aquifoliaceae > Ilex > Ilex paraguariensis. Next base: position 217,645 of record CAUOFW020010546.1, on the reverse strand, counting down.
CTAGCCTTCGGTTTACGCTTCAAGAGGTAGGGTTCTTCCTACTTTGGTGTATTTCTAACCTTTGATGTCCACAGGAAAAAGGGTTAGATGTATATATGACCTATAACTTGTATATAGTTATGGAAATGAGAAAATGAGCATGGAAATGGCTTAGGCTAACTTCTAACTTAAGTTTGATGCATGGTAGTTACTTATGTAATCTCTTGTAACTCGGTGATTATGTGGGCTGTTTTTATGGACTGATTATGGGGCTGTTTTGAGGCTATTTTTATGGACTATTTTGATGGACTGTATATTGGACTGTTTTATGCACTGCTATGAGACTGTTTTGTGCACTGTTGGGGCTGTTTTGTGTACTGTTATGGGGCTGAAATTGGGGCTGTTAAGGGGCTGTTTTGTGGCCTGTCTAAGGGCTGTTTTGTGGCCTGTTTTGGGGCTGCTATGTGGTTTGTTTAAGGGCTGTTTTAGTGGCCTGTTTTGGGGCTTCTATGTGGCTATCTTGGGCCTGTTTAGGGGCTGTTTTGGGGCCGTTATGTGGCTTGTTTAGGGGCTGTTATGTGGGTTATTTTGTAGGCATGTTATATGTTTTCATTATGCCTTGAGAATTAAGGGTGTTATTGCTTGATTATGTAATGACATGCTTGGTTGTTGTTGTTAGATAAAATGTTAATATATGTGTATCAATACATTGACATTGTGATGAGTTTTTGAAGGTTATATGCATATGATATAATTGTCCATGATACATGATGAAATGTGTGACTTAAATTTGGCTCATTGGCATCCATTACATTGAGGATGACATTGATTGAGCAATGGTCTATCACATTGCATTTGCACGGGAAAAATGCATCCATGGCTATGAGTATGGGTGTGTGAATGCATGGTTAGAGATCAATCACCATACTTGGCGTTTGATGGGTAGGCTCAGGAAAGTGGGGTTGAATATCCTACTAAGTCGCACGGTTGCATACATAGAAAATTTGTGTTGAGTATAACAAGAAGGGCTGGACTTTCCCTCGGGTGCAAGACCCGGCTACTTGGTTCATACACTCCCCTGAGGTGAAATTCCGAAAAAGTGTATTGGTTTGCAGAATCTACGATGCGATTCCAAAACTTTGCTACCCAACAAAGACACATGATTTTGTTTATAAAAATACCTGGTTCATGCACTCCCTTGAGTTGAAATTCTGAAAAAGTATACTTGTTTTATAAAGTATTCATTCGATGAGAAACATCCAACAATGAATTGGTTTTATAAACACAATGACTTGTATTTCAAAAACGATCATTGGATGTATTTCATCAATGACAAATGTTTTACACATTTGCATTGCATTGTGTTGTGAGAGTCAGTGAGGACTCGAGTTAAAATGCATAAGTGAGTGTCATCTCATATCATGGCATGACATCATAGAATTTCAACCTTGAATCATCTATTCTTGTTTGAAATGGATAAATGTTGTTGATTGTTGCATGTGTACATTCCATATGCATCTAGGTGGGGAGTAGCCTCTATAGGAGATCCTCAATTGAGCGTGGCTCACCCTATACGGGAAAACATTTCAGGTACGGGTTATACGCGGGTGAATGGATCCCATTCGAGCCATCAAGGGGGAATAAATGCCAAGATGTGGCTTTGTTTTGAGATTTTGTAAAATCATTACGAAAACTTAGTTTTTGGCATGTAAATTTATGTAAAAGAATTGTAATCGAACTTATATGGACTATTTTTAATGTAACCTTGAATGTTATTATATGAGTATAGATAAATGGACTCGGTATAGTCAATATTTACTTATAAATTGACCCAGTGTGGTCAATGTTGAATATTGGACCTCGGATGGGTCTTGTAATTATATGATGCACAGGTTGTATTTTTGGGTAGAGCTCCCCGTACAAAGGAGACTTTGCCCGAATTTTGTTAAATTATAGATCCCAGTAAATAGGACACAACGGTGTGATATTGAGTTACACGCTATCCACAGGTATTCTGCGGGTTGATAGGTGATCAACGGACCCCCGAATTTTAGGGTGTCACATATTTGATTAAATGATAAAATGTACCCGGGTTACACATGTGGGTTATAATCCCGGTTAAGAGGATGTTATTGACGTGACATGGAGTTGTGCCACAACCATGGGTATTTCTGCAGGTTGACAGATGGTCAATGGTTGATAAAGGTCCCCCGGTTTTTGGGGTGTCACATCTTACTAATCCCAACCATATTTTTCAATGCAACTCATGTGACTTAGTGAAACCTTGGCCCAACTTTCCCGAGCCCACGTATCAATCCACCAAGGATGGTGTTTGATCAATACCATGCACACACCCACACTCATAATTCATGCCCACGAATATGATGCTTCTCGTGCATATGCAATATAATATACAATTGTATTTTATATCATTATTCAACGAAGATTTTAATTGCAATTACAACATCATGTTCAACATATCATGAGCACAATATGAACAATTCCAAATTCTCAATGTAACTTATATCATAAAGCATATAATTACATTTGAACATCATCACAAAGCATCCTATCTCAAATTCATTCTAATAACATACTTAATCAATTATAAGCATTTTATCAAACACCCAAAAGGCACAAGTCATGTAAACACATAATCGTGCCCAATTTATCACATTCTCATGAAATCATCCAATGAGCAATTCTCAACCAACCCAATTTGTGCAAAATTGATTTTATTCATTCTCATACCATTTCTCATACTCTAGTTACATTTGAAATACATTTAGACAATAGATTTCATCTCAAATGATGCTACCCATTTCATACAAAAACCCTATGTTGAAAATAAACCTAGCTAGGAGAAGAATCCTACCTATTGAAGCGTGTTACGAGTCGTAGAAACTCCCAAGAACCCAAATCAAGCTTCAAACCTTGATTTCCAAAAAAATTTTCTTTGACAATTTGATGAAATCTCCAATTTTTGGTACATAGACGTAGCTCTCATCGCGTAGATCAACTTTTGTTCTGTCCTGAAGCGTTTCGATGAAAGGTTGGCCCTAGATCACAAGAAGAAGGTGAAGATTTCTTGGGTTTTCTCTCTCTTCTTCTTCTTCTTCTTCTTCTTCTTCATCTGCTCTCTCTCTCTCTCTCTCTCTCTCTCTCTCTTTGGATGCAAGGCTGAGAAATGGAAAAAAAATCTGATTTCCCCTTTTTATACTCCCTATGTACTTGGTTTACAATGCGCCACACGTCCCCCCTTTTTTATCTGATTTCGTCCTGAATCAATTCAATCTCCTCTCGTTTTAAGTTCAATATATTTTATCTGAACTAATTTTAAATTATTTTTTGTATTTTGCAATTAAAACCCGATCACGTTTATTTTAGTCATGGAACGCCTGATCGCATCAAAAAACCTAAAAAATCTTATTGTCTCAGAATTTGACAAAAATTGACTAGGTAACTATATTTCAAGAGAAGAATCCAACGGCGAGGTTTGTTTTGTCATCCAAGTTCTAAAAAATTCAAGTTTTTAACCCGTATCTTAGCGACTAATTATCATTTTGCTACTTTTCATAAAATTCAAATTTTTCTAAGTTTACAACTGTGGTGTCTAAAAAAAGCTCTACTAACTAAACCTTGTACCCTCACTCTTTTCTCAGATCTTGGTGGCATTTTCCACAAAAAAATTGGTGAAATAGTGTAAATGTGTATGATAAACTTAGATCTAAACTCAAACAACACTAAATCTCACTCTATAAGAAGTTAAATCACTTGGAAATGTTTTGGGTAGGGTAAAAAGTGAGTGGTTTCTAGCTTAGAAGTGGGGAGATGAATAACTTTCGAAAAAATCCGGCCATTTAAGCAAGTATTGCTAAATCCCGATGTAGACCGCTCGAGCGAGGTTTAAAGTAGAGCACTTCTGCTTTCAACAGTCCAGTCCACTTCAACCCTTTGCCAGTCAATCTCAACATGCATTCACGATGTAAATCAAGCCTAAATTTTGTTCAATGCAATGCATGGATGATTTTGGATCAAAACTAGATGCAATTTTCAAATTTAAACTATAAATGCTCAAAATTCAAACAATTATAAAAATTACACAAATTTTCATTTTAATAGCTCCATCCAAAATTCATCATTCCAATACATTAACCCAAGACATATTCAAGGATATAAAACTCAATTCCATGCATCCTGGAGCAATGTTTCCTCACTTGGTTTAATTTCACACACATGTGATCAAATTTTGTTCAACTTTGACAAATTCAAGTGCATAGGGTGTGAAACCAACCTCCAGCACAAAAAGAATTCCAATTAGATTTAAATAATTAATGAGGTTATCATGAAATCCTAATTATTGTCTAAGTGAAAACATGAGCAGTTACTGAATGTCCAAAATATTCCTCTTTTTGACAACTCCCCCTTTCTTTTATCACTTCTACTATATGGTTTCAATCAACATGATTGTGAATCTCGTACTTTAAATGTATACTTCTAAACGTGACTAACATGAACTCTATGAGCTTTACAAATGTGCAATTTTCAATTAAACATAAATACTCTCATAATTCAAGTACGATTCTTTTTAGCCATTTATTTTTCCCTCACTTTTTTAGAGTTGGTCACATTAGGCTTTGTTCTCAAAATTGGCCTTTGACATCTTTTAAGGGATTAGGTTTAACTAACCTTTAGTCATGTGTTCACCTATCACCAACACTTGGAGTCCATTAAGATCATTAATAATTTATTAAAGTAATCAAACTCCAAAGTGCAAAGGTGAATGGTATTCGTGTACTTGATTTTGAATCTTTCAATTTTAAACACTGTTCAATCATGCTAAGATGAAAGATACTCAGGCTGATGAATCATGCAACTGAATTTATGCCACTAAGTTCTCTATCTCGTAATATAACTCATAGCAATGCACTTTTCAACTTTGATTTTAGGATGGAATAATTTTAATGCAAATCAAAATTGTGAAGTACTATGATCATCAAACAAAGAAAAACAAATAAAAGAAAATCTTTTTGATTTTTCTTTTCCAATTTATTTTACCATAAATCCTAAAAATAAATGTAAAAAGAGAAATCAATTTTTTTTTTGAATTTTTGTATTTCTTTTGTTTTTGGTTTTCAAATTTTAAATATTTTTGTATTTTCATTGAGAAAAACAAATGACAAAATAAACAAAATTGAAGAAATATGTTAAAAATTGAAGGAAAGTGGCTTGAAAACTTTGGTAAAAAAATGGACAAACGTGGGAAATGAATGAAAAATTAATTTATCCAACCTAATGACCTTTCATTTACTTTTCTTCTTCATTTTCACTCACTCCCCGGGTTTGTGGAAATTCGGGGCGTGACAACTTGGTATCAGAGCCTACGTTCAAATACCTAGAGACTATGGGGTGTTGCTGAACACGATAGGGCCGTGACATATGGTTTTAAATTTTGGTGAGCATTATGTTAAGTGTAAGATTTTGTTTGGTGTATGTTAAGAAATGTGTGGTTGTTTCTTGTGAAGTGTGAGTTGTTGACATGTATATGCTTCATGTCCTTTTAAATGTCTATGTCTAGTGTGAAAAGAGGTATTAATTTTTTCCTTGGACTTGTAGAGACATGCCATTAAAGAGGACTCCTGCTAGACCTGTAGTACCTAGGCGCGGTAGGCCTAGAGTGACATCACCACCGCGGCGTGGTAGGCCCCGAGTTGTTGCTCCTCCTCATAGCACAGCTAAGGAGGTCGTTACTCCTGCTCCTCCACCTACCCCAACAGAGGAGGTGGAGCAAACCATTGGTGCTAGAGATATGGAGATCATTTTACAGGAGTGCTTTCGAGCCATGTAGGAGACTAGGATTGCTGGTGGCAAGACTAGGGATACATTCGTGATGAAGGTATTCCAAAGGATGAGACCTCCTATGTTTGTTGGACAGCCCGACCCTCTAGTAGCCAAGGAGTGGTTAGAGCATATCACCAAGATCCTGGACTCACAAGGTATCATGGAGTCGTATTTGAGGATCAGATGTGTCTCCTTTCAATTTACTGAGTTAGCCAGTCAGTGGTGGAGAGTAGCTGCTGACCGAATAGACAGTTTCGGGCAGGGATGGGATGCCTTTATGGCTATGTTCAATGACCACTATTTTCCCGAGACAGCATGGATTGGGTATATGGATGAGTTTGTGATTCTCCTACAGCGAGACCTGACGGTGACTCAGTAACTGTCACACCCTAAATTTTCACAAACTCAAGGAGCGAGTGAAAAGGAAGAAGAAAAGTAAATGAAAGATCATTAGGTTGGATAAATTGACTTTTCATTCATTTCCCATGATTTTCCATTTTTGTCCCAAAGTTTTTCAAGCCACTTTCCTTCCATTTTTAGCATATTTCTTCAAGTTTTCTAACCCCCCCCCCCCTTTGACATCCTTCTCACATATTTAAAATGTGTTTTACACACTTAACAAGTCTTTTAATTTTTCATAAAATTCGACATAACCTCCTTTGTTTTCCAAGCCTTTTTTCCACCTAATATTCACAATATTTCATATGCATAATTATATTGCAACCCACCCTCACTTGGTGGCCACAATCCATGTAATTTAAACATACATCCTTTGTTTTCAACATACACATCTAGTTGTCTCAATATACACATATGATACTCATTACATAAAGATATCCTACATGTCAACTGGGTTTACACCCTTACACTTTAAAATGACCCAAGGTCTATAATCCATTACTTTTCCAAATTGAAATACAAGTCATTTGGGCTTATGCCCATACATACAAAATTTGCCCAAGGGCTAAATATCCATTCAAATCCCTTTCCCCTCCTTCCTTTAAGACTTTTTCAAGTCTCAAGTACTGGGAGCCTCATCTGTAATATGATATCACACGAATGGGTCAGCTCAACTGCTGGTAAGACAAAGTGCTAATACTATGAACAAATTTAAGGTGTGGCATGTGCAAGTGTATATTTTAAAAGCTACAACCCCGTAATCCCTCAATGCTATGCAATGTCAATGTGCATGACACACCCATGCAACTCTATGCCACCCATGTCTCACTTCATGGTCTGCCCCCATTAGCCTGCAAGTACTGCCATTTTGCCAGATTTTGGGTTTTTCACCACAGGATCTACACCCTCATACTGCATAGCACCAAGTGCTCAACCCACACTATGTTCAAGGATTCATGTATGCCAAGATGTCATGATTTTTCTCAATGTGAGTTCTATAAAACAATTCATCAAACACGTGGCGTATAAATTAAAATATGTCTCATTCATAAAGTAAAACATAACTTCAAATTCACAACACTTTGTCTACATGAATGTGAGGCACAATTCAATGAATTAAACATATGATCAAACTTCATATTCATTACTTTCACAATGTCTCAAAAAAAACTAAAAATACACAAACTACCAACTCATGGAATAAATCATAACTCTCAAACCACAAGAGTTTCTCTACATGAACATAAGCTAGAATATAATAATCGAACAAATAAGCAAGGTACACCTTTATCATTGTAACAAATTGTCAAGAAACTCAAAGAACACAAAAGTACTTAAACTACTAACTCTAAGTTTTCGAAGCAACTGCCACCTAAGTGATTTTCAAACATCAAGTAAACACCTAAATCATTAAATCAACACATAGGAAGGCAAGAAAACTTAAATATATTCTCAACGTAGCAAAATATCATACCTAAAATGGTTTTTCTCAAATCAAGGGAGTTGTGTTCACTGCAAAGCCGAACCGATCGGTGAGAATATAGCCCTTGTTAAGAGAAACAACTTCTTAGAAGGAAGTCTTGTAAGAATCTTGGCCTAGAAATGAGTTTTGGTGACTTGAAGCTTGAAGAACTTAGGACTTTTCTTCTTTCTTCCTTCTTAAACGTGTACTACCCTTCTTCAGACCAAAATGTGATATTTTTACACTAAAGGGATAGTATTTATAGTGGAGGGAAAAGGTGCAAAAATGACCCTTTTGCCCTTGATGAATTTGGGACCCCGTTACACTACAACTCGTCCTAAAATGCCTTAATTCGACATTTTATTTTAACCAAAGTTCTTAAAATTATTTTTAATAAAAATTTTCAAAAAAATAGATTTTCACTTGTGGCCGAGTTTGGCTGTTTTTGTTTAGGTTCAAATTCACACAGTAGGTGTATTTTAACATTCTAAGTGTGTTTATTTTCTATAGCATTCTCAAATTATGCTCCTAAACATGACTTACGCCTAAATGATGCATATGTAATGCCCTACCAGCAAATAGTGCATGAATAGTGTCCTACCGGTAAAACTGAAAAATTTATCCTCACTTTTCAAATCTCTACATCCTTCCCTCCTTAAAGAAATTTCATCCTGAAATTTAGAAATGTACCTCTATGAATAAAAAACCTTGGATACCTAGCGCGGACTTTAGTCTGACGCTCCCAAGTAGCTTCCTCGACTCCATGATGGTTCCAAAGAACCTTAACCAAAGGGATGGTTTCGCCCCACAAAACTTGGTCCCTCGAGTCTAATACCTCCACAGGCCTCTCATCATAAGAAACATCACCCTCCACTTGAAGAACTACCCAATCTAGCACATGTGAAGGGTCCGACTCATACTTCCTCAACATCGACACATGAAAGACATCATGAACCCCAGATAGTTTGTGGCAGTAATGCTAGCTTATAGGCCACCTCACCAACCTTTCCAAAGATCTCATATGGCCCTATAAACCGTGGCGACAGTGTCCAGCTACGCTCGAATCTCCTCAATCCCCGTCGTGGGGCTACCATGAGGAACACATGTCCCCCAACATCAAATGATAGAGGTCCTCGCCTCTTGTCTACATAACTCTTCTGGCGGCTCTGTGCTATCAACAGATGTTGTCTAATCACCTGTATCATGTTCATGGTCTCATGGACTATTTCAGGCCCTAATGCAGTTGTATCCCCTACCTCAATCCAATATACAAGTGAACAACACGACCTACCATACAACACCTCAAAAGGTGACATCTTAATATTAGACTGATAGTTGTTGTAGGCAAACTCTAGCTACCTTTGAAGTCTATAACACGTGTTCTAAGCATGTCCTTAAATATCTAAATAGTACGCTCTAACTGGCCGTCAGACTGAGGGTGGAAAGCAGTATTAAACAATAGTTGAGTCCCCAAGGCTGTCTGAAGACTCTGCCAAAACTGTATAGTGAAACGTAGGTCTCTATCCGAAACAATGGAAATAGGAATCTCATGTAGTTGTACAATCTCTCGGATATACAACCTACTGTGAATATCCACTGAATTAGTAACCCTAAAAGGTAGGAAATGTGCGGCCTTCATCAACCTGTCAACAATAACCCAAACTACATCTTGACCTCTAGGTGACTCCGTAAGACCCATCACAAAATCCATGGTAACAAACTCCCACTTCCACTCAGCCACTAGCAATGGATGTAACAAATCCCCAAGTCTCTGGTGCTCAGCCTTAACCTGTTGGCACGTGAGACATCTTGATACAAACTGCACCACATCCCCCTTCATCCCTAGCCACCAATACTAGCGACGTAAATCATGGTACATCTTAGTGCCCCCTGGGTGTACTACTAGGCGTGAATGATGGAAATGTCTAAGGACATCAGCCCTAAGAGACTCTAGAACAAAGACTCTACCCATATACCTCAGGCCAAGGTCAAAATGAACTATCCATCCCTCAAGGCCCTCAGCACTTGCAACTCATGCTCGAATCTACCCTGCTTTTGTGTCTTGTAACTATGCCTTAATAACCCTGCTCAATTGTGTAGATTGTGCACAAACACTGAATAGTGTGGCATGTCCCTCAAACTCAGCAAGGTCTAAGTCAAACTCATCGATGTCTCCCATCATCTCCCACTCCCTACTAACAATGCTAGCTACAGTGCTCCTCGGTCTCCTACTAAGCGCATTTGCTACGACATTAGCCTTCCCAGGATGGTACTGAAGGTCAAAGTCATAGTCCTCCGTATACTCCATCCATCTCCTCTGCCGAAGGTTCAAGTCCTTCTGCATAAAAATGTATTTGAGGTTCTTGTGATTTGAAAACACCTCGAACCTCTCCCCATATAAGTAGTGTGGCCAACTCTTAAGTGCAAAAATGACGGCAACTAACTCCAAATCGCGGGTGGGGTAGTTTTGCTCATGATTCTTCAACTAACGAGAACTATGGGCTACCACTCTATCCTCCTACATCAACACACAGCCTAATCTCTCTCATGAAGTATCACAATAAATGGTATAGCCAATACCTCCCTCAGGTATAATTAGGACAAGTGCTGAAGTTAGCCTCTTTTTCAGCTCCTGAAATGAATGCTCACAGTCATCTATCCACTCAAATCTAATGCCCTTGCACGTCAGACGAATCATACGAGTGGCAAGACGAGAAAACCCCTCCACAAACCGACGATAGTACCCAACCAATCCCAAGAAACTCCAAATCTCAAAAACACTCTTCGGCCTCTCCTAACTTATAACAATGTCAATCATAGAAGGATCCATAGATACCCCACTAGCTGACCAAAATGGCCTAGAAACTGCACTTCCGGAAGCCAAAACTCACACTTCGAGAACTTAGCAAATAAACGGTGTTCCCTCAAATTCTATAACACAGTCCATAGGTGAAAGGCATGCTCATCCTTAAAAGGTGAATAAATCAAAATATCATCAACAAACACCATAACAAACTGATCTAAATAAGGACTAAAAATGCAATGCATCAAGTCCATGAATGCCACCGGGGCATTCGTCACATCGAATGGCATAACCACAAATTCATAACGGCCATAACGAGTGCGAAAAGTTATCTTCGCCACATCCTTGTCCCATACTCTCAACTGATGATACCTCGATCTAAGATCAATCTTCAAGAAACATCTCAAACCCCTAAGTTGATCAAACAAGTCATCTATCCTCTACAACGGGTACTTGTTCCTAATAGTGACCTGGTTCAGCCTCCTATAGTCCACACAAAAATGTAATATCTCATCCTTCTTCGTCGTAAATAGTGCCAAAGCACCCCATGGAGAAGTACTAGGATGAATAAAACTCTTAACATGTAAATCAGTCAACTGCTACTTCAGCTCTCTTAACTCAGCTAGAACCATATGATACGGCGGAATGGAAATAGGCATAGTGCCTGGGATAAGCTCTATCACGAACTCTATCTCTCATCTTGGCGGTAGAATAGTCAAGTCATCCGGGAAAACATCTGAAAACTCATCCACTACGGGTGGTAACACACTCTCTGTAGTCCCACCCCCATCTACTACCAAACTAGCCAACATGTAACTATGATCTCCCCAACTCCTCGAGTCATACAAGGGTGGAACTAAGAAATCTCCATGATCTCTCATGAAATAAAAGCTATCTCCCTCAAGAGTACACACTATCAATCTCCCTCTGTAGTAATCTATACTTGCCCAAAAAGTAAACAGCCAATCTATCCCCAAAATAATATCAAAACCAGAAATGTCAAATAGAATGAAATCAAAATAAAGGATGCAATTAGCTATCTCTATCTAGCAATCTCTACAGATCCTCGACAATATCACACTACCCTCAACTAGGGTGTCAACATGCAATGGTGGATCTAACCGATCGATGTCCAACCCCAATATCATGGCAAGCATGGTAGATATGAATGAATGAGATGCAACCGAGTTTACTAGTACGTTAGCCCATGAACTAAACACAAGGAATGTACCTCAAACTACTGAAGGTCCAAAAGGAGTTGTCTCTAGTGTGGCCATTGCATAAACACGATCCTGAGTGGTCTGCCCCTACCTACCTTCCTCTCTCTATCCTTGTTGACCTCCTCCCCTCTGTCTGGGAGCTCCAACACTCTGTGCGGAGGGTGCAGACTGAAAATATGGTGCCAAAGGTCTATGGCCTAACTGTGGTTGTGACAGAGGCACCTAAGTATGTTGATAGTAATGTGGCCTCTGCGAGGTCTATGAAGTCTACCCCTTAGGACAGTTGGCCCTAACATGGCCTGTCTGGTAACAGGTGTAGCCTGACCCTATATTGGTGGTGGAAATGACCCTTGGCTCGATCCAGCTCCACACCCTTGGCTAGGATCTCTCTAGGGCAATCGATCATTCTATGGCCAAGCTGTCCACACTGATAACTAGAAAGGGGCCTCTTAGGTACTCCCCCTTCGAAAGTAATAGGCATAGGAGGTTGAGGGGCTAAAAATTGGGCAGGTTGTTACGATGTCTATGCAAAAGAAGTACTAGTCCTATACCTCTTCGTCGGTCCCCTACCAGTGTAAACTGGGATAGATGACGAAGCCTAAGTTGTAACTGCCCCATTTTGCATCCAGGACTCTCTAATCTCTCTAAGGTCGGCCAACTCCCTCTTAACCTTGGTGGCCCTGATCACTGCCTCATCGTAGGTCTCAATAATGTGGCCTTCCAGTCTATCCCTAATGGAGGGCTTCAACCCCCTAACAAAGTAAAGGACCCTCAATCGTTCCTCTCGAATAATATGTGGGGCAAATCTCCCCAATACAATAAATACATATGAAATATCCACATGCAACATTCAACAAGAAACAACATTCTAATAAAAAATATGCAATTCAAAGTTGAAAATTCACTATGTCATGCCATGAAATGAGATGAGACTCACTCATGCACTTCAACTCGAGCCCTTACCGACTCTGGTAATACATGCAATACCAATGTGTATAAATCCACCATTGATGTTATACATCCAATGATCTTTTTAAATTTTTTTAAAATAAACCGTGTGTCTTTGTTTAAAACAAAATCATGTGTCTTTGTTAGGTAGCAAGATTTTGGTGCCTCATCGCCGGTTCCACACACCGATACACTTTTTTGGACTAGCGTTGAAGGAAGGGTATAAACCAATAATCAGGTCTTGCACCCAAGGGAGAATCTAGCCCTTCTTGTTATTCCCAACACAAGTTTTTTATGATCGACTTTAATACTTAGCCCAAAGGATTCTGACTGGCAAAACTCTGTAGATCGTAGAGAGAAGTCTTGAATCTTTACTTTTTTCTTCCTTTCCCTCTCTTCCTTTTCCAACGTTAGAACCCAGTAACCCAGCAGATATTTTTGTAGAAAATTAGTTTTTTTTACTCCTATTTACACCATTTAATGCTTGGTCCACGTCTCGCCACCCGTTCCCTATTTCTGGGTCCGTTTTCGTCCTAAAATGATTAAATTTTGTCCCGATTTAAGTTCAAGATATTTTTATATGAACTTTATTTAAATTATAATAAAATTTATGCAAAAAATCTGACTATCTCAAAATTCGACAAAAATTATCTAGGTAACTAGATTTTGCGAGACGAATCTAAAGGTGAGGTCCATTTTAACATCCGAGCTCTAGACAAATATGGATTTTTAACCCACACCGAAGTAGCAAATTATTATTTTGCCCTTGTTCATAAAAAGTTCCAATTTACCCAAGTTTTACAACTAGCACCATCCGAACGCAACACTTAATATTCCAGCACCTTAATGCATATGTCCTAATGGAACTTCCAACCTATAAAAGACATTGACATCTTCTCCAAATGTCTAAAACTTCTTAAATTTTGAAAAACCTAAACCCTTCATCTTCCCTTGTTTTTCTTCAAAAACCACCTTTATTCATCCCAAATCTTCACCACATCACCCAGTTATCTACATTCTTCACCCAATCTACCGTTCTATCATAATTTTGGAAGGTTTTCCTCAACCATTCATCAAAAACTAAAACTTCCCTAATATCTCTCTCTTTACCTTCAAACATTCATCCATGGCTCCCAAGAAAAGGATTATATCTGGGGTGGAATCCAATGCATAGGGTGCACTAAGGCAGGAACTGGGTGTGACATCTATGATAAAAAAATTGAATAAGTTGGATGAAAATTTGATATTTGGTGGTTTGTAAAGTCACAATTAAGTGGCTGGGTTGAAAACACGCAAAAATATAATAGGGGTAAAATCATCTTTAAAGGTTAAATCGAATTAAAATAAGAAAGGGGTGAATTTTCTTATGAAACTTGACACCTCATGGGATGAGGTGTCTAGCTCTTGGATGCCTTAGCCAAGCAAAAGGATTCTTGGCGAATGAAGAGGAAGAGGATTTAGTGGATAAGAGCTGGGGAGAACACTTGCAGGGTTAAGGGAGGACACTTGTCCTTGTGTATGTGAGAGAGCCATGTGCAGTGTGTGCTTAGGGGTAAAATCTAGTATACGGAAGATAGTGAGGACCTGTTGAAAACATGATGAAGTGAGGAAGAAGGAAAGAAGAGAAGAAGAAGACAATAAAGGGAGAAAGGAAGCCACCAAAGGAATAGGAAAATAAAAATAGAAGAAAGGATCCTAGAAATTTTGGACTGCAGGTGAGGTTGTGGTTCATTCAAATAGTTATAATTATTGAATGATTCTGAAACTTTGGGACCATAAACTAGACTGAAAAAGGATTCTTTTAGTTTTGTTTTCATAAATGGTTATTTTGGAGATGGTTTCATGCAAAAAGGATGAATATTCAAATTTTGGTGAATTTCTAAAGTTGACCTACAAGTCTAGTTCTAGAAATTTTTTTAATAGTAGGTGGTTTCAGGTTAATACTCTTATGTGACAGTTAGGTTTTGATTCTAAACATTTTAGATTTACAATAGGTTAGTCAAATATTCTTTCTCTTTGGTTTCATGTAAAAAGAAGATAAAAATTAATTATGGTGAATTTTTAAAGATGACTATGACTTGTGAAACCCTAAGATTCTGCAACTAATGTTCAGTTTTGGTGATCAATTTGGATGAGTAGTGGACCTGTAAAAATAGTGATGTTTTTTGGGATTGAATACCTATGAGTCTATTTTCATCTCCCACAAGTGGTAAAAATTGGATATACAAAACCAGAGTTGCAACAGTTTTAATCCATGAAGATTACCTACAGAATGTATAAAAACACTACATAAGTAGGGTTTCAATGGAATACACCTTTGTTAAGTTGGAAAGGAACTATACATGTGCCATTAACTTTGATTAAGAGAGATGGAATTAAGAGAGAGAAAGATAAAAATAAAGTAAGAGAAAAGGAAGAAACGATTCCAATTTTTATTTGGTGTTAGCTTGAATTCTTACTTGGCAAGCTTAGTGTTGATTTGTGGTAGATTTTCTCAATTTTGAAATGAGAGAGATTTTTCAAGGTCTTAACAAACTTATTAAATATGTTATTCTCATTGTTTACCATGCTATTTGAACTTGATTTGGAGATTCACACTATTTTAGAACTACAAACCCACTTACGATTTTGATGTGCACTTTTCGCGATGGTTCATTTTGCTTGTATAAAATTGAACTCTGGGATCCTTTTGAATGAAATGTAAGTGCACACATGAAAAGTGACAGAGGGTTTACTTTCCAGGTTAAGATCGTAGAGGGTTTCATTGAGTTTGTAAATGCCTAAGTGGCCCTATTGGTCTTCAAACTTGGGTAATCGAATTTGATTGTATGGAATTAGGGAGCTCATCTTCCTTGGGTGCAAGTCACCTAAAAGGTTGGTTCATATGGTTTATATCGACCCCGAGTGGTCTATAAGATGCTTCTTTCTGGTTTGGCATTGCATCTGATTTTTAAACTCTCTTTTTATGTTATTATATCTATTTTGCATATTTTAGTATTACAGTCGTGCCAAAGTTTGAACATACTCAAAATCTAAACACGTATGACCTTACTTATTCAAACTAGTCTAAGGTTCTAAAATCGTGACTGTTCAAGCTTGTCATGAAGCATAAGGCTACTTCTAGACTACTTCCTCTGCCTTGGAGATCAATGACTTAAATAATTTCTATTGTAGCAAATTAATGAATTGAAATTAGAAAAAGCTACTGGGATTGAAAATAATAAAATGAACAGTGGAGAGTGCTATGCAAACTACGATACCTAGCATTAACTAAAAAGAAAGATCGCCGAAGTGACGTTTATAGAGTAAAGGAGAAATGTAGAAAATAAACTAAGGAATAGACTAGCTCTGTGTAAAGTTGTGTATTTGATCGAGGAGCTTTTCTCTGTAGTCCTCCCTTCTATAACTACTAAAGCCACTTTGTCCAGACATTATTGTAATCATGACCTCTTTCTCCCATATGCCTAGATGTGCATCAAATCTTCCACAACTGACGACTCATAATTTCATGTTTGTCACACCTTTCCGTTTTTCGAGATTCAAAGAGCCCTATTCCTTTAACTATCCTGTCTTACTTGGACTCCTTCTAAATTTATCCTGATCATTGGATGTCTCCACATTTCGTCTTTAGATCTTTTAATATTTGGATGTAAACATTGCCCCCCCCCCCACCACCAAAATAATGCAACAGAATGCTTCACATTTGGAGAGTCGATTTGGTTCTTTGAATTTGAAGATTAACAATGAATTTGACTCCCCTAATGTAAGTCATGAATTGCCTAGCCCTAGTTGGTTTGGAATTAATATAAAATTCCCCCACGACACAAACCGCACCAATGCCCAATGGTTTCATGAACTTCTCCCAACCTCTTTCTTCTAACATTTCCCAAATGCCCAAGTGCAAAAATTCTTAAAATTTAATAGCTCATTTATCAACTACATTTTTAAAGGAGAAATTACTTTCATACCTATCTCGTTGCACAACATTCCCATAAATTTCCCATTTTAAATTTTTGATGACCGTTGGTTCTTGCTCGTACAACCCCGGATTTCGTTCCTCATTGAGCTCTTGAGGAGGTTGTTGTTGGTTCCTCTGAGATATCCATAAACTAGACTCGAGTTTGTTAGCAATCAACTTCTTCTTAGGTGCCATGGATTTGAAAAATTCGATGTGAAATTGAAGAAATCAATTAGCTAGAAGAAATTGGGAACCTTAGATTAGATGTTCTAAGGCTTGAAATCCAAAGGGAAATATTAGTATTGAGTTTTGAAGCTTGGAGAAGGGTTTTGCGGTTCTAGGTTTGTAGAAAATTGAGATTTGGGTTTGAAAATGATGAACAACATCGATCTGGAGAATTTTTAGTCGCAAAGTGGTGTCCAACGCCTCTAACTTACTGGAATTTTGAAACTAGAGTTTTTAGAGAGACTTCCAAACTCTGAAACAGGCATCCGAATTCCTTATCTATTTTTTTTTAGGACTCAACATTTTACAGATGGAAAATTATAATTCTAAAAAATTGTAAGGTAAATTCAAATTCTCAAAACAAAACACATCATAAAAGCGCAAACTGAAAAAATTACTATATATATATATATATATATATATATATATAGAGAGAGAGAGAGAGAGAGATGAACGAAGAGATATAATGTAATTTGAATTAGTAAACGATAGTGGTATTGTTAAGTGAAGTTTATAAGGATGAATGAATATTTATGTCTTTTTAAGTTATTGAAGGATAATGATGTCATTAACTATTTTAATAATGATATAAAGATATACTAATCATTCAAAAAATTTCAACGTTAGTGACTTTAATTAATATTAGCAATGCAGCACGTGAATAATTTTTGTATATAAAAATTAAAAAAACATAATAGGTATATTTATATCTGCATTAAATATCATATAAAATTTATCAAACTTATTTCTCTGCTTATATTCTATTATGTATGTTCTCAAAATTATTAGTTCTAACTATTAAAAAAAATAATTAAAGTTTTATTTTTAAGAATTTTGTGATTGAGATTGATTTTTTAGTGATATTTGAGAAATTAATTTTTTTGAAATTCATTTGATTAGGATTTTGCTTATAAATCCTTGAATAAAATAAAAATAATTGTCAATAATATTAATCACATTGGAACATTACTATAATAGAAATTAGGTAGGTCAATTGGAATACGATTTAATATACTAGTCTATAATATATATTATTAAGCATATTAAAAATCTAAAAAATTTAAGTTTTACTTAAAAATACACTACAATATCTATTTTTTGCATAAAATCTTAATACAACATGAAACATTTATTGTGACTAAAGAATTATAGTGATGTAACACAAATTAATTTTAAAAAATTATATATACGATTATTTTTTATCTTAGAAATAA
Source organism: Ilex paraguariensis (assembly GCA_963454935.2). Taxonomy (NCBI): domain Eukaryota; kingdom Viridiplantae; phylum Streptophyta; class Magnoliopsida; order Aquifoliales; family Aquifoliaceae; genus Ilex; species Ilex paraguariensis. The sequence goes on along the minus strand of CAUOFW020010546.1, from coordinate 199,596 downwards.
AAGGGTTAAACTTTTATATGAAAAAAAATTCACATATATAGGCATAATATATAATTGCATATAAGATAAGGAATATTAGAATGACAAAGTTTTTGAAGGCTTTTTGAACACTTTATTGAAAATATAATGATGCATATATTTTAAGTGTAATATAATCAATCAAATTTTTTGATAAAAATTAATTAAATAATTAAAAGAAATGTTATAGATAATTTGGAGATTTAAAGACATAATAATATGATAGTAATTTAGATATTTAATTGTAAAATGATATAATGGTCTTTACAATCCTTTATAAGGGTAAAATAGAGATTTAAAAAAAATTCATCTTAAGGTACTTTTATTAATAATATATATATATATATATATATATATATATAAAGAGAGAGAGAGAGAGAGAGAGAGTGAGAGAGAGAAAGGATCGAAGGAATATAGATCAAAATACTTATATTAAACAAGTTATTCAAAGTTACAATAGAGGGATGAGAAGAAAGCTTCGCAATCGAAGAATGGAAGTCTGCCTAGAGAGAGAGAGAGAGAGAGAGAGAGAAAACTTCAAAGAAAATTTTTACCTCAACAAGGGTGAGGGTAATCCCTTTAAACCGAAAAGATATTCGGATCTAAAACTCTGAATTTCAAAAAACTATAAAAAAAGATGTGAAGTGACATCACCACATACATCTTGATTTTACAAAAGTACAAGATTCATCATAGACGATGTTATCTTCAATTATGATGAGAAATACGTCATTGATGATATTGTCTTCAATTATGGCAAAAATTCTCCCTTAATTCCTTCTTTATTTTACCAAGAATAATTTGTTTAATATCCATTAAATCAAACATTTCTAAATCTGAATCTTCCAAATTTTGGAATGCTCCAAGATTGTAAACCTCCACATGCCTATCTTAATATAGCAATATAATTATTTTTGGAATGCTAATATATGTGATAATGTATGCATGAACTATGTGGATTGTAAAAGTATAAATAAAAATGTTAGGCGAGGTAATAGGGTATGGATTGGAAGTTGGGAAGTAGTCCATAGTTCAAATACATTTTAGATAAAATTTGGGTAGAAAGAATTTTCGACACTGCTTAGTATTTGGACCATAACGTTTACCCTTATGTCTGTTTGAGCTGAAATTTTTATAGTAGATAGTAGACTTCCAAGGCTACAAAAGCGTATTTCACTAACATTTTCCAAATCGAACTCTAAATAGGCCAAAACTTCACTGGAAGTTTCAGCAGAAATAGGAAGTACGTTCGAACGTGAAAGTTCGTTCGAATGACAGTGCATTCCAGTACTTTTTGTCTGATTGAAAAACAAAACTATTAGGAGAAAAGGACGTTCGAACGCCAATGACGTTCGAACGTGAGTTATGAATTCAGACCTTCAAAATCACGTACAAGAGACCACTTCTCACCTTATAAATACATAAGGACACCACCATTAGCCTCATTTCAACATTTCTAACCCTAGGGAAGCTTAGAGAGGAAAAAAAAATGGAAAAACAAAGAGATTAAAGTGTTGATTCAAGTTGGGAAAAGATCAAATCTTCTAGTTCTTCACTCAAAGCTAAGGAAGAAAGGTAGAGATTTTCTTCCACTCTTGTTCATTAATGCTAGGGCTTATATATATACATGTTTTGACTCTAAATCTTATATATATGTATTGAAATCCTTGATTCTAGATATTCTTGCGACTATTACCATGTTTTGAGTGAAGTTATGGTGATATCCATAAAACCTTTGTTCTTGATGTCAAAACTTAGTTTTTGAGAAACATGAAATCTTCTTCTTCATATTCTTGTACTCTTGATTCAAAAACCTTAGTGCTTTATTTTGAACAATAAAAGTATGTCTTTTGATTATCCTTGCATATTTTCTTAAATTATTCTATTGGAATCATATATATGAAATTTAGAGATTTTGGATTTTACGTGTGATTGGAGAAATTGGTTGGGCGTTGTATTTCTTGTGGATGTTTGGATAACCATGAGTGGCCGTTGATCGGGTATCTTAGAGTGGGTAGATGCGTTTCTTAATCCGTGCGGGTTTGAATTTTTCCTACCACTCGTAGTGGGATTGGTACCTTGCGAGGACCAAACCACTATTCGTTCATGTGGTATCGAGGCTGAGGATTAGTATACTATTCTTGGGTTGGATTTGTCACTGTCGATGCGTCAATATACACCCTTCCTAAAGTTGTATATCCTTATGAGGATTGGGTGTGTGTGTGGGGCAAGATATTTTCAATGTATTTATTCATGCGATGTCATACATCATGCCTGAGATACACATATAAATAATGTTGTGAAAGAAACAAGTTGTGATTTGATATACATTGTTGGTAATGGTACAAATTGTGGGTTGTGTTTGTTGTTGTGGGAAACGGTTTATGGTTGGAAATGGCTTATTGTTGGGAATTGATTTTATCTCTTCTTTTAATTTATTGATATTGCTTAAACTTGAGATCGGATGAACTATCACTGTTTTTCTTTCAAAATTTATATATGATATTTGTGAAATGAGACTGACTTGTTTTATATGTTTTCAAAACCTTGTCCAAGTTTGGAAGAATTTCCTATAGAGCTTAGTGTTCACCCCTTACAAACAATACTTATTTTCAGATTTCGGTTTAGAGGAAGAGCCCCGAGTGGATGAGCAGGTGATTTGGGAAGCTCAAGTTGATAGACATATGGATCCGGAGGGGGATGTTTAGAATTGCTATTTTTATGTACTAGACTAGGAGTTTCATTTTGAGATAATGTTCATGTTAATACTTTCTTTATTTCGCTGCAGGATATTGTCCACTTTTTGTGTGGTAATGAATTGTTTTTGTAAACGAATTTCATTTCAAGTACTGGGAGGGGTAGTTTTTAGTGTCATGAATGAACGAAATTCTTCCCATCCATTTCCTACTATGGGTAGTAGATTCTTGAAAGCTAAGGCAGGGAGCCATTTGAGTTCTTAGCTAGCTTGATGGGAGATGATTGGGATAGATCCCAACCGGATGTGGTATTGATAGTGTCAGAGTTTTTGGATGTCTTCCCAGATGAACTACCAGGGTTACCCCCACAGAGAGAGATTGAGTTTACTATTGATCTGTATCTAGGAACTGAACCCATATCCATTGCTCCTTATTGGATGGCACCTTTGGAGTTAAGGGAGTTAAGGAAGTAGTTGGACTATCTCTTGACTATTGGGTTTATCTGTTTAAGTACTTCACCTTGGGGAGCCCTGATCCTTTTTGTGAAGAAGAATGATGAAACACTTCGGTTATGCACGAACTAACGAAGGGTTGAATTGAGTGACAGTGAAGAATAAATACCCATTACCACAGATTGATAATTTGTTCGATTAGTTGAGGGGTTCTAAGTATTACTCCAAGATTGATCTTCCCACAGGGTACCATCAACTGTGGATCAGGGAGGAGAATATTCCTAAGACAGCTTTTCGTAGTTGGTATAATCATTTCAAATATATGGTAATATCGTTCGGACTGACTAATGCGCCTACAGCCTTCATAGATTTGATGCACAGGGTATTCTGGCCGTATCTAGATCAGTTTGTCATTGTGTTTATTGATGACATATTAATCTATTCATGGATACATGGGGAACATGAACACCATCTTTCGGCAGTGCTTCAAACCTTGAGAGAGCATAAGTTATTTGCTAAGAAGACTAAATGTGAGTTCTGGATGAAGGAAGTAAAATTTCTTGGTCATGTTGTGTCAGAATAGGGTGTAGCTGTTAACCTCGCAAAGATTGAAGTCGTGATGAAATGGGAACCACTGAGGAATGTGATCGAAATACGTAGTTTCTTGGGATTAGCAAGCTATTACTGGAGGTTTGTGGAAGGGTTCTCAAAACTAGCGATGCCAATGACTCGCCTTACGAAGAAGGGAGAAAGATTCTTGTGGACTCAAGAGTGTGAGCTAGTTTTTCGCACCTTGAAAGAAAGGTTGACAACAGCTCCTGTCCTCATTATTCAGAGTAGTGGGAAAGGATACGATGTTTACATAGATGCTTCGTTATGAGGCTTGGGGTGTGTTCTAATGCAAGAAAGTAAGGTAGTTGCTTATGGCTCGAGGCAACTCAAGATTCATGAGCAGAATTATCCCACTCGTGACTTGGAACTAGCCATTGTGATTTTTGCCCTTAAGTTGTGGAGGTGTTACCTTTATAGAGAAAAGTTTTAAGTGTTTTCAGATCATAAGAGCCTTAAGTATATCTTCACACAGAAAGACTTGAATCCTCGGCAAATAAGGTGGATTGAATATCTAGAACACTATAATTTCACACTCAACTACCATCCAAGGAAGACTAATGTAGTAGCAGATGCACTTAGCCGAAAGTCTCAGGGTGAAATCAATGTTCTTACTATTCATAGGTGGAAGATGATTGATGTTTTGGAGGAGTTTGATCTATTGGTGGATAGACAAGAATATCGACCATGCTTATTTAATCTTGTAGCTCAACAAATTCTCTGAAAAATGATTGTGGAGTTGTAATGATTAGATACCGAGTTGGAAACTATCCAGGGTAGATTGGAAAGGAATGAGGCTGTTGAGAATTAGTCTATACATGATGATAAGTTACAGTTTCGTGGAAGGCTATGTGTACCAAACAATGACCAAGTAAGGGAAAAAGTATTGGGTGAGTGCCATCGTTCAAAATTTTCCATACATCCCGGTAGTACCAAGATGTGTCAATATTGGTGGAAAAGGATGAAACAAGACATGGCTAAGTACGTTGCCAAGTGCGCAGAGTGTCAGCAAGTGAAGGTGGAGCATCAAAAACCCAGAGGATTACTACAGTTTTTACCTATCCTAAAGTGGAAGTGGGATCACATCACCATGGATTTCGTAGCTGGTTTTCCACGGACGTCACGAGGGCATAATGCAGTATGGGTCATTGTGGATAGACTCATCAAGTTCGCTCATTTCTTGAGTATGAAGGCCACTGACTCCTTAGAGACCTTGAGTAAGCTTTACATCCATGAGATTGTTAGATTACATGGACTCCCACTCTCTATCGTGTCGGATTGTGGTGCAATTCTGGCAAAGTCTACAACGAGCTATGGGGATAGAGTTACATTTTAGCACAACCTTTCATCCTCAAACGGATGGCCAATTCGAGAGGTTGATACAGATTTTGGAGGACATGTTACGTGTTTGTGTGTTGCACTTCAAGGGAAGTTGGAGTGATCATTTGCCATTGGTGAAATTTGCATATAACAACATTTTTCAATCTAGCATCTGCATGACACCTTATGAGGCATTGTATGGAACACCATGTAGGTCCCTGACTTGTTGGTTGGAAGCTGGAGAGAGTAGCTTGTTTGGGCCAGAAATTGTTCGGGAGACTCCGAAGAAAATTCAACTCATCCAAGATAGACTACGCATGGCACAAAGTAGACAGAAAAGCTATGCGGATAGAAGACAATGACCATTGGAATTCCAAGAGGGGGACTATGTGTTCCTCAAGGTGTCACCCAAGAAAGGAGTGTTTAGATTTGGCAAGAATGGAAAATTAGCTCCAAGGTACATCGAACCATTTGAAGTGATCAAAGCGATGGGCAAAGTGGCATATCAACTTCGGTTACCAACCCAGTTGTCAGGGGTGCATGACGTGTTCCATGTTTTAATGTTAAGAAAGTGTCAATCAAATACAACGCATGCCGTGGATTTGGAGGATATTGAAGTTCAAGATGGAGCAACATATGAAGAACAACCAGTGAAGATTCTTGATACCAAGGAGAAGGTGTTTTGCAATAAAGTAATCAAACTGGTGAAAGTCTTGTGGCAACATCACGGGGGTGGAGGAAGCTACTTGGGAACCAAAGCTGGAGATCCTAGAGAAGTACCCTCATTTGTTCTCTACTTAAGGTAAGTTTCAATGATGAAACTTTCTTTAAGGGGGTGGATTGTAAACCCCCACATACTTATCTTAATATAGCAATATAATTATTTTTGAAATACTAATATATATGATAATGTATGCATAAACTAAGAGGATTGTAAAAGTAAAAATAAAAATGTTAGGCGAGGTAATAGGGTATGGATTAGAAGTTAGGAAGTAGTCCGGAGTTCAAATACATTTTAGATAAACTTTGGGTAGAAAGGATTTTAGGCACTTCTTAGTATTTGGACCATAAAATTTTAGCCTTATGTCCGTTTGAGCTGAAATTCTTACTGTAGATAGTAGACTTCTAGAGCTACAAAAGTGTATTTCACAAAAATTTTCCAAATCAAACTATAAAGAGGCCAAAACTTCACTGGAAGTTTCTACGTTAGAACGACAGTGTGTTCCAGTACTTTTTGTTTGATAAAAAAACAAAAGTATTGGATCAAAGGACGTTCAAATGCCAATGACGTTCAAATGTGAGTTATGAATTCAGACCTTCAGAATCACGTACAAGAGGCCACTTCTCACCCTATAAATACATAAGGACACCCCCATTAGCCTCATTTCAACATTTCTAATCATAGGGAGGCTTAGAGAGGAAGAAAGAAAGGGAAAAACAAAGAGATTAAAGTGTTGACTCAAGTTTGGGAAAGATCAAATCTTCTAGTTCTTCACTCAAAGCTAAGGAAGAAAGGTAGGGGTTTTCTTCCGCTCTTGTTCATTGATGCTAGAGCTTATATATATACATGTTTTGACTCTAAATCTCATATATATATATATGTGTGTATTGAATCCTTGATTCTTGATATTCTTACAACTATTACCATGTTTTGAGTGAAGTTATGGTGATAGCCATAAAACCCTTATTCTTGATGTCAAAACTTAGTTTTTGAGAAACATGAAATCTTCTTCTTGATATTCTTGTGCTCTTGATTCAAAAACCTTAGTGCTTTATTTTGAAAAATAAAAGTATGTCTTTTGATGATCTCTTGCATATTTTCTTAAATTGTTCTATTGGAATCATATATGAAATTTGGGAATTTTAGATTTTATTTATGATTGGAGAAATTGGTTGGGTGTTGTATCTCTTGTGGATGTTTAGATAACCATGGGTGGTCGTTGAGTGGGTATCGTAGAGTGGGTAGATGCGTTTCTTACTCCGTGTGGGTTTGAATTTTTTCTACCACTCGTAGTGGGGTTGGTACCTTGCAAGGACCAAACCACTATTCGCTCACGTGGTATCGAGGTTGAGGGTTAGTATACTATTCCTAAGTTGGATTTGTCACTGCCAATGTGTCGGTATATGTCCTTCATAAAGTTGTATATCCTTGCGAGGATTGGGTGTGTGTATGGGCCAGGATATTCTCAATGTGTTTATTCATGCGATATCATACATCATACCTGAGATACACATATACATAATGTTGTGAAGCATACAAGTTGTGGTTTGATATACACTGTTAGTAATGGTACAAATTGTGGGTTGTGTTTGTTGTTGTGGCAACGGTTTATGATTGGAAATGGCTTATTGTTGGGAATTGGTTTTATCTCTTTTTTTAATTTATTGTTATTGCTTAAACTTGAGATCAGATGAACTATCATTGTTTTCTTTCAAAAGTTATATATGATATTTGTGAAATGGGACTGACTTGTTTTATATGTTTTCAAAATTGTGTCCAAGTTTGGGAGGATTTTCCTACAGAGCTTAGTGCTCACCCCTTACTAACAATACTTATTTTCAGATTTCGGTTTAGAGGAAGAGCCCCGAGTTAACGAGTAGGTGATTTGGGAAGCTCAAGTTGATGGACATGTGGATCCGGAGGGAGATGTTTAGAATTGCTATTTTTATGTACTAGACTAGGAGTTTCATTTTGAGATAATGTTCATGTTAATACTTTCCTTATTCCACGGCGGGATAATAGTTTGGGCATATTTTTTTGGATGTAATGGCCATGGTCTGGCATATTCTTTTGGGGTGATGTTGTATATATTATAGATGATGAATGAAATTATCTTTATTGATGGATCTTATTAGTTGCTCTTGTGATGAGAATGGTTTTTAGATAGTAATGTCATCCAAGGTGGATTTTGGGGCGTTACAAAGATACAATTCCATATCTTCATTTCCATTGTAATCCATTGGGTCTTAGGAATCTTCCGGATCATCATCTTTTTTAATTTATTTTCCTTTTCCTTTGGATGAGTAGGATTGAGATTAAAATCCTGGTGCTCCTTTAATCTATGGGATTTGAGGCTTATTGTCTTCTTGAAAAGATGCGATTAATTAATTTTGCGTCATCTCTATCATATGAGTCTTGAGTTGTTGAGGAGTAAAATCTAGATTTAGCTTCTTGATTTGTTTTTTAAGAACATCAAATAAATCTTGGGTAGGATTTAAATTGGAAAAATTGGTTCCTGCTTGGGATTCCTCTTCCCAATTCTCAAAAGAAGTGTCAATGAGATGAAATGTTTCTTCCAACTTGAGGAAAATTACCCCACCATTTGAAATAGTAATTTCTGAAAAAACAAGGAAGATTCTGAGCATCAAAGTTAGCATCATAATTTCATGTCCAAAACCAAGAAATACTGAATCTAACAAATTAATTAAGGAACTTTGGTCCTTCAATATCTCATAGATGAGGATTAAGACTCTTGAAAACTTCATATCTAGAAGCAAGACATTCTAGCAAAAATTGAGTAGTCCCTAGTCTTTTAATCCAATTGACAGATCAATTTGTAAATCATTAACAGTATAATTAGTGTGAAGAGGGAATATAAAAAAATAGGAATGTTTCCTTTTTTGAATTTGATATAAAAAGTATTCTCCCATGCATCCATGTAATCCCAATAATTGTAAGGTTTTCCCATTTCATTAGGAAAATGTCTGGGTGGATTAAAATTCCTTTCATTGTTGGGATTTATTTCCCAATCAGAAGTCTGCATGACACGCATAATTAAAACCTTACTGTAGCCAATAATTTTGTCTTGGCGTTCCTGATGAGAAATATTGATTGACTCAGTTTCATAAAGAATTCTTTCATAAAAAGTTCGATCGTGTCCACTTTTTTTAAAGAAGTGTTGATATTCGAAAATGTGTTTTACTAGATAAAAAAAATCTTTCATCCATTGAACCTATGAATTTTCCAAGTATAAAACAACATCGCAGTTGAGATTTTCAAAATAATCTTTCGCCATTTTTGGTTCTTCGAGAAGAACGTCTTTAGCAGATTTCTTCTTTTTAGGAATAGAAATTTGTTTATTATTAGGCTTGGTCTGAGAAGAAAAAGAGGCATTAGAGCCTGATTGCATTGTTGGTAGCGGTGGAAATGGTCAATTACGAAAAAAAAAACAAGTAGGTCAAACCCAATTTATCCCATTGACTTGGAGGAGATCTGGATTGGGAACTATTAGTTCCCCTACCGTGTCTTTTATTAGTTCTCATTGGAGCTTTGCAAAAATTCCCTTCTTAGTAAATTAGAAAGAAATTTTGATTCTCCTTTAATATATTCAATTTAAAAATCATAAACATAAAGGATTGCTTGTCATCTAGCAAATATTTGTTTTGATGTCAAATTCCTAACATCTTTTTCTAAAACTTCATTGGTAGAACTGTAATCAATTCTTAATAAAAAATATTGATTTAATAAATCCTCCTAGAACTTATTAAAACATTTAACAATAGAAAGAATTTCTTTTTTAACTGTGGAATATTTCAATTGGGCATTTTTCAAACACTTGAATTAAATCATACTAATTCTTCACAATTAGAATGAGGATTCTTTTGTTTAAGAAATTCTTCTATATCCTTTATTAGATGCATCAGTTTCAACAATTTTCTCCCAATTGGGATTTTCCAATGCCAACACATGGCAATTGTCTAGCTCTAAGTTTTATTTTCTGAATAGCTTGAGCATGTTCAGAATTCCATTGTGGAAGAGATTTTCTCAATCTTTGATAGAGAATAGAAGTATCTTGGGCGAGATTTTTATAAAAATCAGATAAGTAATTTAAATTGTCCAAAATTCTTTGAATTTATTTTTTATCCTTGATTTCATCAAGGAATTTGGAAGCAAATTCAATACTTCTATCAATTAGATAATTTTCCCTTAAGAAATATTATGGCCAAGAAAACGTATATTTGTTTGAAAAAAGTTTCATTTTTGTGGCTGAAACCACTAATCCATTTTTGTTAACCACTTGAATAAAAATATTCAAATGTTTAAAATGTTGATCAATTAATTTTGAAAATATGAGTACGCCATAAATATAAACAATCAAAAATGTTCCATAAGGGATAAAAATATCATTCTTGATAGTTTGAAAATCAGAAGGAGCATTTTTTAGTCCAAATAACAAGCATTTCATTCATAGTGTCCGAAATGAACTGTGAATACAGTCTTATACCAATCAATTTCAACTATTTGAATCTTTCAAAATTCATATTTTAAATCAAATTTAGAAAAGATTACAGCATCATGAACTCGAGCTAATAAATCTTTTTTATTAGAAATTGGATATCTTATCCATTTTAAAACTTTGTTTAAAGGTTTATAATTAATAACTAAACGAGGTACTCCCCTTTCTTTTTCAACATTTTTATTTACATAAAAAGTCGCACAAGTCCATGGTGAATAACTTTTTCTTATTAGGGATTTTTCAAGTATAGTTTGGATATCTTGTTTACAAAGTTTTAAATATTCTTCATTCATTTTAGTTGGTCTTGCTTTAGTAGGAATATTTTTCTCATTAAAATCTATTTCATTGGGAAAAAAGACAATATACTTTTTCCTTTCCCAAAAATGCATTAGGAAAGTTACTACATATTTCTCGAACTACTTGTTCTTGTAGAATTTTTAAATTATCCTAAAATTTAGGATTTTCTAATTGGTTTTCAATAGTCATAATTCTGACTTCTTGTTGAATAAAATTAATTTTTCTTTCTTTTAAAATTTTTGTTTCTGGCTTAGTAATAAATTCAAAGATAATTTGTTGGTTATTTAAAAAAGTAGTGATTCCTTTTGAATTAATCGTGATTGGTTCAATAAGAGCAAAAAATGGAGTGCCCAAAATAACATTTTGAGTCAGATTTTTAATAAGAATAAAGGAGGTAGATATACATATCCCTTTATTACAAATGTAGACATTTGTTAGTTTATACTTAATGTTCATTTTGAACCATCAGTACTACTCAAAGTTTGAGTAGCTTTTTCAAAATATTGGGTAGGAATTAGTCCTTCTTTAATGCAAACTCATATCAACACCACTATCAATAAGTGCAATAGTTTTGACAACATATTCTTGGTTGATTACTAGTGTAATTTCAACATACCATTTTTTTTATATGTAATTTGATCAAGAAAAAAAAGATATTGTTTTTTTCTCCTGAAATTTATGGACCTTCAGTTTGAGATTGTTCAAAATTCTCAAGAGAAGATAATCTTTTTTTTTTTTTTGAGATCTTTGATTTCATATTTTACTCGATTAATCTCATATTTGAGATCAATAATTACACTTTCTTTCTTAGAAGAGGATTTAGGACTAATAAGATTTAAAACTTATTGCACAGAAATGGTTTCACCGGTGAGCATTTTTCAATTTTTTTTCTCTGATTGCTCTTCTTGAGAAGATTCTAAACATTTTTTAATATTTTTTCTTTTTTCGATTGGATGTAAAATCCGAAAAATTTTGAATTTTTGTGAAAAATGATAAAACGATAATTAATCGCTACGGTACGGGTTGAAAATCTGAACTTTTCTAAAATTCAGATGAAGAAAAGGACCTGACCATTAGATTCGTCTCGCGAAATCTAGTTACCCAATCAATTTTTGTTGAATTCCAAAACAGAAGAATTTTTTGCATTTTACGAGAGGATCAGGTGTCGTGTAACCAAAACTGTGACGCCCCAAAATCCGGGGTCCCATTGATCGTCAATCAACCCGCGAAATACTTGTGAATATCGTATAACTCGATACCACGCCGTTGAGTCCCATTTACGGGGTTTCATAATTCAACAAAATCGGCCAAAGTCTCCTTTGTACGGGGAAACTTTACCCAAAACATAATTTGTGAACCGTACCATCACATGACCCATTTGAGGTCCCATATACAAATGTTGACCACACCGGGTCCAATTATCCATACTTTCACATCATGAGTTTATGCATTAAATATAGTTAATACAAGTTCAAAATTATAATTCCTTTACAAATATTACATGCCAATACATAGTTTGAACAAAAGTTTACAAAACAGTCATGGTTAAAGGCAACATGTCGGCCCCTCTTCACCCATGAGGCCCCGAATGAGAGTCCTCCGCCTGTACGCACCCTGCACCTGAAATGTTTCCCGTATAGGATGAGCCAACGCTCAGTAGAAAAACTCCTACAAAGGCTACTCCCCACCTAAAATGCATATGCAATGCGCACATGCCACAAACAACTTCTTCCATTCCAAATAAGAATATGTTATTCAAGATAGAATCTCATAATGTCATGTCAAGTAATGAGATGAAACTCACTCATGCATGCTATCTTGAGCCCACACCAACCCCCACAACACAATGCGACGCATATGTGTAAAACAAACGTCTTTGATGAAATACATCCAAAGATCATTTTGAAATCAACCATATGTCATAAAACCAATTTATTCTTGGATGTTTCCCATCAAATGAATAATTTATATATTAAAATCATGTGCCTTTACTGGGTATCGAATTCAGGAATCGCACCTCCGGCTCCGTATGCCGTTACACTTTTTTGAAATTTCACCGCCGGTAAGTGTATGAACCAAGTGGCCTGGTTTTTACCCGAGCGAGTGTCTAGCCCTACTTACTATACCCAACACAAGTTTTCTTATGCATATAACCGTGCGACTCAATAGGATGTATCATCCTACTTTTCTGAGCCCACCACCAACCTCCAAGGATGATGATTGACCAACCATGCAATCACACACTCATGCTCATGGTTTTGATGTGTTTACCCCGTACATATGCAATGTAATGCATCATTTCAAACTACTGTCATGTTCAATATGTAATGAATGTCATATGAACAATTTAAACATATCTCATGATCAATTATATCCTAACATATAAATTTCATGATCATCATAATGCTAACATATCGTTAAGCATACATCAACATAACATTACAATTGTAAATCACATCATAAACATATAATTTCGTTTTACCACATTACATGAAGATTTGGAGATTTAGAAGTTAAGAAATCAAAGAGGTATTGGTGTTTGGTAACAAAGGCACCAGCACTAGCTCCCTCTAGTGGAAGTACCTCTGTTTTTCTCCATTTTGACCATTATCCACTCAGAATCTGAACAATTTCAAAACACGAAAATTGTAGATCTAGATGTCTTCTATATTGTGTCAGACTTTCAGCTCAATCCAATGGTTGGCTCAAAAGTTATGACGATTCTACAACAACTAGTCCGGAGTAGAAAAGTCTACCGGCTTTTTCTTCACCCAATTTCTCTATCTATTGCAAATCCTTTCTTACAAGATTTATTTAGCACATTTAGGCACCCTTTTCTCATACTTAACATACACTAATGGTGCATCTAACAAGATAATTTATCTCAAGTCATGTCACCCATTCTCAATACCCTTTTTTAAATAAACCATCAATTTCAAACTAGAAATTGATTATATCCTTTCTACACCAACTCCATAACCATAGGCAAGTGAATTACATAGTTCCATATGCCTACCATTTTTCCATCCAACCAACTATAGCAAAATTTTAAAATACACAAAACAATCCATGTAGACCCAATTTTTCAAGAGTTTACACTAATAGATTCCACATATCAAATGTGAGCTAAAACTTGGTTTTTCTTCCTTCTCTTTTAATCTCCCTCACTTTAGGTTTCCAACAAGCAAGAACACACACACACACACACACACTGATGTATGAGTTAAACACACTCACTTTACTACATATTAAATCACACATAACTTCCATCCAAGAAATTACACAAGTACTTCCACATAGCAAAACAAAGTAGGATTTGAATCAAACTCATTCTACACCTACTTCCTCAAGGCATAAAATAACATTTGCTATTTAATCACAATTCACAACACACATGTTATACATAGCTCATGATATTAACACATTCAATTTTCAAGGGATTTCACAAGCGATTCCCACATATCACACACAACTAGAAATTGACCTAAGTCATTTCTACACCCTTTTTCATTCCCATTTTATTTATTTCGCATGCATAGGTGAGTGATATATATATATATATATATATATATATATATATATATCACTCACCTATGCATGTCAAATGTGAGCTAAAACTTGTTTTTCTTCATTCTCTTTTAATCTCCCTCACTTTAGGTTTCCAACAAGCAAGAAAACACACACACACACACTGATGTATGAGTTAAACACACTCACTTTACTATATATTAAAGCACACATAACTTCCATCCAAGAAATTACACAAGTACTTCCACATAGCAAAACAAAGTAGGATTTGAATCAAACCAATTCTACACCTACTTCCTCAAGGCATAAAATAACATTTGCTAGTTAATCGCAATTCACAACACACATGTTATACATTGCTCATGCTATTAACACATTCAATTTTTAAGGGATTTCACAAGTGATTCCCACATATCACACACAACTAGAAATTGACCTAAGTCATTTTTACACCCTTTTTCATTCTCATTTTATCTATTTCACATGCACAAGTGAGTGATATATATATATATATACTCTTTAATAACCTACACATTTCACATACACTATAGGTAGGAAATGAACCAAGGTAGAAAAACCCCTACCTTTTTGAAGTATGGAGACTTCAAAAACACTAAAACCAGTCCCAAGTTCTTGATTTCCCAAAAATTTGTCCTTGAATCTTTGGTGAAAATCATTAGTTTTAGTACCCACGCATAGCCCTTATCACATAGATGGACTTTAATTCTTGGCTTGTGTCGATTCGAGTACCGTAGCGCCGTAGATCGTAGAGAAAAGGTGAGTTTCTCTTCTTTTTCCCTCTCTTGCTCTCTCTTTCCTTTTAGCATGAAGACCAGCCGACAATGGTGGGGAAGAAGTCTGATTTCTTCCCCTTTTTATAGTCCCAAAATCCTTGGCTCACAATGCGCCACACAACCCATTCTTTCCTAGTCCATTTTAACCCCGAAACGATTATATTTCGTCCCGATTTAAGTTTAAAATATTTTTATTTTAAATTACCTCAAATTAATTCCCAAATTTTAAAATTTTTTCCAAAATCCCATTTTTGGGTCACTCGAGACTCAACCGTCTCGAAAAACGCAAAAAATCCAACTATCTCGAAATTTGATAAAATTTGACAAGATAACTAAATTTCGCGAGACGAATCCAACGGTGAAGTCTGTTTCGTCATTCGAGTTCCATAAATTTTTAGATTTTCGACCCGTATTGTAGCGGCAAAATTATCGTTTTGCCCTTATTTTCAAAAGTTTAAATTTTTCCCGGGTTTCACATTCTTGCCCCTTTAAAAGAATTTTGTCCCTGAAATTCACATACACATGCACATACAATCACATGCATATGCAATAGTCAAATAATGCTAAATGACCATAAGAATGTACCTCCATCCTCGAACAAGAAAGGGTAATTGGTACGGATAGTATCCTCGCGCTCCCATATCGCCTCTTCCACTCGTCGGTGCTGCCACATTACCTTCACTGGCTGCACGATCTTGCCTCGCAGAACCTGTTCCCGGCTATCCATGATGTGCACCGGTCCCTCCTCGAAGGTCTCATCCGCATCAACAGTCAACTCACCCCAATCCACCACATGTATCGGATCTGGAGTATACTTCCAGAGCATAGAGACATGGAATACAGCATGAACACCCGATAAATTTGGTAGTAATGTCAACTAGTAAGCCACTGCACCCACCCTCTCGAGTACCTCGAAGGGCCCAATATACCTTGGCAACAACTTTCCCTACTTACCAAACCTGATCACTCCTCTCTTAGGCATCACCTTCAAGAAGACATGATCTCCCACCTCAAACTCTAGAAGTCGTCATTGTCTATCAGCATAGCTCTTCTGCCGGCTCTGAGCCATAAAAAGACGTTTTCGAATCAAGTCCACCTTCTCCAAGGTGTCTCTAACCAATTCTAGACCCGTAGAAGACCTCTCTCCTATATCCGTCCAACATACTGGCGAACGACATGGCCTCTCATATAGCGCCTCATAGGGTGCCATCTGTATACTCGCCTGATAACTATTGTTATAGGCGAACTCCACCAAGGGCAAGTGATCTTCCCAACTACCCTTAAGATCCATGACGCATGCCCGTAGCATGTCCCCTAATGTCTGGATAGTCCTTTCTGACTGACCGTCTGTCTGGGGATGAAAAACAGTGCTCATCATTAGCTATGTCCCCATGGCCTGCTAAAAACTTCCCAAAAATGAGTCGTAAACTTGGGATCCCGATCCGATACTATAGAGATGTGTACCCCATGCAACCGGACAATCTCCCGTATATACAACCTGCAGAATTCCTCCAGTGTGAAGGTCATCTACACAGCCAAAAAGTGTGCTGACTTAGTAAGCCGGTCCACTATCACCCACACCGCATCATGACCATGCGATGTCCGTGACAAAGGGGTCACAAAATCCATCGTGATATGCTCCCACTTCCACTCGGCTACCTCCAAGGGCTGGAGCAAACCTGCTAGTCTCTGGTGTTCAGCCTTAATCTGCTGACACGTGAAACATCGACTGACAAAGTCGCCAACTTGCCTCTTCATTCTACTTCAGTAATACTGGCGACGAAGATCATGATACATCTTCGTGCCCCCTGGATGAACCGCAAAACGGGAGCAATGAAACTCCCTAAGGATCTCCTCTCTAAGATCCGCCAACTGAGGAACCACAACTCTTCCTCGATACAAGTGAATAACCCAGCCCTCGTCACCTGTACCTGCCTGTACACGGTCCCGGATGGACAATAGCTCCATGTCTTGACTCTAGGACTCAATCACCCCACTCAGTAGAGACGGCGTAGCCACCAAACTCCCCAAATTACCCTAAGCCTGACCCATATAACATAGCCCGAACTGTCCCACAGTCACAAGCATCTGCCACTCTCGCGAAGCCACACTAGCCACAACTCCCTGTGACTTTTGGTTGAGTGCATCAGCCACCACATTTGCTTTACCAGGATGGTAATGCAAAGTGAGGTCACAATCTTCGAGGTACTCCATCCACCTGCGTTGCCTCATGTTGAGGTCCTGCTGTGTAAAAATATACTTCAGACTCTTGTGGTCCGAAAACACTTCAAACTGCTCGCCATACAGGTAGTGACGCCAAGCGTTCAAGGCAAAGACAATGGCCGCCAACTCCATGTCATGTGTAGGGTAATTCTGCTCTTGATTCTTTAGCTGCCGAGAACCATAAGCTACTATCCTCCCGGACTGCATCAAAACACATCCCAGCCAGTCCTTCGAGGCATCACAATAGATTGTGTACCTCTGTCCCCATTCTGGAACTATCAGAATAGGAGCCGAAGTAAGCCTCCTCTTCATCTCCTGGAATGTATTCTCACAAGAATCATTCCACACAAACTTGACCTCTTTCCGGGTCAACTTTGTCATAGGAGCCACCAATCAGGAGAAATCCTCAATAAACCGCCGGTAGTACCCTGCCAATCCCAAGAAATTACGTATCTTGAAGACTGACTTCGGTCTCTCCCAATTCATAATTGCCTCAACCTTCTTCGGGTCTACAGATACACTCGAAGCCGACACTACATGCCCCAAAAACTTTACCTCTGTAAGTCAAAATTCACACTTGCTAAACTTGGCGTACAACTGATGCTCTCTCAATATCTGGAGAACAATCCTCAAGTGACCCTCATGCTCCTCCTCAGACTTGGAGTAGATCAAGATGTCATCAACAAAAACTACAACAAATTGATCTAAATAGGGTTGGAACACCCTGTACATGAGGTCCATGAATGCTGCTGGAGCATTCGTCAATCCAAATGGCATCACTGTGAACTCGAAATGCCCATACTGCGTTCTAAATGTCGTCTTAGGGATATCTTCCTCCCTAACCCTCAATTGATGGTAACCGGTTCGAAGATATATCTTGGAATAGACACATGCCCCTCTCAGCTGATCAAATAAGTCACCAATCCTCAACGAAGGGTACCTATTCTTGATAGTGACCCTATTCAACTGCTGGTAATCAATGTACAACCGAAGAGTCTTATCTTTCTTCTTAGCAAACAGAACCGAAGCGCCCCAAGGTGAAGTGCTCAGTCTAATAAACCCTTTGTCCAACAATTCTTGCAATTGCACCTTGAGTTCTTGCAACTCAGCTGGTGTCATCTGATGCGGAGTCATAAAGATAGGCGATGTACTCGGATGTAACTCAATAGTGAAGTCTACATCCCTATGTAGAGGTAATCTTGATAGTTCATCCAAAAAAATATCTTCATACTCGCACACAACCTGAGGTAGACCAAACTCTTGTCTCACCTCATCCTCTAGGGTAAGGCTAGCAAGCCAACCCATCAACTGTCTGTGTCATCTAGAGTCATACACGGCTTGGGGTAAATCATACTGCTTCTCCCCTTGAAACTTGAAACAAACATCTTCCGGCGTATAAGTCGTGACCTTTTCCGATCACAATCAATGACGACCCGGTATGCCGTCAACCAATCCATCCCAAGGATCACATCAAACTCTGACATGTCCATGACCCTAAGGTCCACGGTGAGTAGAATCCCCGAGATCTCTAACTCACAACCCCAACATATCTGATCAATTCTCACCCCAGCACCTAGGGGAGAACTCACATGCAATGGCTTTTCCAAGGTCTCAACCTCTAAGCCCAAGTCTTTCACACAAGATGCAGCAATAAAAGAATGCGATGCACCAGAATCAAATAACACTCTAGCCCATAAGCGGGAGAGTAAAAATGTACCATGTATCATCGACGGATCTACTGGCCCAGTCTGTGGCATCATGGCGTAGACACGCCCCTAAGTCCCTGAAGTCCCAGCTTGTGAGCCCTGGCCTCGTCCTCGACCCATGCCTTGGCCCATCTGGCCAGCTTGCGGTGTCCTTGCACGAGAAGTAATAGGGCCTTGTGCTGCACCTTGGAACTGGTACCGGCTGTCCTGACCCATAGTAGGGTAGTGAGGAGCATACTACGTCTGAGGTTGCCCCACTGAAGTCTGAGACTGCAATGACCCATGACCCTGGGATCCCTACCTCTGAGGACAATCCCTCTTCATGTGCCCTGGTTGGTTGCAGTGATAGCAAGTCCATTGGCCCGCTTGATAAGAAGGCCTACATTTCTTCCACCCTGGGAAGACTGACCTTGGCCTTGGCCCTGATGGCTATGGCCTATCCCTGAAATCCTTGCGGAGCAGAGGTCCGTTGTTTCTTCCCCGCACTAGAAGAAGAGGATTGACCCTCTTTCTTCTGGTCTTTTGCACCAGACTCCCGGATGCTCCTTGCGTCATCCACCTCTCTCTCAATGGCCATACCAGTTGCGACCATTGAGTCTAAGTCTTGCAGAAGAAGACCCATAATTTTACCCTAGATGGACAACTTAAGACCATCCTCAAACTTCCTCACTTTTGCTATATCTGTGGCCACGTAGTCATTAGCGAAATGGGCTAACTCTGTGAACTTAGCCACGTACTCCATCACCGTCATCATCCCTTGTCTCAAGTCTAAGAACTCTCGAGCCTTTGCATGTCGAGCAGCCGTTGGGAAGTACTTGCCCATAAAGAACTCCTTGAATTCTGCCCATGTCATTACCTCCAAGTTCTTGGAGTCTTTGAATCCCACCACACTTGGGATTCTGCCTCTAGCTGAAAAGTAGCTAGCGTTATCTTCGTGGCACCAGAGGTAATCTCCATATCCCTCAAGATCTTGTCCACTTGTCAGAACCAATGGTCAGCCACCATAGGATCCGCCCCTCCCAGAAAGATCGAAGGATTGTGTGTCTTAAACTTTTGGAGGTGACTTGAACCTCCTTGACTCCCACCTGCACCTGTCTGTGCAATAGTAGCGGTCGTAGCACTAGCTTGTGCAATGGTAGCCGCCGCCGCACCAATAGCCTCCATGAGGCTTGTTGGATCAAAGGCCAGTGGTGGTGGTTGGTTGTTTCGTCCACCCCGACGTCCCCTTCCTCTTGTTGCCATCTACACACACATAAGATAACAATAGATCAATTAGTGAATATCCCAAGTTAAGGATCAAGTATTTAGTAGACATTCACTCATTGAACTATACCGTTCATCCCTTTTTTTTTTCCAAACCCCAAGGTCATGTTTTCTAACCCCAGTGTATTCCCTTCCATATACATTTCTATCATGCATATAATTCACAAAACAAGTAACACATAGCATGTAGCAAGTAAAGCACATAACATGAAATGCATATGCAATGCAATGGTCTATACCTATGCCCATCGAGCCCTAGGTTATTCGTATTCCTATGCTTTGACACCAAGCTGTGACGCCCCAAAATTTGAGGGTCCCGTTGATCACCCATCAACCCGCGAAATGCATGTGGATATTGTATAACTCGATACCACGCCGTTGTGTCCCATTTATCGGGATTCATAATTTAACAAAATCGGGCAGAGTCGCCTTTGTACGGGTAAACTCTACCCAAAACACAACCTGTGAACTGTACTATTACATGACCCATCTGAGGTCCCATATACAAATGTTGACTACACCGGGTCCAATTATCCATACTTTCTCATCATGAGTTTATGCATTAAACATAGTTAATACAAGTTCAAAATTATAATTTCTTTACAAATATTACATGCCAATACATAGTTTGAACAAAAGTTTACAAAAAAAGTCATGGTTAAAGGCCACATGTCAGCCCCTCTTCACCCTTGAAGCCCCGAATGAGAGTCCTCCGCCGGTACGCACCCTGCACCTGAAAATTTCCCGTATAGGGTGAGCCAACGCTCAATAGAAAAACTCCTACAGAAGCTACTCCCCACCTAAAATGCGTATGCAATGCGCACATGCCACAAACAACTTCTTCCATTCCAAATAAGAATATGTTATTCAAGATAGAATCTCATAATGTCATGCCAAGTAACGAGACAAAACTCACTCATGCATGCTATCTCGAGCCCACACCGACCCTACAACACAATGCGACGCATATGTGTAAAACAAACGTCTTTGATGAAACACATCCAAAGATCATTTTGAAATCAACCATATGTCATAAAACCAATTCATTCTTGGATGTTTCCCATCAAATAAATAATTTATATATTAAAATCATGTGCCTTTATTGGGTATCAGATTCAGGAATTGCACTTCCGGCTCCGTACGCCGTTACACTTTTCTGAAATTTCACCGCCGGTAAGTGTATGAACCAAGTGGCCGAGTTTTTCACCCGAGCGAGTGTCTAGCCCTACTTGTTATACCCAACACAAGTTTTCTTATGCATGTAACCGTGTCACTCAATAGGATGTTCCATCCTACTTTTTCGAGCCCACCACCAACCACCAAGGATGATGATTGACCAACCATGCAACCACACACCCATGCTCATGGTTATGGATGTGTTTACCCCGTACATATGCAATGTAATGCATCATTTCAAATGACTGCCATGTTCAATATGTAATGAATGTCAAATGAACAATTTCAACATATCTCATGATCAATTATATCCTAACATATAAATTTCATGATCATCATAATGCTAATATATCGGTAAGCATACATCAACATAACATTACAATTGTAAATCACATCATAAACATGTAATTTCGCTTTACCACATTACATGAGGATTTGGAGGCTTAGAAGTTAAGAATCAAAGAGGTATTGGTGTTTGGTAACAAAGGCACCAACACTAGCTCCCTCTAGTGGAAGTACCTCTATTTTTCTCCATTGTGACCATGATCCACTCAGAATCTGGAAACTTTGAAAACATGAAAGTTGTAGATCCAGATGTCTTCTATATTGTGTCAGAAGTTCAGCTTAATCCAATGGTTGAATCAAAAGTTATGACGATGCTACGACAACTGGTCCAGAGCAAAAAAGTCTATCGGCTTTTCTTCACCCAATTTCTCTATCCATTGCAAATCCTTTCTTACAAGATTTATTTAGCACATTTAGGCACCCTTTTCTCATACTTAACATACACTAATGGTGCATCCAACAAGATAATTTATCTCAAGTCATGTCACCCATCCTCAATACCCTTTTTAACTAAACCACCAATTTCAAACTAGAAATTAATTATATCCTTTCTACACCAACTCTATAACCATAGGCAAGTGAATTACATAGTTTCATATGCCTACCATTTTTCCATCCAACCAACTATAGGAAAATTTTAAAATACACAAAATAATCCATGTAAACCCAATTTTTCAAGAGTTTACACTAATAGATTCCACATAACAAATGTGAGCTAAAACTTGGTTTTTCTTCCTTCTCTTTTAATCTCCCTTACTTTTGGTTTCCAACAAGCAAGAACACACACACACACACTGATGTATGAGTTAAATACACTCACTTTACCACATATTAAAGCACACATAACTTCCATCCAAGAAATTACACAAGTACTTCCACATAGCAAAACAAAGTAGGACTTGAATCAAACTCATTCTACACCTACTTCCTTAAGGCATAAAATAATATTTGTTATTTAATCACAATTCACAACACACATGTTATACATAGCTCATGCTATTAACACATTCAATTTTCAAGGGATTTCACAAGTGATTCCCACATATCACACACAACTAGAAATTGACCTAAGCCATTTCTATACCCTTTTTCCTTCCCATTTTATCTATTTCACATGCATAGGTGAGTGATATATATATATATATATATATACTCTTTAATAACCTACACATTTCACATACACTAGGTAGGAAAACCCCTACCTCTTTGAAGTGTGGAGACTTCAAAAACACCAAAACAAATCCCAAGTTCTTGATTTCTCAAAAATTTGCCTTTGAATCTTCTGTAAAAATCGTTATTTTTGGTGCCCACGCATAAACCTCATCGCGTAGATGGACTTTAATTCTTGGCTTGTGTCGATTCGAGCACTGTAGCGTCGTAGATCGTAGAGAGAAGGTGAGTTTCTCTTCTTTTTCCCTCTCTTGCTCTCTCTTTTCTTTTAACGTGAAGACCGGCCGACAATGGTGGGGAAGAAGTCTAATTTCTTCCCCTTTTTATAGTCCTAAAATCCTTGGCTCACATTGCGCCACACAACCCATTTTTTCCTGGTCCATTTTCACCCCGAAATGATTAAATTTCGTCCTGATTTAAGTTTAAAATATTTTTATTTTAAATTACCTCAAATTATTTTCTAAATTTTAAAATTTTTGCCAAAATTCCGTTGTTAGGTCACCCGAGACTCAACCGTCTCAAAAAACGTAAAAAAAATCGACTATCTCGAAATTCAATAAAATTTGATAGGGTAACTAAATTTCGCAAGACAAATCCAACGATGAAGTCCATTTCATCATCTGAGTTCCAAAAAATTTCAGGTTTTTGACCTGTACTATAGCGACAAAATTACCGTTTTGCCCTTGTTTTTAAAAGTTTAAATTTTTTCTGGTTTCATAAAAACAAACGCGATCGGGTTTTAATTGCAAAATAAAAAAAAATTTAAATCTAATTCACATAACATGGAACGAGATTTAATTGATTTGGAATAAAATCGGATCAGAAAAAGACAAAACATGTTGCGCATTGTAGGTCAAGTATCCAATGAGTATAAATAGGAGAGAAAAATCAGATTTTTGTCATCATTACCCAACAGATTTTTGGAATAGAGAGATAGAGAAAAAAGAGAAAGAAACTCTCCCCCATCTCCATTTTCTTCTTAAGATGTAGGGTCAACCGTCCATCGAATCACTTCGAGCCAACAATAATAGTTGATCTACGCGATAAGAGCTACATCTACGTACCAAAGATCAGGGATTTTGCCGAAGTCTCAAGATCAAAATTTTTGAAAATAAAGGTTTGAAGCCTGATTTGGGCTTCTTGGAGTTTCTAACACTCGTATTACGTTTAAAGCGGTAAGGTTCTTCTCCTAACTAAGTTTATTTCCAACCTAGGGTTTGTGTATGAAATGGTTAGCTTGATTAGGGATCTAATCTCTTGTTTAAATATAATCATAGTGTAATTAGAGTATAGAAAATGGTATAAGAATGTATAAAATCAATTTTGCATCAATTGGGTATTGGTGGAATTACTTGATTTGGGAATTTCATGGATAATCTGATGTATTGGGCATGATTATGTGTTACATGATTATGTGCTTTATAGGTGTTTGATAAAATGGCTAGGAATGATTAAGCATGTTAATTGAATGGATACAATATAACATGCTTGATGAAAATTGTAGAACGTGATTATATGCTTATGATATAATTGACAATTTAGAATGTTGGTTGACATAGAATATTGTTCATAATGTGCTCATGGCATATTGAACATGACATGGAATTTGCAAGTGTACATTACATTTGCATACGCACGAGAAGCATCATAATCGTGGGCATGTTGTATGGGTGTGGTTGTGTGCATAGTTTTGATCAAACACCATTCTTGGTGAGTTGATACGTGGACTCGGTAAGGTCAGACCTAGGTCCGACTGAGTTGAACAGGTTGAATGAAAAAATTAGTGTCGTAAATAGCAAGAAGGGTTGGATTCTCTCTCGGATGTAAGACCCGGTTACTGGTTTATACACTTTTGATGGTGAAAATCCAAAAAAGTGTATTAATGTGAACGGAACCGGAGGTGAGATACCAAAATCAATGTCGATGTGGTGGACTGATGGTACGAGTCCAAGAAATCACCTACCCAACAAAGACACATGGTTTATTTTATAAATAGTCATTGGATATGTAACATCAATGGCAGGGACTTGGAATGCCCGAGTACATATGTATGGCATTTCATGTGTTATGGGAGCTAGTGAAGGCTCGGGATGCATTGCATGTGTGAGTCTCATCTTATAACATGGCAGTGCATTGTGAATTCCATTATGAATTGTATATTCTTGGATGAATGCTTGTTTAATTGTTGAATTGCATGTAAACATTTCATATGCATCTAGGTTAGGGAGTAGTCTTTTTAAAAGATATCATATTAAGCATGGCTCACCCTTTATGGGAATAACATTTTAGGTGCAGGACAAGCGTCAGTGGACGGCCCTCGCGTGGGTCCTTGCTGAGAAGAAGTCGGAATATGGCTTTAATTTTCATTTTTGTAAATCAATTTGTGTAATTGGTTTTGGACATGTAATGTTGTATAAAGGAGTGAAAAATGAACTCATATGGACTGTATTTGTGTAAAATTTAATGTTATATGAGTTGGGTGAATGCGGTATGAGATTAGATGAGTTAAAATTAAAAACGGATCAAAGTGGAGGAAAATTGGGCCCTAGTACCGGTACCAAGTTGGTGAGGTACCGGTATCAAGACTCCAGAGGGCTCAGGTACCAATACTAAGCTGTCGAGGGTCCAAGTACTAGTACCACGTTCACTGGTACCAATACTAAGAAGGCATAATGCCCAAGTCCCGATACCAATACCTCCTCCAAAATTTTCAAAATTTTGAAATAATTTTGCCAAGTCTTCGTTCCTTGAGTTTTTTGTTTAAAGGATGTAATTGGTTCAATATTAAGTACAAATTGATGGGGATTGGACCTCGGAATGGTCAAGTGATTGATGCGTTCACAAGATATAAGTTTGGGAGTGCTCTAGTACAAGGAAGACTCTGTCCAAACTCTATACGGTTATGGTCTCAGTAAAGGGGATGTGATGACGTGGTGTCAGATTATACGACATACACGAGTACTTCCGCGGGTTGATGGATGATCAACGGGTTAAGAAAGTACCCCCCCCCAATTTATAGGCGTCACAGCTTGGTATCAAAGCCTAGGTTCTCGATTTACCTAGGGCTTGCAGAGCATGAGTCTAGGTCATTGCATTTATTATGCATTGCATGTTATGTGTTGTAAATGCTACATTTTATGTGCTATGAGATTATATGCATGATTAAATGTATATGAAAAGGAGATATTAGGGTTAGAAAACATAACATTGAGTGTCTACTAGTTGGTGGCAGATCTCTTACTAGTGAGACAATGAGAGAAATCTCAATATTTTGACTTTGATCCCTAACTTCGGGATACTAAGTTAGTGCTCTATTGCTATCTTACGTGGTTGTCGATGACAAATAGAGGAAGAGGACACCAAAATGGTCGAGGGGGTGGGCAGAACAACAACCAACCACCACCGGCCTTTGATCAACAAGCCTTCATAAAGGCTATGGGTACTATGGTTGCAAACCTAGTGCAGGAAGTGCCAATATGAGCCAAGGGGTTCAAGCCATCCATAGAAGTTTAAGTTTTATGGGCCACCAACGTTCATGAAAAAACATAGGACATCCAGCCCACAAGGATCGCAGGGGCAGGGGCAGGGCCGGGACTATCAAGGCCAAGCCTAGAGTCAGTTTTTCCAAGGAGGGAAGAAATTCAGAGGGGCATATCTAGGAGGCCAAAAGACATGTTCCCATTGTTGATAGCGGGGCCACCTGAGAAAAAATTGTCCACTAAGGCAGAACTCACAGAGTTTTGAGACACCTCAATCCCAATCATTGTTAGGACTTCCACAAGCACACGTTGTTCCTCCCTATCCCACTATGGACCAGGGAAATCCATTCCAACTTCAGGGTGCTACACAAGCCCCTAGTATTTCACTTGCAGGGCCTCCTCAATTAGGCCGGATGAGTCAAGATGTAGGCCAAGGCCAGAAACTGGACTTCCAGACAACAACAACGAGGACCCAGGAGACGGTCTTCGACATTGCACTATAGAATGAGCTGATTGATTAGTCAGCAACCCACGATACATTTCTTACTTCCTTGTTTTTATGCACATGTGTTATTTGATTCTGGCATGTCACATACCATCATTTTCACATTTTTGTGCATGATATAGATTTAGAAATCACAACCGTAGAAGAGTTTTTATGTGTAAATTCAACCCTAGGGACTAGGTTATGCATTGATCAGATATGTTGGGAGTGTGAGCTAGAGATCTCAAGGATTCTACTCACCGTGGACCTTAGGATCATGGACATATCGAAGTTCGATGTCATCCTCGGGATGGATTAGTTGGTGACACACCAAGCCGTCATTGATTACGATCGGAAGAGGGTCATTACTTATACACCGGAGGGTGTTTGTTTCAAATTTCAGGGTCAAAAGCACTATGCTTTACCCCCAAGCTGTATACAATTTTCGTTGGTACAGGCAGTTAATGGGTTGGCTTACGAGCCTTACACTTGAGGAAGAGGTGACACAGGAGTTGGGTCTACCTCGGGTGGTTTGTGAGTATGTGGATGTTTTTTTGGACGTGTTACCGGGATTCCCCCACATCGAGATGCAGACTTCACCACTGAGTTACAACCTGGTGCATCCCCTACTTCTATGACTCCGCATAGAATAGCACCTGCAGAATAACAAGAATTATTGGACAAGAATTTCATTAGACCAAGTACCTCAAATTGGGGTGCTCCAGTATTGTTTGCCAAAAAGAAGGACAATACCATAAGATTTTGTATAGACTATCGACAGTTGAATCGGATTAACATCAAGAATAGGTACCTATTGTCGAGGATTGATGACTTGTTTGATCAATTGAGAGGGGCACGGATCTACTCCAAGGTAGACTTGCGTACGAGATACCATCAGTTGAGGATTAGGGAGGTAGATATCCCTAAAATGGTGTTTAGGACGCGATATGGGCATTTTAAATTAACTGTCATGCCATTTAGGTTGACAAATGTCCCAACGATATTCATAGAACTTATACATAGGGTGTTTCAACCCTATCTTGATCAGTTTATCATGGTCTTCGTTGATGACATCTTGATCTACCAAGTCGGAGGAGGACCATGAGGGTCACTTGAGGGTTGTTATCTAGACCTTGAGAGACCACCCGATCATACACCAAGTTCAATAAGTGTGAATTTTGACTTACGGAGGTAAAATTTCTGGGACACGTGGTGTCAGCTTCAAGTGCGTCAATTGACCCGGAGAAGGTTGAAGCGGTTATGAATAGGGAGAAGCCTAAATCAGTCTTTGAGATACGTAGCTTCTTAGGATTGGTGGGATATTATGGGAGGCCAAATTTCAGTGGGATGACCCATACGAGAGGGCATTCCAGGAGTTGAATAGGAGGCTTACCTCAGCTCCTATCCTTATAGTTCCGGAGAGGGGACAGAAGTACACAGTATACTATGATGTCTGAAAGGATAGACTTGGATGTGTTTTGATGTAGCCCGAGAGGGTGGTAGCTTATGGTTCACGGTAGTTAAAAAGCAACAAGCAAAACTACCTTACGTATGACATAGAATTGGTGGTTGTTGTCTTTGCCTTGAAGGCATAGCGCCACTATCTGTATGGAGATCAGTTTGAGGTATTTTTGGACCACAAGAGTCTAAAGTACATATTCACTCAATAGAACCTCAATATGAGGCAACATAGGTGGATGGAGTATTTAGAGGATTATGACTTCACTCTGCATTATCATCGCGGTAAGGCAAATGTGCTGGTTGATGTGCTTAATTGAAAGTCACATGGAGTCTTGGCTAGTATAGCTTCCCAAGAGTGGCAGATGCTTGAGATTGTGGGATAGTTTGGGCTACACTACGAGGATCATGCTCATAGGACTTTGGGGAGTTGGGTGGCTACGTTTTCCCTACTAGGCAAGGTGATTGAATCTTAGGGGTAGGATACGTAGATATTGTCCATCAAGTATCGGGTACAGGTGACGAAGGATGGGCTATTTACGCATATGGTAGTCTTCAGTTTAGGGGAAGAGTTGTGGTTCCCTAATCTACAGATCTGAGAGAGGAGATCCTTAAGGAGTTCAATTGCTTCCATTTTACTGCACATCCACGTGGCATGAAGATGAACCACGATCTTCATTGCCAATATTATTGAAGTGGGATGAAGAGACACGTGAGTGATTTTGTTAGTATATGTCTCAAGTGTCAGCAGGTCAAAGTTGAGCACCAAAGACCAGCAGGGTTACTCTAGCCTTTGGAGGTGGCTGAGTGAAAGTGAGAGTATGTCCCGATGGATTTTGTGACCCACTTGCCAAGGACTTCCCAAGGGCATGACACAATATTGGTGATTATGGACCGACTTACGAAATTGACACCCTTTTTGGCAATGCGGAAGACCTTCAAACTGGAGAAATTTTATAGGTTGTATATTCAAGAGATAGCCTAATTGTACGGGGTATCTGTATCCATAGAATTGAATCGGGACCCCAGGTTCACGATTCAATTCTAGGAGAGTTTTCAGCGGGCCATAGGGACACAGCTAATGATGAGCATAAATTTTCACCCCTCGAAGGACAGTCAGTCAGAAAGGACCATCTAGATTTTAGAGAACATGCTACAGACATGTATCCTTGACCTTAAGGGTATTTGAAAATAGCACTTACCCTTAATGGAGTTTGCCTACAATAACAATTATCAAGCAAGCATACAGATGGCACCCTATGAAGCACTTTATAGAATGTCATATTGTTCTCTGGTTTGTTGGATGCATGTTAGAGAGAGACCCTCCATGGATCCAAATTTGATTAGAGACATCTCAAAGATGATGGACTTAATACGGAAGCGTCTTCTCACTACTTAGAGCCAGCAGAAGAACTACGCAGACAAATGGTGACGACCTCTAGAGTTTGAGGTTGGTGATCATGTCTTCTTGAAGGTGATGCCTAAGAGGGGAGTGATCCGGTTAGGGAAGCAATGGAAAGTTATCGCTGAGGTATATTGGGCCCTTCGAGGTACTCGAGAGGATTGGTACAGCCGCTTACCGATTAGCATTACTGCCAAATTTGTCAAGTGTTCACACGGTATGTCATGTCTCAATGCTCCAGAAGTACACTCTAGATCCTATGCATGTAGTAGATTGAGGTGAGCTGGTTGTTGATGTGGATGAGACCTTCAAGGAGAGACCAGTGCGTATCATCGATAGGCGAGAGCAGATTTTATGAAGCAAGACTGTGCCACTAGTGAAGCTATTGTGGCAACATTATGGTGTGGAAAAGGCAACATGGGAGCGTGAGGACATTATACGTGCCAGATATCTGTTCTTGTTCAAGTATCGAGGTACCTTCTTATAGTCATGTAATATTATATGACTTGTTGCATATGCATGTGGTTATGTGTGCATGTGTAAGAATTTCGAGGATGAAATTTATTTAAGGGGGAAAAAATATAAAACTCAAAAAAATTTGATTTTTTTTGTAAAAAATGGCAAAACGGTAATTAGCCACTACGGTACGGGTTGAAAACCCAAACTCTTTTAGAACTTGGATGACGAAACGGACCTCACTGTTGGATTCTTCTCATGAAATCTAGTTACCTAGTCAATTTTCGTTGACTTACGAGGCAGTCAATTTTTTTGTGTTATACGATGCGATTGGGCGTCATGTGACTAAAATAAACGCGATCGAGTTTTAATTGTTAAACACAAAAAATAATTTAAAGTTAGTTCAAATAAAATATATTGAACATAACATGAAACGAGATTTAATTAATTCAGAACAAAATAGTATCAGAAAAAGACAGGATGTGTGGTGCGTTGTAGGCCAAGTATCCAAGGAGTATAAATAGCAGAGAAAAATCAAATTTTTCTTTCCATTACCCAGCAAATTTTCAGAATAGAGACAACGAAAGAAGAGAGAGAAACTCTCCCCATCTCCATCTTCTTCTTGCAATCTAGGGCCAACCGTCTGTCAAATCGCTTTGGGCCAAGAACAAAAGTTAATTTACGCAACGAGAGCTACGTCTATGTACCAAAAGTTGGAGATTTCGCCCAAGTCTCAAGATTGATATTTTCAGAATCATTGTTTAAATCTTGATTTGAGCTTCTTGGAGTTTCTACCATTCATATTATGCTTCAAGAGATAGGGTTCTTCTCCTAATTATGTTTATTTCCAACCTAGAGTTTGCCTATGAAATGGGTAGCTTGATTAGACATGCAATCTCTTGTTTAAATATACTCATAGTGTAACTAGAGTATGAAAAATTGTATAAGAATGTATAAAACTAATTTTGAATGAATTGAGTATTTTTGAAATTGCTTGGTTTGAGAATTTTATTGATAATGTGATGTGTTGGGCATGCTTATGTGTTACATGATTATGTGCTTTATAGGTGTTTGATAAAATGCCTAGGAATGATTAAGCATGTTAATTGAATGGATATGATATAACATGCTTGGTGGAAATTGTATAATGTGATTATATGCTTATGATATAATTGACAATTGGGAATGTTGGTTGAGATGAAATATTGTTCATAATGTGTTCACGACATATTGAACATGACATCGAATTTGCAAGTGTACATTACATTTTCATATGCATGGGAAGCATCACATTCGTGGGCATGTGACATGGGTGCAGGTGTGTGCATGGTTTTGATTAAACATCATTCTTTGTGGGTTGATACGTGAACTCAGGAAGGTTGGACCTAGGTCCGACTAAGTCGCACGGGTTGCATGAAAAAACTTGTGTCGGGTATAGCAAGAAGGGCTATATTCTCCCTCGGGTGCAAGGCCCGGCTATTAGTTTATACACTTTCAACAATGAAAATCCAAAAAAGTGTATCAGTCTGAGCAGAACCAGAAATGGGATACCAAAATCAGTGTCTGTGTGGTGGACTGATGGTGTGAGTCCAGGAAATCACCTACCCAACAAAGACATGGTTCATTTTATAAAATAGTCATTCGATGTGCAATATTAATAGTGGGGGCTTGGAATGCCTGGGTATATATGTATGACATTGCATGTGTTATGAGAGCTGATGAAAGCTCGAGTTGCATTGCATGTGTGAGTCTCATCTCATAACATAACAAGGCATTGTGAATTCCATTATGAATTGTATATTCTTGGATGGATGCTTGTTTAATTATTGAATTGCATGTGAACATGTCATATGCATCTGGGTTGGAAAGTAGTCTCTTTAGGAGATACCTTATTGAGCATGGCTCACCCATTATGGGAATAACATTTCAAGTGCGGACAAGCACCGATGGACGGCCCTCACGTGGGTCTTTGCTAGGAAGAAGCCGAAATGTGGCTTTGAGTTGCATTTTTGTAAATCAATTTTTGTAATTAGTTTTGGACATGTAATGTTGTATAAAGGAGTCAAAAATGAACTCATATGGACTATATTTTGTGTAAAATTTAATGCTATATGATTTGGATGAATGCAGTATGAGATTGGATGAGTTGAAATTGAAAATGAATCGAATTGGAGGAAAACTAGACCCTAGTACCGGTACCAAGTTGGTGAGGTACCGATACCACGACTCCAAATGGCTCAGGTACCGGCACCAATGCTTGAGGTACTAGTACCACGCTATCAAGGGTCCAAGTATCGGTACCACGTTCACTGGTACCGGTAATAGGAAGGCAGAATGCCTATGTACCAATACCAAGTAACAAGATACCAGTACTTCCTCCAAAATTTTCAAAAATTTGAAATAATTTTGCCAAGCCTTCGGTCATTGAGTCTTTTTGTTTAAAGGATGTAATTGGTTCAATATTAAGTACAAATTGATGGGGATTAGATATTGGAATGATCAAGTGATTGATGCGTGCACAAGTTATGAGTTTGGAAGAGCTCCAATACATGGGACACTCTGCGCAAACTTTGTGCGGTTATGGTCCCGGTAATGGGGATGTGATAACATGGTGTCGAGTTATACGGTATACACGGGTACTTCCGCAGGTTGATAGGTGATCAGTGGGTTGAGAAAGGACCCCCGGATTTACGGGCGTCACATTGGATCTGTAAGTTGATCAATTATATCTAAAATCATAGATTTAGATTTTGAAAGAACATTAATGCTCAATCCATTCATGTCAAGTATGGCTTTGTAATAATTTTGTTGAGCTTGACATGGTGAGGAACATTGATTATAATCATTGTGATCATCATCACTAGAAGACCAAGAAGACTCTTCTTTTATGTCATTTAGCAATATCTCACATAATTGTTCACAAAGATCATTATCTTAAATAATCTCATTAATCTTTTCTTTGTTTAAACATTTGTTGGCATAATGACCAGATTTGCCACATTTGTAGCATTTTATTTCTTTTATTATTCTTCTTGGGAGGACATTTTCCTTTAAATTTCCTCTTTTCATAAAAGGGGAACATTATCCTCATATTTTCTCTTCTTTCTTTTCTTAATTGAATTTGGGATATTTTTTAGTCTTATTAGACTTAATTTTTGTAGAAGGATTTGGATCAATATGATAAACAAATTGATCACATAATTCACCTGACTTTTTTCTTCCTATTAGGCATTATTTTTTAAACTAGGTTTTAAGATTAAAATCATTACATAAAGTCAAACCTTCATTGATGCATTCACTGACAAGTTCACCCTAGATGTATTCATTCCACTGAATAACCATTCCTCCATGTTTGTTTCTTAGTCTTATTCTAAATTTTTCTGTAAACAAT
This sequence comes from Ilex paraguariensis, assembly GCA_963454935.2. Lineage (NCBI taxonomy): Eukaryota > Viridiplantae > Streptophyta > Magnoliopsida > Aquifoliales > Aquifoliaceae > Ilex > Ilex paraguariensis. The sequence goes on along the minus strand of CAUOFW020010546.1, from coordinate 166,092 downwards.
GTAGAAGACTAGAAATATATTTCTCCTTCCAAAAATCATTATTAGCATCATGCCTCATCATGACTTTGAATAAAAAAATATCCTTGGACCACCTAAAATATGTGAGTGCGGGACATTTTAAATTCATTAGGAGTTCTTTACCTCTGTCTATATTTTGAATATTACTCCCAATAAAATGTAAAATTATTGATTGGACCGATGTATAAATTGCACCATGTACATATTCTGTTGACACCTGTATTTTGTCAATTGGAGTAGTTACCAATTTTGTTGAATTTAAAATTTTTTTCTTATTGGGAAAAACTTAAGCATTATCCCACCAACCTTTAAGTTGTCCAATGAAACCTATAACAATAAATTTTGTAGTTTGTTGATTGGTATTATTATATTGTTGCATACACACAGATGCATACATTAACATCTTGTGTAAGACTTCATAAATTTGATATTAAGAAAAGCCATCAATACTCCATTCATAAACAGTTTTTCCACTATATTCCCATTGAGAATTGAAGAAATTTTCTTTATATAAAATATCCTACGGGGGTAGCCCTAGGATAATAGGATCTTGTTGCTGCGGTGTTTACCCGTATGTATTGGAAGTTAGGAAGTATTCCAGAGTTCAAACATACTTTAGATAAATTTTGGGTAGAAAGGATTTTGGATACTACTTAGTATTTGGACCATAACTTTTTACCCTGATATCCGTTTGAGCTGAAATTTTAACAGTAGATAATAGACTTCCAGGGCTACAAAAATATATTTCACAAAAATTTTCTAAATCTGTATCTGAATAGAACAAAATTTCACAGGAAGTTTCAACAGAAACAAGAAGTCCGTTCGAACGTGAAAGTACGTTCGAACGACCTACGTTCGAACGTGAAAGTCCGTTCGAACGATAGTGCATTCTAGTACTTTTATCTAATGAAAAAAAAAAGTACTGGGAGCAAATGATGTTCGAACGTGAGTTACAAAATCTAGGTTTCAGAATCGGGCACAGGAGACCATTTCTTCCACTACAAATACTTAAGGACACCTCCAATAGCCCTATTTCAACATTTATAACCCTAGAGAGGCTTAGAGAGGAAGAAATAAGGGGAAAACACAAGATCAAGAGGGATTTTCACATTGAAAATGATCAAAGCTTCTAGTTTTTCAAAAACACCAAGGAAGAAGAAAAGTAGGGGTTTCCTTCCACTCTTGTCCATTGAGGCTAGAGCATATATATATGTATGTTTTAACTCTCAATCCTATATATATGGTATGACATCATTATTTCTTGATGCTCTTGTAAATATTACCATGTTTTGAAGGAAGTTATGGTTGAATAGCCATGAAATCTCTTCTCCTTGTCTTGAAAATCGTAGTTTTTAAGAAAAATATATTTTTCTCTCAATATTCCTTTGTTCTTGATTTCAAAACTCTAGTGCTTTGTATTGAATAATAAAATGGTATTTTTAATTATCTCTTGCATATTTTCTTAAATTGTTCTATTAGAATAATACATATGAAATTTGGGGATTTTTGGATTTACTTGTGATTTGAGAAATTGGTTAGTATTGTATCTCTTGTGTGGATGTTTGGATGAACATGGATGGCCGTTGACCGGGTATCGTAGAGTGGATAGATGCGTTTCTTACTCCGTGCGGGTTTTAATTTTTCCTACCACGCGTAGTGGGTTTGGTGTCTTGCGAGGACCAAACCATTATTTACCCACGTGGTACCGAGCCTGAGGGTTAGTATACTATTCCTGGATTGGATTCGTCACTGCCAATGCGTTGGTATACGCCTTTCCTAAAGTTAGATATCCTTTTGAGGATTGGGTGTGTGTGTGTGTGGGTTAGGATATTCTCGATGTATTTATTCATGTGATGTCATACATCATACCTGAGATAGAAGTTGTGGTTTGATATACATTGTGGGCTATTGTTTATTATGTAAATTGTTGGTTATGGTTTATTGTGGAAAGGAGTTTATGGTGGAATTGGTTTATTGTGAAATGGTAACTTGTTGAAAATTGTTATTTTTGGGAATTGGTTTTACTTTTTCATTTAATTATTCCTATTGTGTAAACTTGAGATCAATTGAAATGTCCCTGTTTTTCTTTAAAAGTTATATATGATATTTGTAAAATGAGACCGACCATTTTATATGCTTTTGAAATCTTGTTCAAGCTTGGGAGGATTTTCCTACAGAGTTTAGTGCTCACCCCCTACAAACAACATTCTTTTTAGATTTTGGTTTAGAGGAGGAGCTCAGAGTTGATGAGCCAATACATTGGGAAGCTCCAATAGATGGGAACGTGGATCCTGAGGTGGACGTGTAGAGCTATATTCTCTTATGTTCTAGACTAGAAAATTCATTTTGAGACAATGTGAAGTCTAATATTTTTGTTATTCCCCTGTAAGATAATAGTTGATTTTTAGGATGTAATTGTCATAGTTGGGCATATTCTTTTGGATGATGTTGTATATATTGTGAATGATGAATGATATTCTCTTTAGTTATGAAGTTCATTTAGTTGCTCTCGTCATGTGAATGGTTTTAGATAGTAATGTCGTCCTAGGGGGATTTTGGAACGTTACAAGGTTTAGTATTAGAGCCTAGGAATTAGGTCTTACATGGGAGCTGTAGGTTGATTACCACTAGAGATTTAGGACTAGGTCGTATGAATTGTTGATTTAAATTCTATACAAGCCTTATACTTTAAATTAAAATGAGAGTTAGGATATCTTGTACATCAAAAAAACTAAATTGTGGATTGATATGTAGGATGGATGGTAGGCGTGGTCGTAGATGTGATCAACGATGTGGTGGCCAAGCAAACCCACCACCACCACCACCTTTTGATGCCATGAATGACATTTATCAGTGTTTAAGAGAGCTAACTACTCTGGTACAAGACTAGAATGGAAACAACAACCACAACGATGAGGTTCATCCTTTAGCTCAGGAACCGGGCAATGGGGACAAAACCAAAGGATGATAGTTCTTCAAAAAAAAAAATTGAGGCAACACCCACCTACTTTTCAAGGAAGCTCTCAACCCTTGAATGCGGATACGTGGATTCGCCGGGTGAGGAAGATGTGTGATAGAATGGGAGTTGCCGAGCATTTGTGGGTTGGCTTGGCTGCATAACTGCTAGAGGGGGAGGCAGATCATTGGTGGGACTCGGTGAAGAGAGGGAGGAACACGAATGCTCTTACCTGGGAGGAGTTTGATCAAATCTTCCAAGACAAGTATTTTCCTGAATCGTTCAGGGACAAGATGAGTGCATATTTTCTCGCTCGATGACTAGGTAGCATGATGGTGGCGGATTATGAGAGAAAGTTTGATGAGCTATCCTTTTATGCCATGGAGTTCATATCTACCGAGGCTAGGAGGGCCAAACGCTTTGAGCAAGGCTTAAGGTCTGCCATCAGGGAGAAACTTGTGGCTCACAAGATCTGAGACAATGGGGATCTTGTTGACAGAGCTGCACTGGTGGAGAGAGACACGAAGAACAACCAGCGGCAACAGAACTTTGCGAGGGGAGGTCCGATCCGGACGGGTGCTAGCAACCGTGGAGTGCAGAGGGCGACACCATACCGTCGCCCAGACCAGGTGGTTGGACAGAGACTTCAGATAGTTCGAGGAGATGGGGTCACTCAAAATAGAGCAGGCACTGACTTGCGTTAATGCTTCGCATACGGAGGTTTTGGGCACTTCAAAAATAACTGTCCATCGTTTTCAACAAAGACTAATCAAGCAGCAAAACAAGTAAATGCAAACAAGCCACCACTATAGAAGCCACTACACCAGAGACTGTTAGGAGTTCTATCCCCAAGCGGTACCAATCAGGAAAGAGTGTTTGCTTTAACCTAACCAGAGGAAAACATTTCCAATGCAGTTGTGGAAGGTATCGTTTTTTCTTTATAATTTTTGGGTCCAAATTTTATTTGATCCCGATATGGCTCATTCATTCATACGCACTACTACATATGCTCTTAATTTGGGATTGAAATTTGAGAAGTTAGAATATGTCTTGAGTATTGACCTGCCTACGGGAGAAAGGTTAGATACTAGAAGGGTGTGTAGAGGTTGTGTGCTTCGTATTGGGAAGCAAAAATTGATTGTAGATTTGGTTGCATTAGACATGAAGGGGTATGACATAATAATTGGGATGAACTTGTTGTCCACTTTCCGTGTGGTAATAGATTGTTTTCACAAGCGAATTTCATTTCAATTACCTGGTGGGGTAATTTTCAATTTCATCAATGATCAAAATTCTTCTCACCCATTTCCTATTACGGGTAATAGATTCTTGAAAGCTAAGACAGGTAGTCATTTGAGTTTCTTAGCTAACTTGATGGGTGATGATCGTGATAAATTCCAATTAGACATGGTATTGATAGTGTCGAAGTTTTCGAATGTCTTCCTAGATGAACTACCCAGGTTAACCCCACAGAGAAAGATTGAGTTTACGATTGATCTCTATCCGAGAACCAAACCCATATTCATTGCTCTTTATAGAATGACACCTTTGGAGTTGAAGGAGTTAAGGAAACAGTTAGACTAACTATTGGTTATTGGGTTTATCTATTTAAGCACATCACCTTGGGGAGCCCTGGTCCTCTTTGTAAAGAAGTATGATGAAACACTTCGGTTATGCACAGACTACCGAAGGTTGAATCGGGTGACAGTGAAGAATAAATACCCATTGCCATGAATTAATGATTTATTCAATCAGTTGTGAGATTCTAAGTATTACTCCAAGATTGATCTTCGCACAAGGTACCATCAATTGCGGATTAAGGAGGAGGATATTCCTATGACAGTTTTTCGTACCCGGTATGGTCATTTCGAATATACAGTAATGCCATTTGGACTAACTAATGCTCCTGCAGCCTTCATAGATTTGATGCACAGGGTATTCTGACCATATCTAGATCAGTTTGTCATTGTGTTTATTGATGGCATATTAATCTATTCACGGACACAAGGGGAACATAAAAACCATCTTTCGATAATGCTTCAGACCTTAAGAGAGCATAAGTTATATGCTAAGATGAGTAAATGTGAGTTCTAGATGGAGGAAGTAAAATTCCTTGGCCATGTTGTGTCAGAACAAGGGATAGATATTGACCCCACAAAGATTGAAGCCGTGATGAAATGGGAACCACCGAGGAATGTGACCAAAGTACGTAGTTTTCTGGGATTAGCAAACTACTACCGGAGGTTTGTGGAAGGGTTCTCAAAGCTAGCGATGTCAATTACTCCCCTTACGAAGAAGGGGAAAAGATTCTTGTGGACTCAAGTGTGTGAACTAGTCTTTTGCACCTTGAAGGAAAGGTTGACAATAGCTCTTGTCCTCATTATTCCGAGCAGTGGAGAGGGATACGATGTTTACACAGATGCTTTGTTACGAGGCTTGGGATGTGTGCTAATACAAGAAGGTAAGGTAGTTGTTTATGGCTCAAGACAACTCAATATTCATGAGCAAAACTATTCCACTCACGACTTGGAGCTCGTCGCTGTGATTTTTGCGCTTAAGTTGTGGATGTGTTACTTGTATGGAGAAAAATTTTAAGTGTTTTCTGATTATAAAAGCCTCAAGTATATATTCACACAGAAAGACTTGAATTTTCGACAAAGATGGTGGATTGAGTATCTAGAAGATTACAATTTCACACTCAACTACCATCTGGGAAAGGCTAATGTGGTTGTAGATGCACTTAGCAGAAAGTCTTGAAGTGAACTCAATGTTCTTGCAAGTAAATGGAAGATGATGGATGCCCTGGGAGACTATGATCTACGGGTTAGAGGAGATGGATCTTGGCCATGCTTGTTTAACCTTATGGCTCAACCTACCCTCCAACATAAGGTTGTGGAGTTGCAATGCCTGAATCCTTACTTAGAGTCGATTTGCGTTAAATTGGAAAATGGAAAAGTAGTTGAAGGTTGGTCTTTGAGGAATGAAGAACTAAGATATGGGAAAAAGCTATGTGTACCCGATGATTCATCCCTAAAGGAAAAGATACTTGGAGAGTGTCATCGCTCTAAGTTTGCTATCCACCCGGTGGCACAAAAACGTATAGAGACATAAAGCATCAATATTGGTGGAAGAAAATGAAGAAGGGTGTGACAAGGTTCATAGCATGATGTGCAGTGTGTCAACAGGTGAAGGTGGAACATCAAAAGCTTAGAGGATTACTATAGTCTTTGCCTATCCCAAAGTGGAAGTGGGATCACATCACCATGGATTTCATATCTGGTTTTCCACGGACTTCACGAGGGCATAATGCCGTATGGGTCATTGTTGACCAAGTCCGCTCATTTCTTGAGTATGAAGACCACTAACTCCTTAGAAACCATGAGCAAACTTTATATCCGTGAGATAGTTAGATTACATGGAATTTCACTCACTATCGTGTCGGATCGTGATTCTCAGTTTTGTTGCATAATTTTGACAAAGTCTACAATAAGCTATGGAGACAGAGTTACACTTTAGCACTACCTTTCATCCTCAACGGATGGCCAATCCGAGAGGGTGATACAGAATTTGGAGGACATGTTACATACTTGTGTGTTGGACTTTAAGGGAAGTTAGAGTGATCATTTGTCGTTGGTGAAATTTGCATATAACAACAGTTTTCAATATAGCATTGGCATGGCACCTTATGAGGCATTGTATGAAAGACCATGTAGGTCCCCGATTTTTTGGTTGGAAGTTGGAGAGAGTAGCTTGTTTGGGCCAAAAATTATTCGGGAGACTACGAAGAAAATTCAACTCATCCGAGAGAGACTACGAACAGCACAAAGTAGCCAAAAAAGCTATGCGGATGAAGACGAAGACCAATGGAATTCAAGAGGGGGACTATGTGTTCCTCAAGGTCTTGCCCAAAAAAGGAGTGTTTAGATTTGGCAAGAAGAAAAAATTAGCTCCAAGGTACATCAGGACCATTTAAAGTGATCAAAGTGGTGGCAAAGTGGCATATCAACTTCAGTTACCAGCTCAGTTGTTAGGCGTACATGACGTGTTTCATGTGTCAATGTTGAGAAAGTGACAATCGGATACAATGCATGTTGTGGAGTTGAGGTTATTGAAATTCAAGATGGAGCAACATATGAAGAACAATCGGTGTAGACTTTCGATACCAAGGAGAAGGTGCTTCCCAATAAAGTCATCCAACTGGTGAAAATCTTGTGGCAACATCATGGGGTGGAGGAAGCTACTTGGGAACCGGAGCTAGAGATGCGAGAGAAGTACCCTCATTTGTTCTCTACTTAAGGTAAGTTTCGAGAACGAAACTTTTTTTAAGAGGGTGGACTGTAAACCTCCAAAATCTTATCTTTATATAACAACGTAATTATTTTTGAAATGCTAATATATGAGATGATATATGCATGAACTATGTAGATTTTTAGAGTAGAAATAAAAATGTAAGACGAGGTAATAGGGTATGTATTGGAAGATAGAAAGTATTCTGGAGTTCAAACATATTTTAGATAAAATTTGGGTAGAAAGGATTTTAGACACTGCTTAGTATTTAGACCATAACTTTTTACCCTGATGTCCATTTGAGCTGAAATTTTTACAATAGATAATAGACTTCTAGGGCTACAAAAGTGTATTTCAAGAAAATTTTCCAAATCAACCAATAAATAGGCCAAAACTTCATTGGAAGTTTCAGCAAAAATAGGAGTCCGTTCGAACGTGAAAGTACGTTCGAACGATAGTACGTTCTAGTACTTTTGTCTGATGAAAAAACAAAAGTATTGGGAGCAAATGACGTTCGAACGTGAGTTACGAAATCTAGGTTTCAGAATCGCGCACAGGAGACTATTTCTTCCACTATAAATACTTAAGAACACCTCTAATAGCCTTATTTCAACATTTATAACCCTAGAGAGGCTTACAGAGAAAGAAATAAGGGAGAAAATACAAGATCAAGAGGGATTTCCACATTGAAGAGGATCAAAACTTCTAATTTTTCACGAACATCAAGGAAGAAGAAAGCTAGTGGTTTCCTTCCACTCTTGTCCATTGACGCCACGTCATATATATATGTATGTTTTGACTCTCAATCATATATATATGGTATAAAATTATTATTTATTTATGCTCTTGCAAATATTACCACATGTTGAAGGAAGCTATGGTTGAGTAGCCATGAAATCTCTTATCCTTGTCTTGAAAACCGTAGTTTTTAAGAAAAATGAATTTTTCTCTCAATATTCTTTTGTTCTTGATTTCAAAACTCTAGTGCTTTGTATTGAACAATAAAATGGTATTTTTGATGATCTCTTACATATTTTCTTAAATTGTTCTATTAGAATAATACATGTGAAATTTGGGAATTTTTGGATGTACTTGTGATTTGAGAAATTGGTTAGTATTGTATCTCTTGTGTGGATGTTTGGATGAACATGGGTGGCCGTTGATCAGGTATCGTAGAGTGGATAGATACGTTTCTTACTCCATGCGGGTTTAAATTTTTCCTACCACGCGTAGTGGAGTTGGTGCCTTGCGAGGACCAAACCACTATTCGCTCACTGGTACTGAGGCTGAGGGTTAGTATACTATTCCCGGGTTGGATTCGTTACTGTCAATGCATTGGTATACGCCCTTCCTAAAGTTAGATATCCATGCGAGGATTAAGTTATGTGTGTGGGATAGGATATTCTCAATGTGTTTATTCACGTGATGTCATATATCATACCTAAGATACAAGTTGTGGTTTGATATAAATTGTGGGCTATTGTTTATTGTGCAAATAGTTGATTATGATTTATTGTGGAAAGGAGTTTATGGTGGAATTAGTTTATTGTGAAATTAGTTATTGTGAAAATGGTAACTTGTTGAAAATTGTTATTTTTGGGAATTGGTTTTACTTTTTCATTTAATTATTGCTATTGTGTAAACTTGAGATCAATTGGAATGTCCTTGTTTTTCTTCAAAAGCTATATATGATATTTGTAAAATGAGACCGACCGTTTTATATACTTTTAAAACCTTGTTCGAGTTTGAAAAAATTTTCTTACAGAGCTTAGTGCTCACCCCCTACAAACAACATTTTTTTCAGATTTTGGTTTAGAGGAAGAGCTCAGAGTTAATGAGCCGATACATTGGGAAGCTCCGATAGATGGGAACGTGGATCCCGAGGTGGACGTGTAGAGTTATATTCTCTTATGTTTTTGACTAGGAAATTCATTTTGAGATAATGTGAAATCTAATATTTTTGTTATTCCACTGCAAGATAATAGTTAATTTTTGGGATGTAATTGTCATAGTTTGACATATTCTTTTGGATGATATTGTATATAGTATGAATGATGAATGAAATTCTCTTTAGTTATGAAGTTCATTTAGTTGTTGTCATCATGTGAATAGTTTTAGATAGTAATGCCGTCTAAGGAGAATTTTGGGGCGTTGCAGTATTAAAATGAGCTAATTTTGGGTTTTTTGTAAAATATTAAAAACCATTAAACAAAAGGAATAACTTCCTCAATCAATTCAATTTAATTGTAAAATTGATTTTTATAGTATTACAATTCTTCTGTATTAAAAGAACTAAAATATCAATCACGAAATTCCTTATATTTAGGATTATTGAACTGGAAAGCTATTATTGAATTTTTGTGAATTCATATTAGAAATCCTATTTTAGATGCGATTGATTCAAATTTTGCAAAATCAGATACAACCTCGTTGTCCTAATTATTAGGATGATAAATTCCATGTGGAATATTTTGACTAGAAAGTCTAACACCTTCAAATATTGGTTCTTTTCCTTTAGACCTACTAATATTCATGGATCTTTCAAAGGTAGTGGTAGGAGGATGGATTACCCTATAAGAATGAAGTGGAGAGGAGTTTGATCTTGGTTTATCAAAACTCTGGATTGAAGAACATCTGGATAATCCTTCAATTTTTAATTTGGAGATTGGTCCGAAGCAAATTGAATTTGTACATCCCCTTCTGGGGTTTGAGATATTTGATTGAATTCCCTATTAATTATAGGTTGATGAGGAACTATAGATTGTAAATTCCTGATTTCGAAAAAATGATATCTTCCCATTGAATAGCTCTATTTTGAGTAATTCTATTTTTTCAATAATTTGACTCAATTAAAATTGTAGTACCTTGTTTATTGTAATACTTAGAATTTGGGGTTGAAGTCTTTACTTTATAATGAACTCTATAAGCTATATTGACTGGTTCAGTTACATCCATATTATAGGCAAAAGTTTGGATATTCAAAGTTAAGACTTCCATTATATTTCTATCAGTTAAAGATACTAATAAATTTGAAAAACAATTAAAATAAATACCAGTGCTAAGACTAGACTCCAATACACGCCCATAAGAGATTCTTGAAAATCAAGACTTTCTAGCATCTCTTAATACTAAAATAAAACTTGTATTGGTGCCTAATAAGGTTAGAGGTTGTAATGCCACATGCACAAAACATATGTGAATATATTGATATTTTCTTTATATTTAGTAATTTCCCGATTACTAAACGATTGTAAAGTTTCCATAGAATTTTCTAAATGAATTGTTTGTTCAATTGTTTTAATTAACAAATTTGATTTAAAATCAAAATATCCAATATTATAAACCTTATTAGATTTAATTTCGGGCAAATGCCAATTTTGTAGAACATTTTCTACATATGAAAATTCAATTTTCAAAGCATTTTTAACAAATTCATTATTACTAGAGAATTTTGTAGTCATTTTTTCTACCTTACTTTCACTCTTCTATCAACGATTTATTAGAACCAAAATAGCACCATTCCTTTCTATGTATAAAAAGCCAGAGTTCTTACGCAACTTGGGTGAAGAACTATGAGAGTTTCATAAAAGAAACAATTAGATAAATCACTATACAACGGAATCACTGATTGTGAATGCAAAACAAATATACTACTAATCACAAATGACTTATAGATCTACATATACATTGACGACAAATTTAAGCTAGTCTCTAAGATCATTACCTTTGTCTCAAGCTTGAAAATGCATCAAATGGTCTTGATGTAGAATTGTAATTTGACCTAGACCGCTTGCAAACCCCACAATACCTTCACTAAGGGTGTATGTGTGAAGTTTGGTGTTACTAAATTTATTTTTTTGGTATTGGTGTGTATGTGTACATTTTCGGTTGTATTGTTATGCTTGTTTTGGGATGTTAGTGTTTGCATGTATATTTTTAGTGTAGTATAATGTGTGTGTGTGTGTGTGTGTGTGTGTGTATTTTTGTGTATATTTTTAATGTATTAAGGAATGTTCTTTTGTTCTGTTAGCTTGTTTATACTTTTTTTGTACATTAGTTTATGTTTTATTTGGTTTATTAATATGTACTTATATCAAGAATTTTAATTATTTTACGAATTAACGAGTTTGACTGAATCCATTGTAATCCAATCCATTATAACACGTTTACTAAACATGTTAAAGTTTGTTGGACTTACTTTGCACCCAATCCATTTTGAACTAGTCCATAACCAACGCATGGATCATATCATAATACACATTGCATATGCATGTGTAAGCCCTACCCAAATCGGTAATGCCTAGTAATGAACTAGAGTATCCAAATTGCAATGACCACTTAAAAAATTATAAAGATTTCCAAATACAAATGTCGTACAAGATACAGATTGGACTCGTACACAACAGTCCATATGCAGCAGGTTGTATAAAGCGCGGGCGAAGACAAATCTGTAATTCGCTAAACAAGGATGGCAAATGATTGGTCATGGACTTCATCGCTTCTCACTTGAGCTCTTCTCAAAGCAAAGTGAAGGCAGATCTGGAAGGCATCAAAAGCTAGGCCCATCACACAGACTACTCTTCTTCAGCACCGATTAACTATCTCAAACTCACCCTTGCCTGGTTTCAGAGCTCGCAGTAGAGAAGGCATTGTCATGGTGGACAACTCTGATTCCTCATCAGTACACTCACTGGAATGGGGAAATAATAGGGAAATAAGAAAGAAAAAGAAACCACTCAAGGTACCATTTAGAAAATTCATTTCTGGGAGAACCTTGGCAAATGAATCCCCGAACATGCAAAAATGATAATTTTGGTATGGATGACTGCTTGCCACCACTCAGCTCTAACCTTTGTTACAACTCAAAGTTAATATAATGAAGAGAAAAACACAAATTTACATTTTTCAAGAAATAACCATTCAAAAAATCAAGCATAGGTAAATCATCGGTAGAAGGATTATTTTAACGGCATAAAGTAACAAAGTTTGTGCTTGTAATCATGTGAGATGCCCCTATGTTTCATTGAAGGCGTTATCATGAGAACTTTCTATACTTCTTCTTGTTTACTGATTCACACATTCTAAAATATGCCAAAGTTCACAATTCACAAATCAACCTTGCCCACATGAGGTTTACCAGTCCAGAATTCATTAAAAGTATGGAAATGCACGGAGTGACATAGCTTAGTGCAGCTTAGTATTTACCTTCTTTGCCTCTCATGAGGGGATCTTAGGCATGAGTTCTCATGGTTGGTGTTTGCTGGATGTATGCCCAACAGGTTAACATCAAAAGGCTGGCATTGTTGGTCAGAATTAGCATTGGCGGAAAAAACTTGCTGCTCTTAAAACAAAATGCAGTCACTGACAATTTCTGCTCATTTTACTAGACTCTCTGGTCGCAACCGGGAGAAACAAATATCTTATAATCTTGGATTGATCAAGAAATTATGCTAACTTGCGTGAAAACATAGCACGGGAACACCCTGGCAGGGTCCAAGAGATCCAGATTCCGTTTCACCTGCTGGGATACCAGAACATCTTACCCTGAAAGCCTTGGTGTCAAGCATACAAAAAAACATCACCAAAGCTTCTGCTACCTTCCATCAGACCCCTAATTTCCTCTGCATCGACAGCAGTCAGAAAGGAGCAACAAATCTAGGTGTTCAGATACCCAGCACCAACTGCAATCTCCCGTGCCCTTGCAGTCCATTCTTCTACAGCTTCCTTAGAAGCAACAAATCAATCAAACCAAAACTTCCTGCTCCTCTCGATAGTATCATCATAGACAGAAAAGCACCAACCACCCTTCTCCAATTGAAACTACTTGCAATCACAGCTAGGGCTAGCATTAGGAGCATAGCCAGTTTTAGGAGAGATCTAACCTTCACACTTGTTATATCTTCAATCTCCCCTCCCAGATCTAGGATTTTCATTGGCATACCAAGATATATGCTCAGGGAATCAAACTCTTAAGTTAACAAGATTAATTTATCGCCCAAAAGCATGTAATAAGCTTTAAGGACCCCTTTTAAGCACCACATAGTCTCATTTGTGCACTTGAAGAATATAAAAGTATCATTCACATAAGATACATGTCAAATCTCCAAGACCCCTTGTCATTGCTGTATAACTCTTCATAACTGACTGATCCAGCCCAGATAAGGATAGCAAAATAGCCTCTGTATGTAAATAGGCAGTAAAGTTTCACCTGGGCAAAGACCCAGGAGAGGCTGGAAGAAACCTAAGCTGCAACCATTAAGTAGAGCTGAATAGAAAACCAGCATGACCCATAAGATATCTATTGAGGGCTAAACCCACATTTTCCTGACACCCGCTCCAAGAAACTTCAGCTATATTGATTTTACACCTTGTTCATGTCAAGCTTAAATGCCCTTGCTTTTTCTGGTGGAGATAGTTCACCAAGTCATGAGCAATATAAAATTATCAAATATTTCTGCAGGTACAAATGCATTTTAAAAAGATGACACCAAAAGTTCATGGCTGGCCGAGGGAGGGTAACAATGATTCCAATATAACCTTGTATATTGTTAAGAGTATTAGGGTATTATGTGTAAACTGTTAAGAGTATTAGGGTATTATGTGTAAATATAAGAGGGTGTATTCGTTTTTTTTATTATTGTAAGTTAACTACAAATACAAGTGGTGTGTCAGAGATAGGTTAAGTTTTTGACATCTCTCTGTTTCTCTCTAATATTATGTTAATTCTTTCAACTTAACATGGTATCAGAGCGTAAAAATTCTAAATACAAATATTAACCCAGACTATTTGTGACCCATCCCGTGTGGTGTTGCTGCCATGGTGGTGGCAACCGCTGGTCGGGTGTGAGACGTTGTGGCTGGCGTTGGTGGCATATCTATTTCATGTCGGTGTGTGGCTGATGTTGGTTGGCGTCTGGTTGACGGTGTGTGTGGCTGACGTTGGTGGTGTCTAATTTTGGCACCGACTATGGTGGTTGTTCCCTTGGCGCAATCGACGTTGGAGATGTTGGTGGCATCTGGTTTTGCTTTGTGGTGGTGTGGCTAATGCTGGTGGCATCTAGTTTTGGCACCGTCTATGGTGGTGTTCTCTTGGCGTAGTCGACAGTAAAGGATGGAATAGAGTTTGGTTGATACCCTAATCAGTGAAGATGACCCAGTTCGAGTGGGTCAGTTTGAGGGTTTGGGTAACAGATCCAAGTCCACGGGCATAAACTATTCTCAAGCCCAACCCAGATCCAGTAGCCTTCAAACCAAACTGGTTCAAGTCAGGCTCAGTCCCGGTTCAACCCTGGTTTGATCCACTCTAATCTGACTTAGGTAGTTTTTCACCAGTTTAAACTAGTTCCTTCAGTTGTTGCTCCAGTTCAGTGATCCAGCTAGTTTCTGCTATCCAGTTCAACTAGTTCTGCACTGGTTCAATCATTTTTACATCGGTTCAGTGGTTCGACGAGCCCAACCTGTCCGGTTCAACGATCCAGCTACGTTCTCCAGTCCGATTCAGTGATCCAGCAACCTTTTCTTTTCCAATTCAATAGTGCAGAAGCTGATTCTTGTTCGGTTCAACAATCCAGCTAGATTTTCCAGCTCGGTTCAGTGATCCAGCAACCTTTTCTTCTTCAGTTCAGTAGTACAGTAGCTGATTCTTGCCCGATTCAGTGATCTAGTGATTTCCTTTTGCTATTTATTTTACTGCTATGAAACCCAAGCAAGATGCTAACTCCCTTGTTCCATCTTTGCCACCGACCTTTACTTCTCCGGTTCTTATTAATAGTCCCATGACTTCCGTTAAACTCAATGGGACCAATTATGCTTTATGATTCTGCTCCGTTCAAGTCTTTCTTCGAGACAAAAGTTTTAAGAAATATTTCGTTAATCCTAAAACCAAGGAAGATACTTCTGGGTACGATCAGTGGGAACAAGAGGACGCTCAGATTATCTCTTTACTGTTGAATAGCATTGAGCCTAATATTAGCTCTGTTCTGCTCTATCTTAACACTGTCAAAAGAGATATGGGATCACTTGGCCACTATATATTCTGATACAAGTAATTTTACCCGTGCTTTATGAGGTGTGCAACCAATACTTCTGGTTGTTAAATTTTTTGTAAGATTGAAACCTGAATATGAAATTATTCGTTCTCAGATTTTGGATAGTTCTAGTCTTCCCTCATTACTTGAGGTTTTCTCTAATTTATAGTGTGCTACTTTGTCTATGGTGCCTCCACTGATCGCTCAACTCTTGTGGTTCCTAGTAGTCATAATGATGGTCATCGAAGTGAACGTGGTGATCGTGGTGGTCGGTGCGGTTGTACAGGAGGTCGTACGGGTGGTTGTGGAGGCCGTAGTAGACCTCGTTCTTGTACTCACTGTGGTCGTGGAGAACACACTGTTGAAATTACATGGAAAACCTTTTGATGCTGCTAATCAGGTTTTCTATCAAGATGACACCTCGGTTGTTGCTTCCATACCTCGGTCAGCTCCACCAAACTCTAAGTCGATTACTATTACACGAGAAGAGTATGCTCAATTTCTATCCTAGCAACAAGTTGTTCCATCTTCCTCCACTACTACTTTTGCCCAGTCAAGTACCGTTTCCACTTGTTTATTGTCCTCCACTCGCAGTCCCTAAATCAGACTCTGGCCTTTCTAACCACATGACTGGTGCGTCTGGTGTTTTTCTACTTTTCAGTCTGCTACTTCCACACATAGTGTTACTCTTGCTAAAGGTACATGCTCTAAAGTTTCAGATTTAGGGACTACTCACTTGAGTCCTAGTATGTCCCTATCCTCCGTGTTATTTGTTCCTCAGTTTTCTTTTAGTTTACTTTCCATTAGCAAAATTACTCATTCTCTCAATTGTTCCGTGACTTTTTATCCCTCTTATTGTGTATTTCAGGATCTCAAGACGAAGAGGAAGATTGGTACGAGACATGAAGCTGGTGGCCTGTATTACTTTGACTTTGATTCACCTACTCGAGCTCTATAGACCTCGTTGTCTCCTTTTCAATGGCATTGTCGTCTTGGATATCCCTCTCTCTAGAATCTGAAACGCCAAGTTTTCAATCTTAGTTATGTGCCGTCTTTATCTTGTGAAGTTTGTCAACTTAGTAAGCATCACCGCATGTCCTTTCAGTCTAGAATCAATAATCATGTGTCTAGTCCATTTAAGTTGATACATTCTGATATATGGTGTCTAATAAAAAATATTTCATCTAATAAATATCCTTATTTTATGTCATTTGTAAATGATTATTCTCGTATGACCTGGTTGTTTTTTATGAAAGCTCATTCTAAATTATTCTCTATATTTGAGACATTTCACAAGGAAATAAAACTTAGTATGCTTGTCATATATGTATTTTACGTTCTAATAATGCTCCTGAATATGAATATGATCCTTTTTCAGCTTATCTTAATAAAACTTACATTATTCATCAGACTTCCTGTGCCTACACCTCTCCACAGAATCGTATTACTGAACGCAAGAACCGCCATTTGTAAAAAATCACTTGTGCACTGTTATTTCAGATAAATATTCCCCGATGTTTTTGAAATGATGTTCTTCTTACTGCTTGTCATCTTATTAATCGTATGTCATCCTCTATGTTAAATGGACAAAGTCTATATTCTGTCAATTTCCCTAGTAAACCCTTTTTGTCTTAACTCTTCAAGGTTTTTTTATGTGTCTGTTATATTCACAACTTAGGCCCTGAGTTTGATAAACTTGACCCTCGGACTATCAAATGTGTATTTCTTGGATACTCCCGCACACAGAAAGGGTATCATTGTTATAGTCCTTCCCTGCAACGATATTTTACTAGTGTCTATGTCACGTTTAAAGAATCTGTTCCATATTTTTTGACACCTGCTCAGCCTTTGAATTTGGACTTTGGATCGTCTCTTTTACCACCATTTCTTCCCTCATCGTCAGATATTCTACTGTTTACTGTGTTACCATCTACTTTACCTCTTCGTGTATACTCTCGGCATCCTCGCCCATCGACTGAGGTGCTCGTACCGTTTTTCTTACCGCCTTCTGATCCTGGTATATCAGATAATTTAGACTCTTTACCTCAGTGTTATTTAAGGCATAAAGCAAACCAAAGCGACCAATGCTCCTAACGCTCAGGCAAGAAGCAAAACAAAACGCTTTACCGAAACGAAACGAACAGTTAAAAAAATATATATATTTTAGTTTAATTACTTCTAAACATCTAAGTTCTAATTTTATATATACTAAATATATATAAGTAAGTAAAACCATAAATATTTAAATTAAAACAAATACTAATAATATCTCAAATCTTAATAACAGTCTTTTCTGACTTACAAAGAAGTAGCATTAGAAAACCAGAACCCTAACAGTCATAACTTAAACATTGAACTTCAGCAAAAAAATCAGCACATCAGCATTTAGCAAAATCAACACTATGCCACTATCAGCATTCAACATTACAGCACTATTAGCAAATCAGAATCATTAGAAAATCAGACTTACAAAGAAGCAGCATTAGAAAACCAGAACCATAACAGTCATAACTTAAACATTTAACTTCAGCAAAAAATCAGCACATCAGCATTTAACAAAATCAGCACTATGCCACTATCAGCATTCAGCATTATAGCACTATCAACAAATCAAAATCATAAGAAAATCAAACTTACAAAGAAGTAGCATTAGAAAACCAGAACCAAAAAATAGAAGCAAAAAAAACAGAATTAAAGGAACAGGAGCAGCAACATTAAACAGAAAAAACAGAAGCAGCATTAAACAAGTAGAAGCAGAAAAAACAGAAGCAAAAAACAAAAAAACAAGAGCAAAAAAAATAGAAGCAGCAACATTCAACATCAACATCAGCAATATTCATCATTAAAGAAGCAGAAGCAGAAAAAACAGAAGCAAAAAAAAAAAAAGAATCAGAACCAGAACCAGAAAGAAGAAGAACCAGAGGGGAAGAAGAGAAATAGAAGAGAGAAGAAAAAGATGAGACAAACCTAGACCAACGAGGAAGGAGCAACGAGACCAAACAGTCGATTGTTAAATAGGAAGGAGCAGCAGTAGTCAATCGTCAAAGAGGAAGGAGCAACAGCAGTCGATCATTAAACCTGAGCAAAATTAGGGTTTGGGTTTTACATTTGTGGGATAAGGGGGTAATTGGGTGTATAGGTATCTTATAATTTTTTTTTTCAATTGGCCCAATCCAACGATCCACAATAAAAATAAAAGATTGCATCGCCTTGCATAACTAAGGTGCTCACTTTTTTGCCTTTCGCTTAAATCTCAAGGCGCTCGCTTTTCCCTCGCTTTAGTCACGTTCGCTTTGTCTGGGGTCCTGAAGGCGACGTAACCTGGCTTCGCCTAGGCGAGCTTTTCAAAACACTGTTCTACCTATTGCTCTACAAAAAAGTACTTGTTAGTGTGTTACTATCATCCCATTGCTCATTTTATTTCATATGATGTCTTGTTTCCTGTCTTCTCTTGTTTTATCTCTCAATTATCTACCACATCTGTTCCTAAAGGATGCGTTATCTAGTCCAGGTTAAAGGAAAGCTATGGAGGAGGAGATGAATGTCTTACATCATAATAGGACTTGGGATCTCGTTCCTTTACCTCCTAATAAACAAACTATTGGTTGTCCTCGGGTGTATACTGTCAAATTTCATCTGGATAGTTCTGTAGAGTGTCTCAAAGCCCGGTTGTTGCAAAGGGCTTTACTCAGATCTATGGTGTTGATTATGAGGAGACTTTCTCTCATTTTGCCAAAATTTCCTCTGTTGGTATATTGATTTTTTTGGCTGCTAATCTTGATCAACTCTTGTTTTAGTTAGATGTCAAAATGTCTTCCTACATGTTGACTTGATTGAAGAGGTATACATCCAGATGCCACCTGGGTTTACTGCTCAGGGAAAGTATGGTAAGAGTGTATGTTAGTTAAAGAAATTTTTGTATGGTTTGAAGGAGTCACCAAGGGTATGGTTTGGTAAGTTTTCAGATGCAGTTTTAGAGTTTGGTTTTCTTCAATGTCAGACAAACCATTCTGCGTTTCATAGACAGACAGATGTCGGATATGTTCTATTGGTGGTTTATGTAGATGATATTGTGATTACTGAAAATGATTCTAAGGAGATTGCCAAGTTAAAAACCTTCTTGCAAGATCGATTTCATACTAAAAATTTGAAAAAACTCAGGTATTCTTTGGGCATTGAGGTGGCTCAATCTAGACAAGGTATTTCTTTATCCTAGAGGAAACATGTACTTGACATACTAGAGGAAACAGGTTTGCTGGGTGGCTGACCGATTGATGTTCTTATAGATCCGAATCAAAAACTGTTGATGGATGATGGTGCACTATTTGAAAATCCGGGTCGGTGTCACAGGTTGATTCAAAAATTCAATTATCTCACTATTTACTTGACCAGATATTTCCTATGCAGTCAATATAGTAAGTCAGTTTATGGGGTGTCCTAGAGTAGCACACTGGGAGGCAGTTACTCGTATTCTAAGATATCTCAAACGTGCTCCTGACCTTGGATTGTTTTATCGAACTAATAGACATTTTAGAGTAGAAGGTTTCTCAGATACTGACTGAGCTGGATCTCCTTTTGATAAGAGATCAACCACTAGTTATTGTACTTTTTTAGGAGGTAACGTCTATCTCATGGAAAAGTAAGAAACAACCCGTGATAGAAAGATCCAGTGCTAAGGCTAAATATAGGGCAATAGCGCACAAGACGAGTGAGTTGACTTGGCTACTACACTTTCTCCAGGGAATAGGATTTCCAGTTCAACCTCCTTTACAGTTCTGTGACAATCAAGCAACTATTCATATCACTGTCAATCAAGTGTTTCACGAAAGAACCAAACATATTGAGGTTAATTGTCACTTTATTCGAGTCAAGATAGTAGATGAGGAGATTACGACTTCATTTGTAAAATCTGAAGATCAACTTGTAGATATGTTTACCAAAGCATTGAGTCGTACACGTGTTACAGCAATTTGTTCTAAGTTTGGATTATATAATATATATAATCCAACTTGAGGGGGAGTGTTAAGAGTATTAGGGTATTATATGTAAATTACTAAGAGTATTAGGGTATTATGTGTAAATATAAGAGAGTGTATTCGTCTTTCTTATTATTATAAGTTAACTATAAATACAAATGGGGTGTGAG
This sequence comes from Ilex paraguariensis, assembly GCA_963454935.2. Lineage (NCBI taxonomy): Eukaryota > Viridiplantae > Streptophyta > Magnoliopsida > Aquifoliales > Aquifoliaceae > Ilex > Ilex paraguariensis. The sequence continues at coordinate 145,658 of CAUOFW020010546.1, read as the reverse complement.
AGGTAGGTTAAGTTTTTGACCTCTCTCTGTTTCAACTTAACATATATGACTGTACATAAACAGGTTAAGTGATAGCCTTCAACCAGATAGGCATTTTCCTTCGTCAAAAAGAGGCTATGTACTCAGTAAATTCTCTCAACTATGTCCAGAATTTAAGAGGGTACAAGCAGAAGTTACTAAAGTACCAAACACTGCTCTCTAAGCAGTATAAAGTGTATCCAAAAAGAACAGCCGTTTTTCAGAGACAAATTCCAGTGACTAAAAAAATCATGACACATACAAAACACAATACATACAATATTACAGGTTTTTCTAGTTGTCAAGTATATCTCATGTTGAACATGGCAAAAAAAAGGAAATCCACTCATTCCAGGAGTCCATGAAACAGTGAGATTCGGCATGGTGATAGCCCAACTGTTTACAGTTTGCACCAGATAACATCTAGTAATAATAGTACGACAGCAAGTACAATTGACCAGAAACCGTTATCACCTTGTACTTACATTCTTCTTCTGTATATGACAACCATTACTCGCTATGCTATAAATCTGGCATCCCCGGTTAGATGCCCTTGGAAATGTGCTGCAACTCTAGGAACAGATCACAAGAAGTGGCCCAAAGTTCCTTTGAAAATTTGGTGCTGTAAGAAAGAGCAGAAGAACTGAGAGTCCTACCATTTCCACCAAAAAAGTATACTCCTGATATTTCCTGAAATCCAAAAATATCTGATGAGCTCAAAAATCATATTTGTACATTTATTTTTGTTATAAGAACTTCTAATGACATTGGAAAAGAAATCCAACCATAATGCAACAAATAAAAAACAAACAATTACATTAAAGACCAATAAACTCAACACTAATAGACAAAACTCCAACAAACTGCTGTAGCTGAAAAATGCTACCACTTGGCCAATAGTTTTCATGCTTGATGAATACACCAATGAAGAAATCCAGCAACATCATGGCACCTTATTATCTTGTGATATTTAAGATACAACGCCCAAAAATATTTAGTGATTAATTTATTTAATCAGTTTTATTTTAAAGTTACTTTTTTCCTAAGCATGTCGTTCCTTCAATCTTCAAGCCCCTTGTGGTGCTTGAACCCTGCCATCATTTGTAAGATGGGGTGGGACACACAAGCAGGCCAAGCTATCAAGAGGTGGATGCCCCATCCCAATTTGAACAGGGATAAGAAACTTAAAAAGTTTCACTATATTTGGTGTACATATCTTGTTTTTCTACTGGTTCTATTAGTAGAAATATTCTTGTATGGAGCAATCTTATTATTAATAGTGTAGAGTAATATTGTAATTACTCACAATATCAATTTATTATAAATCAAAAGGTGCAGGACAACACAACCAACACAACTAATTATCTCTCTTTCCTTTGTTTCTTATCTCTTCTCCCAACCCCAATATCACTTTACTATTTCAACTTGGTATTAGAGTAATCATATGAGAAAATATAACATCATAAAACACTACAAAGAACCTGGGACAATTTTATGTCGCTCACGTATTTGTGGCCTACTCTACATGGATCAACTCTTCAAGGGAATCTTCTTGGAGATTTGTGCCAATATTTTTTAAGCCATCTAGGCAAGGGCGGAGCTAGCAAGTTTGCTTAGGATAGGCACTTTAATTACTCACTAAAATTTTTTTCCAGCTAACCAATCACACTATATAATATATTAATATTTAGTATATTATATTTGACACATGAAGTCCATTTAACATAAAACAAAAAAAGGCCAAAAAATAAATGTGTATTGTATATGTATAAAAAAATGACTAATTATCACCATTGTAAAAAAATGAGGCTAATTGTCATTTTTTCAATTAAAAACCTATCAGTTATTCACTAAAAATCCATTATATTTATTCAATAAATGTTGTTCCAAATATTAGCACTGAGATATTAGCATAGTAAAATTACTAAACTAAAATTAAAAAACCAAACACAGTAAAAAAAATTAAAAATTGATTGACACATAATAAAAATTATAATCAATACTCGAATAGAAATAGAAACAATTTCTCGTAAAAAAAATAAAAGTCAAATGAAGGTCAATTGCAAGAATTCACTTGCAAAATTCATAAATAATAAAATTAAGGTCATATGGTGAAAGACTTAATATAATATAAAAGACAAAACAATTGAAATAAGAAAATTATAGAGTAGGTACAAGTAAAAAATATATCTATAATTTTTAAAATATATAAATATAAGTATACATATAATATTTTTTTTTTAAAATTGTGGGTGGGTTCGTGACCACCCTCAGCTCTTTGTACCTCTGCCCATGCATCCAGGTAGGTTTTTCTATTATATTTTGGAAAAAAAAATAGGGCCTATTATTACGATCTGCATATTTTGGAGTTTTTCTCTTGTTTGGTTGGTTGGATCTATCTCCCGATTGGGCCTTGGGGAGAGTTTCATGAGTTACCCAATCCTCTATAATAGGTTTGGACATCAATAGTCTTTTTACATGAAGGTATAAAAGGTACAACATACCCTGGAGGTTGCATTTAGTAAGGACCAATTAGTGTATTATTTGAAAAAATCATTATAAGACCTAAAACAATCACCACGTGCTTGGTTTGATAATTTCAGTATTTTGTACTTTAGTATGGTTTTCAGTGCTCTACTTTAGACTATTCAGTTTTTATTCGTCGTACTTCCACAGTTTTTATTATTCTTAATTGTGTATATTGATGACATAACTATTAGTGGTAATGATTCAGAAGGTATAGCCCATTTCAAGATCTACTTGAGGATGCAGTTTCATACTAGACTTAGGTTTTCTTCTGTAATTTTTTTGGATTGATGTTGCTCGGTCTAAAAAAAAATTAGTTTGTGCCAACAGAAGTATGTACTAGATTTATTGTTTGAAATTAGCACTCTTGGTCCACGTTTAACTAAAACTCTCATGGACTCTATAGGTAAGCTAGATACTAAGAGTAGAGAAGTTTTTTATAATAATGTAGGGCACTATCGGAGGTTAGTTGATAAGCTCACTTATCTCACAGTTACGCGTACTGATATTACCTATATTGTTGGTGTGATTAGTCCGTTCATGCACACTCCTCGTAAGCCTCATTGAGTGGCTATCGTATTCTTCGAATTTGAAAGGAGCACCGCATAAAGATTGTTATATCGTCCCTTAATCATCAATGATGATTACTGATTTTCCTTATGCTAATTGGGTAGATAATCGTGTTGATACAGGATCTATTTTGGGTTACTGAATTTTTATTGGTGGTAATCTTATTACCTGGCACAACAAAAAAAAAAATATAGTTGCACATTCAAGTGCAGAGGCTAAATACCAAGTCATTGGCTCAAGAGGTTATCAATAATTTTTGTTCCAAACAGGGCATCTTTGATCTATATGCTCCAACTTAAGAGAGTGTTAGAGTTCTTACTTTATATTATTAGTAGTGTAAGTTAATAATTATCCACAATATCAGCTTATTATAAATAAAGAGGTGTAGGGAAACACAGCCGACACAATTGGCTCTCTCTCTTTCTTGTGTCTCTTTTTCCTCTCTTCTCCCAACCGACATATCACTCTACTATTTCAATGCATATGATTGCATTAAATACCATTTACATTTTAATACAAGTCCGTAACATAGTGTTGGGCAACGACATCCCGTACACAATTAATTTTACAATTCCTCTCATCCTTCCTTTCTTCTCTTTCTCAAACTCTTCCAGCATGGTCTCGATTTTCCCATCTAATAGTTGGGAGAAATATGAACTTTGTTTGTGCTTCAGTTCATGTCTGACGGGTGTGACTAAGACCTAAAAAACTCCTTTGGAGAGACCCTTGCCTATTTTGGTTGTTTTTCAGTGCTTATTTTGCATGTGGGCTGTAAGCAAAATTGATATTTTGGCCTCCTTTTTGCCATATTTTGTCTGTGTCTAAGCAGCACGAACACGGAGACACACACAATACAGCACAGATATGCAAGTATATAATTGCTCAAAACAATAGGAGGAGGACATGAAGGACAAGTAATATATATGTAAGGCACATATAAATATATAAATACAAATGTTATACAAAAATAAATGGACATTTCTACATTAACATAGGTTGTAGTAACGTTCAGCACCCTCTTTATTCTGGCCCTTTTGTTGTTGAGGTTTGACAGCATAGGTTTAACGTAACATCCAATTTCATCACTCACTCTTAAGAGTGCTCAAGGTTGGAGAATAGTGTTGCATCCACGTCCTTTTACTATGCCAGTGTTGTTTGAAGCTAGGGTTCAAAGGGATCAAACCACAAAATTCGTCTTTGGAGAAGACAACGATTGTTGTTTAGAATAAAGATGATTATAATAGATTTAATCCGACAAGTTTTTTTCTGAAAACCTAAGAAAGACAGACACAGTGATATGATAAGTATACATAGACATGGCATTTTCTGAAAAGTATGACATAGACATGTCTAGGACACATTGAATAAAACATATGAATATTTTTTGTGGCCAAGAATCCACAAATTTTGTCCAAGTACATATGGCATAAAACTGCGAGTATACATTTGACCCAAGTGCATACATGAATTTAAAGTATGTTAAAATTTAAGCCCACCAACCTAAATTTAGCCTAAATCGAATCATTTCATAAAGCCCATTAAATAAGGTTAAAAAAATAAATAAATAAAGCCCGTTAACAAAACGATACTTCACTAGCTGTGTTCGTAAAATTATTCTACCCATCTAACTTCTCACCCCTCTTCTAGCTTAACGTTTTTAAAATCTCCAGACAACAATAGTACGAAGGAATCTCTTTAGCAATTCTTAAACACATGGGTCATGGTCTATCTACGATGTGGCTCTCTTCGCATACATTACGTGTGTATTCTTCAACAGATTCTGTCAACGACAAAGGCTTAAGGCTATTTTCAATCAATCACATGTCACATCAAATTATACGAAATGAGTCATGACGTGCCCTAAGAAAGATGACATATGGAGAAAGATGACTATTCATTATAATCTTAGTCCATGTGTTGTCCCAACTTTTATAACCATAAGATGACTTTTGGAGAATATGTTTTGATAGTTATGCCATTAATAATAGAAGAGACAAGTATAGATTTCTCATACCGAGGCTTGATGATATGCTTGACTTATTGGCCAATTCACGATAGTTCACCAAAATAATTTGGGTAGTGAATATAATCAAATCTAAGTGAGACAAGGAGATGAATGGAAGACCACCTTTAAGATCCAAAAAATGGACGTTGAGTGATTAGTCATGCCTTTCAAGTTGTGCAATGCATGTAGCACACTTATGAGGGATATGACTCGGGTCTTTACGTCCTTCAATAGATCTTTAGTGGTCTATTTTGATAGCATTTAGTCGGTCTAGATATGGGCACTAGAATCATCTTCAACAGATTTTACAAATAGTTCATGACGAGAAATCTATGTCAACCGTAATAAGTGTTCCTTTATGAAAACTCATGTTTTTTTATCGGGTATGTTGTTTTTGTGCATGGTATCACAACTAATCCATAGAAAAATTAAGACTATTAAAGAATGGCCAAAGCCAAGGATGATTTCCAAGATTCAAAGCTTTTCCCTGGTTTGCCACCGTTTATAGACTCTCTATTGAGGGGTATGGAACGTATGGTACTATGGTTCCATTATGGCTCCCATTACAGATTACATGAAATATGGGAAGTTTCTATCACCCATGGTTGCAACTATAGCCTTTTGAGACATTAAGCATTTTGTAAGTGTTTGAGGTCGCGTGTGATACATTTGGTGAAAGGTTGGCCAAAGTTGCAAGTTAGGAGGGTCAGCCTATAGCATGCCTCTGCAAGAAACTCAATGATGTTACACAGTGATACACCAAGTATGATAGGGTATTGCTTGATAATTTAGATCAAAGAAAGCAGAGAAAAGAGGAGAAAGAGGAAGGGAGAAATATTATTACTTGTCTAATATGTATTAAATGCATAAGAGAAACCCTTTTATAGTACAGCAAAATAATACAAGAAAAATGATTAAATTATCTCTAATATTAAAATACTCTAACACCCCTGCTCAAACACATTATGTGGTACCAAAAACATGAAGAGTTTGACAAAAAGAAAACGAAAGTGCATAACAGTGTGAGACTTCGTAAAGTAGTCTTCCCACTACATAGTAGAAATAAGAAATAGTGTCTTACTGAAGATGATGATGCACAAAATGGTAATCAATCTCAATTTTTTTTGTATGCTTATGAAACACTAATTTGTGGACAATTTGAGTTGCCATGGTCAGTAACCAACGCAACTGAATTATCTCAGTTTTTGTGTAAGTTATAACACAATACTCAACCTCAACAGAAGAACAAGCAACTATAATTTCTCTTCGCTCACCGAGAAAAGACAAAAGTCAGTGGTGGACTTACGATCTGTAGAGTTAGCATCAAAATAAGCCATGAGGATCCAACGAAGAAGAAAAAAAAATAATAGACATTGATACAAAATACCTCAAAGATACCGAAGAATGTGAAGAACAAAAGCCCAATGAACAATGGAAGGTGAGGCAACTAACTGACTAACAATGTGAACTGCATAAGAGATGTCTAGGTGGGTAACTGTAAGATACACCAGACTACCAATAATAGCGCGATATACCGTAGGATTAGATAATAGGATGCCATTAGCAAAAGAGTAACAAGCATTAAGCTCCAAGGGTGTCTCAACTATCCGAGTATCTGATAAACAAGCTCGTTGTATAATATTCGACTTGGATTGAGAGAGGAAATAACTCATACAAGAAACAACCTCAATACCCTAGAAATACCAAAGTTGACTCAAATCCTTCCTTCCTTCCAAAATGATTATGCAACTGCTTTTTACCAACAAAATACCAACAGTGTTATCACTAGTAATGATCATATCATCAACATATAATAAAAATACAATGGAACATGAGGGAGAGGATAGCAAAAAGAGAACAGTGTAATGGTCATTAGCACGAAAACCCAAGTTGTAGATGACAGAATAAAATTTTTCAAACCAGGCACTCTGTTTAAGGCCATACCTTGTGAAGTCAACACACCAGCTTTAAGTTTTTCTTGGCTTTTTATACCAAACCGATGGTCAAACCAAGGTTGTTAATTGTGCTTTGGGCATAACTTTTGGCATTGTTTGCACAAAGTAATTGCCCTCAAGATCGAACTCACAACCTAAAGGACATTGGGCCAGATTTTAACCATTGAAACAGTGTCCCAGTGTTGACAACTAGGTCATGCAATATACAATTACATAAACACCACCAACTCTTATAGCTCAACATCATAAACATCAAAAGATGAAAAACAAGCATGTCAACAAATTGCAGCCACATGAAGCAACCATGAAGAATTTAACTCACCGGAGAGGCAAGGACTGCATCGAGAATAGAGCGAATCCCATTTTCTGGTGATTGTAGAAGGCCTAAACATTTCAAGACAATAAAGGCCACCTTTGAGAGGAATGAGGGAACTTCCCGCATGATGTTGGTTTTCACTACTCCAGGATCCACAGCACTGCATTATGGGCAAAAGAAAAGAAAAGTGATCAAAAGAAATGAATTCCTATAAACACAATTGCGTTTCAAAAAAAATTAGAAGACACATGAAAATGATAGTATAGAGCTACTATGATAAATACCTAATAGACGACAAAAGCTACCCACAAATAGTTGAGATAAAGGTAAATAAAGAAAAAAAGTTTATTGAGAGTAGATTGCATATATATTTGATTCACATATACCAAAATACATAGCTTTCAAAAGACATCATCAGTTTCTGACAGCAAAAAGGAGTCATCCTTAGATAGACAATACCATGTAAGTTGTTGAAGACAACTAAAAATTTTCTATACAATTATTATCAACGATGTTTATTACGAATTCAGCTTTTTACCATTGCAAACTATGAATCCTCTCAAGACACCAATTCTGCCAAAGCAAAACTACCCAGGTAACCTTTCCTTTTATATTGTTCGTAGTGAAAATTGATCAAGAGGACATTCTGAATCTTTTAGGTCAATAGGTTCAAGCACGTTAAGGCCTAAAGACATGTTATAGTAAACTACTGATTGTCCAGTTCAAACTAACGACCGTTATTTCTATTACCAAAACACTCATGCAGGGTTATTCATGCATAAACCATTGCTTTTCCATTATTTGATACATTTTTTGATTGATATTTTTTGAAATTGAAAATTTTTCCAAATTTTAGATTACATAATTTCAAACCTTTGTTCGTCTATGTGTATATTATAAAGTATAGCAGCAGCAATTTACAATTGTATTCATTGCAATTGTTTCATCCATTTAGACTTACTAGTTGATGTACACATTGCGTTGCACGTGGACCATTTTCATATTAAAATTTTTAACTTGATAAAGATTGCTTGTTCTTTGCACCACAAAATTTTAGCCTCCAACAAAACTCGAACTAAATATCAAATCAATCCATAATTGCAAAAAAGTTCAAAGACATTAGATCAATTTCTGACACACGCATGAACAAAACGAATTCGTGTATACCTTATCGCGTACTTGAATATTTAAGTTATTTTCTATAACAGAACAATAATTAGGCTTATAAGGATGGTATATAAATGCACACACAACCATAAGTACACACATACACAAATAACTTCTTTCGATAAATATCTGTACATATTCACATACATATAGTCGACTACGGAAGTGTCAAACACAACAACACAAAAAGTCGTAATGATATTTTTTTCTATCAATTCCCATTCTTTTCGTATTTATATTAATTTTCAACGACTAAAAACCGTGCAATCAAACTTCATATCATATCTGAAGGCCACAACAGTTTTATAGTGCCTTTATTTTTCTCAAGTTATTGCCAACAAACCTACAACAAGCAATCAAAAGTAATTAGATTAATTAAAATAACCAATCACAAAATCATTGAGCTATAAATCACATGAATGCAAATAGAAACCCATCATCACAAAGGCAATATGAATATGTTCTTTCGTTAATGATAAATAAAATAGTGCACTGTTTGAAGAAAAATGTATACCCCTTACAAGAAACATAGAAATTCAGACCTTACAGTCAACCATAAAACATAGAAACAAAAAAGTAAATTTGATGACCACAAGAAAGAAACCTATAAACCTAGGGTTTAAGCACGTACAAGAATATGAGACAAATGAGGAATTAGAAATTAAGAGAGAGAAAACTACTAATACTGAACTTTTAAATTGATAAATACGAATTTTATTTAGCCAAAATTTGAAAAAAAACTGAACTTCAAATTGGATGAATTGAAGATGCAACATTATGAGTGACCGATGAACTTTTTAACTCATACTTGGCTTATAGAATATGTGTAGCATTTATGGAAAATACAAAAGCAACTTAATATCCAGAAGCCCAATAGTGTAAGTAACCATCAACAATATTAGTGTTTATCATTAATTGAAAAAGAAATATGAGCATTACTCAAGTTATCAAGGTTATTTTAGTCAAATAAAAAATTTTCACTTTTGACATTTTATAGTAGTATAGAGTATAGATAGATATAAATAGATTTAGAATTTGAATTTTATGTTGCTTGATATTTTTACGCTTTTTTGATTTGTTTTTCCATTAACAAACAAAGCAAAAACCAATTTTTTTGACCAATAGTTTGATCAATATTCAATTTGACATTTCTACAATGTCACATCGTCAGTATTGAGACGTATTCACAACTAAAGCAACCATCTAAAAAACAAGAAACTAAGTTGATCATCATAGTAAGTATAATAGAAACAATAATTCAACTCAACTTCCCATGGACAATCATTGTTCACCTTTGATCACTAATTTAATCAACATTCAATTCATCGTCTAAGCCATATTTCACTATCACGTGTTGGCATATTTCACTATCATGTTTAACATTGTTCTGTATATGTTTTATAACTGTAAGTGTAAGCATATAAATTTTCATTGATAGATTGGTATTTCAAATATTTTTGGGATTTTTCCTTCCGATGTAGTCTATACAATATTTTCACAGTTATATCTTTGGGATAAATTTCACCCAAACTTCTTGTAATTAGGACAAATGACACAAACACCCCTTGACATTCCGAAAATGATAGGGCAACCCCAGTCGACGTTAAAAATTCACCGAAGTTAACAATTTGTGTAGAAATACTTTTTCTCTCGCCAACTTAAGTAATCAAAGTCAATCTCATATCCTATCCATGACTCAAACGCTCACCCATACCCCAAATCCTAAACCATGGCCCAGACCTTACCCAGACAAAAAAATCGTTGACTCGTTACAACCCGAAAACCGTTGTGAATATTACAAATCAACGGATGGGTCTCCCTTTCAATCAAAACCCAAATTTCAACCATTCCATCTCATCTTCATTCTCCAGATCAACACATTATTTTTATGATTACATCGGCAATAATCAGACAAAAAGGGGATTATTCAAGGCAAGCTCAATGGATAACAGAGATGGAAAAAATCTAACAGTCCCTTTAACTGGATGGTTTTCGTTGGAACTCTTAACAACTGAGGAATCAAATTTGCTTATTCCATTTCTATTGATTGGATAAAGTTGCGATAAATCCGACTCACCCCATTTTCCCATTCGGACCCCTTTCCAGTGAAAGACCTTGAATTATTGTTCATATTGAAATGAATCGAGATTGTTAAGGAGTTGGTTACAAGATCTTTAAAATTCTTTAAATTTGAGATACACATAAGGCTAAAAACCTAACTTGTAATGTGGATCAAAGTGATTGATTTTGGTACTATTTCAGATCTATGTTTGTGATGTGAGTTTCAAGCATGTCACTGCAACCCAAAGTTGATTCTAGTTGGATCAATGTTCCATATGCCAGTCCAAAGATCTATGAAGCCACCATTGTTTTTTGGTTTCAGTTCATATGCAGATTTATGCCACCATATGCAGATTTTTTTAACCAAAACATTATCACATGCTTAGGTTTATCCTTTTTTTCTAGAATACATATTACAATAATATAGTGCTTATTGTAGAGGGTTAAGTTGCTTGACTCAATAGGTCAATGGTCAATCGATTCCAGTTTAGCCCAATGAATTATAATGAATTAAATTATGCTAATTATAATGAATTAAACCAGACTTTTCACAGATTTAGTGTTTTATTTTTTTTTAAAAAAACATGAATATTGATGGTGCTCAGAATTGCTTAGCCCAAGTCTAGAATGGTGATTGTATGGTCCAGAAATGTGGAATTGAGAATATACTGATTGGCAATAGATTAAGCTGTGAGGATGAATCAGAAACAGTAAATAAATGGTTCACCAACTAAAAAGCTTCGCTAATCTACTGTAATAGAGGCTCTTGCTCCTTGGGGGTGTATATCTCTTGAAGAAGGTTACAACAGGTTGTTTTTCATACAATGCTCTAGTGATATCAGTGTATCAGCGAGAAAATTGCACGTATGTCCTGTGTCCCTTTTTTCTGATTTTGTGGTTCCCTCTTCTTTTCCCCTTTAACGGTCTCTGCCATCCGACGCCACTATGCCCACAGTCCTTGGGTGGTTACGTGCACAAATATTCCCTTAGACAGAGGGTACATGATCGTTAGAAGCTTCAAAGTTGTCCCCCGGTCCCTTGGACATGTGGCACAAAGTGGGCACTTGGGGCCTAGTGAGTACCGAGCTCCTTTATCCCGAGCTACTTAACGCTGAGCTTGCTATGGCCGAGTAGGGTCATGCCGATCTGGACTTTCTACTGGGCTTCCTCCTTTGGATTATGGCTCATTCCTTGGTACGGAGTAGATGGGCTGTTAAGGGATTTCTTGGCCCATTGTGCAACTTTTTTGGCCCATTAGGTGATTTGGTTTTGGGATGGGCAGCCCACTCCAAAATCCTACCATTATCAAATATATAATTAACTTAGACACATAAATTACCAAACAAACAATCATTATTTATGTTATATGATGTTCTCTTAGTTAATAAGCTGATAGAGATCAAAAAGGGATTGAATGAGCTTAAATTGAATAATTGAATTTTATTATTTGTTTTAGTATTATTTTATTAGTTAGGAAATATTTGTTTGACTAGAATTATTAATTAGAGTTTGACTAGCTCTGTTAGGTTTGTTGTTCAATGTAGATGATATCTATTTTTTATGACAGAAGTGAAAATGCCTCCGCAAATACGGTGGTTCACAAATCAATCATAGTGACAATATCGGTTAGAATTTTTCAACAATGGCCACCAATAGACATGATGCAATACGTTTATTTTGTGAGGGAAAAAAAACCATTAAAGGTGAGATTACTTGAGTGAAAAAAAACAATTAGGTGTATTTACCTTTGGATGCTTAACATTTCTATTTCTCAAAAGATCTGAATTCATCTCCCTTAATTTAGCCTCAAGAGTATCATAATTAATCCAATGACAATCACGGCCACCGACATCATGGTCGCGAACTGATTGGGATCGACTTAACCTACCCCTATCTCTAGAACTACCCCCAATCCCAATGCCAAAACTAGCTCCTGCATCATACTGTAACACATGTTCACTTTTACATCTCTGGCTTTCTTCCCATTGATATTGTGCCACACTTTCTATGGGGAATGCCAACTCAAGATTAACATCAAAATCATCACTTAAGTCCACATATCTATGATCCCTACCCACAGTGCCAAAACTAGCTCCTACATCATACTGTAACACATGTTCACTTTTACATCTCTGGCTTTCTTCCCATTGATATTGTGCCACACTTTCTATGGGGAATGCCAACTCAAGATTAACATCAAAATCATCACTTAAGTCCACATATCTATGATCCCTACCCACAGTCCTCTTCAAATGTGATTCCAATTCTTCACTTCTTTTTGTATCTCTCTCTTTTTCTCCTTACCTTCTTGAAGATATTTAATCATTTGCTCCCTAACTTCTCGTGGCACTTCTTGACATGGTGTCATATTGTTTCTTTTTCCAGACAAAAGTTCTTTCACTAATGTAATCCCCTCCTTTTTAAAGGGTTTTTTACAAAATACATGAATTGCATCATGTCTGTTGGCGGCCATTGTCGCAAAATTCCAATCGATATCGTCACAAGGATTGATTTGCAATTCTCCTTCTGGCACTTGCCAAGGCATTTTCAATTCTGTCACAAAATTATATTTATCATGTACAAATAAGTACAATGATTAATAAATCGAACAAAGCTAATTTACTGGGAGATCATCATATAACCTATCAACAATGATGATGTTCAATTTGGTAACGCATGTACACCTCTAAGTGAAATAAATATTCATATTTTTTAACAAGATACTAACTTTGCAAAAAATCTAGTTCAATTCATTATAATTAACATATAACTTTGCGAAAAATCGGCTTTGGTTTAGCCCAGTGCATTAAATGGGCTAAACCAAAACCAATGGGTCAAAGACCTACTAAGTTAAGGAGCGTACCCCACCAAAATAAATACTATATTATTGTGTTATATATTCTAGAAAAGAAGGATAAGCACCAAGAAATTGATAATGTTTTAGTCAAAAAAACGACACATGGTCATGGGTCATTGACTCTGTTAAAATCAAAAACAATTAGGTATTAGAGAGAAAGAGATGAAGAAAGAATTAATGAGATTGAAGTGTAGGATGTTTGCATCCTATCACCTAGTTATATTAGTTTGATAGTGTAATAGGAAAGTAAACAACAAATACTTCCAATTAGGAAAATCTAATAACTGTTAACACTTCCCCCAAGCTGGAGCATATAGATTAAAAAATGTCCAACTTAGAACAAAGACTACCAAAGGTGAATTGCTTCAAAGAATATCACCGAGTTGATCACCAGATTTGACTTAAGGAATAATAATCTCCTTTCGTATTAGTAGAAAACAAACTCATAACATTTCACAAGCAGTATGAGCCATGGCACAATTGCACTAGAACGATCCACATTTTGTTTTTTACTTGGCCAAGTAACAAAGATTACCACCCACAAAGGTACCATAGCTAGAAGTAGATCGTCTATCAATACATCTGTTGCCTAGCATCAGAAAATTAGTAATATTTAAGGACGGTAAATATAACAATCCTCTACCTGGCGCGCCTTTCAAATACCGAAGAATTTGAGATGCGGCTTCCCAATGAGGGCGTTCAAGGAGCATGCATAAACTAACACCACTAATGGCATAAGTAATGTCAGGGCGTGGAACAGTAAGATAGATCAGCTAATCACACAACCGATAACCAGTCTGTAAAGACATCTCCCCAGTCATATCCAATTCAACCATTGGATCCATTGGAATATCAACTAGGCGTGCAACAAGAGTACCAGTTTCAAAGAGTAAATCTAACACATATTTCCACTAGCATAAACTAATAACAACCTTACATCGAGCTACTTTAAAGCCAAGAAAATATCGAAGGAGACCTAAGTTCTTGGTATGGGACTAGTGGCTCAAATAGGTCTTAAAATCAGATATATTAGTTTAGTCAGTGCCACTAATACTAATAACATCGACATAGACTATGAGAACAATGACACCTATTGCAGACTTGTAACTAAACACCAAATGATCCAAAATAGAACACTAAAAGCTATACTAACCAAACACGAAGTAATTACTTCATGCCATCCAATGGTTTCTTCAACCAACATGGCAACATACTAATTGTTTATTCTGGACACATCATATCCTGGTGGCTAAAGCATGTATACTTCCTCCTATAGATCCCCACGAAAAAAAGCATTTTCGACATCCAACTGATATAAAGTCAATCAAAACTCATTGTAAAAAGCAGAACTCTAACTGAGTTAAGACAAGCAACGAAAGAAAATGTCTCACAATAATCCACATCATATATCTAAATATAACCATTAGCAACCAATCGAGCATTTAAGTGAGTTGAAATAGAAAAAAGTAAAATTGGGGTTAGAGAAAACGATAGAAGAAGAGGCAAGGAAAGAGTAATTAGTTGTGTAGGTTTAGGTTGTCCTACACTCCCTTATTTATAACTGTGTAATATTAGAGTAATTACAGCATTCCACTACACAAACTAACTTGAGTCTAATATATAAAATAAGAAATATTAGAGTAATTATAACATTACCCTACACAAACTAACTTGAGTCTAATATATAAAATAAGAACTCCTAACACTCCCCCTCACGTTTGAGCATTCTGATCAAAAATGTCCAACTTGGAACATAAACTACTAAAGGTGGACCGAGTCAATCATTTAGTAAGAATATCACACAGTTGATCATCAGACTTGATATATAGAGTGATGATCTCCTTTCGCATCAAGTGATCTCGAATAAAATGACAATCGACCTCAATGTATTTGGTACACTCATGAAATACTGGATTACTTACAATGAAAATAATTGTTTGATTGTCACACAGCATCTTCATAAGGGAAGATGCATCAAATTCCATATCACAGAGTAAAGAACAAACTCATAACATCTCACAAGAAGTATGTGTCATAGCACGATACTCAACCTGTGCACTAAAGCGCACAACCATATGCTGCTTATTACTATGCCAAGTAACAAGATTACCACCAATAAATGTGCAATAACCAGACATAGATCGTCTATCACCATGACTACTTGCCCAATCACCGTCAGAAAAATCAACAACAATTATGGATGATGATGAACAATATAATAAACCTTTCTTCAGAGCCCCTTTCAAATACTAGCAAACAGCCTCCAAATGAGGTTTCCAAGGGACATGCATGTATTGACTAATCATACCAACGGCATATGTGATATTAGAGCATATAACTATAAGATAAATCAATTTACCAACCAAACGCCAAATATCGCTCTATATCATCAAAGACTTTTTCACTCTCAAGATCTAGCTTAACCGTAGAGTCCATAGGTGTATCAATCGGAGATGCACCAAAAGTACCTGTTTTATATAGTAAGTCTATTACATACTTTTGTGTGCACAAACTGATACCCTCCTTCGAGCAGGCAACCTCAATCCCTAAGAAGTACTAAAGAAAACCCAAGTCTTTTCCCAAATAGACCTTGAAGTGAGCAATACCATCTGAGTCATTTCCGCTGACGATGATATCATTGATATACACAATAACAATAATAATGTCTAAAGACCGACAAGTGAAAACTGAATGATTTAAGGTAAAGTGCTGAAAACTAACCTTAAGCACCACGATACTGAACTTATCAAACCAAGCACATGGTGACTATTTCAAGTCATACAGTGTCTTCTTCAAATGACACGCTAATTGTTCTTGGTTTGAAATCACATAACTTGGGAGGTTGAGTTAAATATACCTGCTCATGTAGATCTCTGTGTAAGAATGCATTCTATATGTCTAGTTGATACAAGAGCCAATCAGAACTTACTGCAACAAAAATAAGAGCTCTAACAAAACTAAGACGAACAACAAAGAAGAAGGTCATACAATAATCCACACAAGTTTGAGTGTACCTTTTAACAACCAACCGTGCCTTTAACCACCCAACAAAATCATCTAGAAGATATTTCATAGTGTACACCCAACGACAACTAACACGTTGTTTTTCAAACAGAAGAGAAGTAAGGTCCCAAGTATGATTTTTGTGAAGTGCCTTAATTTCCTCATCCATAACTAGTTTCCATCTAGGAGATATTAATGTCTATTTCAAAAAGCTAGAAACAAGAATAGAAGACAAGGTAGATGCAAAATTACGAAATGAGGAGGAAAGTCACCACAAAGAAACAAAAATTAGAAATGGGATATTGGGTACAGGTATGAGTACAATGCAATAGGTAAATCATGCGACTCAAGAGAAAGGACCTCAATGAAATCAAGTATGGGTTGGGAAACTGGAGCATATGGAACAACTAGTCTATTCGGGCAACAACGATAGACCTGCAATAGAGGGTCAATAGCCGAAGAGGAAAAAGATACACCATCGGGTACAAGAGGCAATATCAGCTCTCCCTAATTAGTAGAGATCAAATCTGATGAAAGAGTAGTTTTTGCATTAGAAAAAAATTTGACTCAAAAAAGGTAACATCGACATTGACATAATACCTACAAGAGATAGGGTTATAACAACAATAACCTTTCGGAGTACGAGAGTATCCCATAAAGATACACTTAACCGAACAAGGTGAAAGTTTATCTCGACTCGAACTAAGAAGATGAAGAAATGCAACACAACGAAATACACAATGAGCCAGACTAAAGAGCAATATATCAGGATAGAGCAAGGAGAATGAAGATTAACCTATGATAGGAGAAGGCATCCTATTAAAAAGATAAACTATAGTAAGAACAACGTCTGTCCAATAAAGTTTGGGAACATACATGTTAAACATGAGGGTATGAGCAAAAGATTAAGGACTGATGGTTTGATGGATAATTCCACGGTCCACACAAAAAATTTTCAATGATTAAGTATACTCAATGACATTGTCAAACCGTAAAACTTTAATACAAACATAAAAATGAGTCAAAATTTCATTATAAAAGTTGAAAAAGACCTTGGGTAATTCAAAAAAATTCTTTATAAGCAATAACCAAGTAATACGAGAGAAATCATCAACAAATATCACCAAATACTGAAACTCAAAAATACTTTTGACTCATGCAGGACCCTAAATTTTGTATGAATAACATGAAATGGCCTCACATTCAAACACAGAAGGAGGACTCAAACCAAGAATAATTTGTCATAGTTTTTACAATGAGGGATGATCCAGTCAGAAGTGTCACTGAAGAGGAGACAGGGTAGCACTCAACTGGAATAGAACCACCTAGATCCAAGTAGTAAAGACCATTTTTCTCATGCCTCAAACCAATCACCTTCTTCATATTGAGGTCCTAAAAAATACAAGAGAATGGAGAGAATGTTACCAAATACTGTAATGACTTAGTGAACTAGCTCATAGATAACAAGTTAGAGGAAAAATTAGGACCAAACAAATTAGAGGTTAATGACATAGACTCAGTAGGACATCAGTCCCATGTACCGGTCGAAAAGAACCATCAATCAACACAATACGTGAGTTAGACGAACAAAGATTAGAGAATAGGAAAGAAATACCAAACATATGAGCACTAGCTCCTAAATCGATGATCCAAGATATTAAAGATGATTGAGCAACTACATATGCAGAGACACCTCCATTACCAAGGCCGGTAGTAGGAACAGACAAATGTGTAGTAAGTGAAAATAACAATTGAATAAGCTAACTAAGCTGAGAGGAAAGATCATCATGAGAATCAATTGTAGATGCAATTGAACCATTAGTAGATGCCTGATGTACTCGAAAAGTATTATTAGAAGCCTGAGATGCATATATTGGTCGCCTATACGTATCCCAACAATAATTCTCAAAGTGTCCCCAATAAGTACACTTCCAGTTAAAGTGATGACCACGGCTAGAACGACCACCATTACTACCATGCAAATTCGCCTTCGAGAAACCCAAAATGAGCGAGTCGATAATAGAGAATAAGAGAGAAAATAATCCTCAAACCACCACAGTTACACACAATAACCAAGAGCAGCCAAATGATTTGTCAAACAACGGGGAATATACTGTAACAGTTGTCCATGAAACCCAATATTTAATATCAAATACACAGCTGTACCCCCTACTCAGATTTGCTCAAACCACATTAGGAGCCAGAAAACCAAGCTGCCGTCGTCGGAACATGGTAAAACTCACTGCCAAAACAATCTGAAGGCAAAAAAATACCAGAAGAAGAGGACCTGCTACTTGAATCTGCTCAAACCACACTTAGCAGCCCAAAAAACACACCAAGGAGCAAGAAAATCAAGTTGTCGGCATCGGAACAATGGCTTTACTCACTGCCGACCACCACTGGAGCCAAAAAAAATCAAAACACCCAAGAAACCACCACAAATAGGGTGGTCGAACGGAAAGCGGATCTAAGTTAATCGGAGCCAACAAATTCCAAAGGAAGGCTAATTGGAGCAAATCGAAGCAGTTCGAAGCCCAAACAGTACATCCAAATGTAAATCTGGGCAAATCGAGACTTTGGATGGCCAAAAAATACTCTAAACCACTCCATAACACCTGGGTATTACAAAAACACATAGAGGCCAAATCAGCAGCCCCAAATTCAGATCCAAGCAACAATCCAACCAAAAAACTCCCAAACAGCAAATGTAGAAAATAGCCCTATTTTTTCAAAGATTATTCAAAAATAGAAATCCAACTCAAACAACTTCAAAAAATTATGCAAAAATCACCATAAAATTTTTGAAGAAAAAACAAGCAGGAGAGCTGGTTCACTGGTCGTGGGTTGCTGACGTCAGGCATTGACCCCTTTCAAAAAATTCCCTACTACGTTTCCAATGTCGTATAATCAAAATTAATGCTCTGATGCCAAGTTGAAATAGAAATTAATATTGGGGTTAGAAAAGTGAGAGAACAACAAGAGAGAAGAAGAGGCAACGAATGAGTAATCAATTGTGTATGTTTAGGTTGCCCTACACTCTCTTATTTATAACTGTGTAACATTAGAGTAATTATAATATTACCCTGCACAAACTAACTTATGTCTAATATATAAAATAAAAACTCTAACAAAGCACTCAACAAAACCATCGTGAAGATACTTTAGTTATAGTGTACACCCAACAAATAACTAACAAACTACTTTTTAGGAGGCAATGGAGCAAGAGATCCCAAGTCTGATTCCCATGAAGTGCTTTCATCTCTTCATCTATTGCCAATTTCCATCCAAAATATTATAAGGCTTGTTTGAAAGAGCTAGGAACAGAAACATAATGATGATGCAAAAAAACGGAAGTCGATAAAACGAGAAAAAATTAGAAATAAGATGTGCAGAGCTATGAGCACCTTTCCATAATGTAATGGGTAGATCAAAAAACAGAGGAGGAATAGATAGCTTAGAAGGCTGGCCTCAGTGGAAGTCAATGTTGGGTGAGGAGACACCGATTGTCAAAATTGAGAGAAGACATATGATTAACAAGATAATGACAAGTAAGAACATCAGTCCAATATGGTTTTGGCACATGCATATTAAACATCATGACGCGGGCAACATCGAACCAATGTCGATGTTTACATTCAGTAGAGCCATTTTGTTGGCATCTATGTGCCCATATAGTTTGATGAATAATATCACGGTCGGCACAAAAAGTATTCATTAGTGGCCGAGTATATGCACGGACATTGTCAAACCAAAGAACTTTAATAAGTATATCAAATTGAACTGAGATTTCATTATAAAAAGTGGAAAGAACTTAGGCAATTCAGATCAATCTTTCATAAAAAATAACTAGTCAAACGAAAGAAGTCATCAAGAAAGATTATAAAATACTGAAAACCATAAATACTTTTGATTCTTGTAGGGCCCAAATGTCCGAATGAATTACATTAAAAGGATTGGACTGACGACTTGTAGTGCTATAAGGAAAAAAACTACGGTGACGCTTTTTTAATTGACAAGCCTCACATTCTATCGTAGAAGATGGACTCAAACTAGGACTTGACGGAGTTTCTGTAAGGACAGATGACCCAAGCAAAAGTGCCATTGGAGGGGAGATACAGTAGCACCCAAAGTAGTAATTGATACTCTAGGGTACAAGTAGTAAAGGTCATTGATCTCAAGCCTCAAATCAATCACCTTTTTCGACATGAGGTCCTGAAAAATACAAAAAGATGCCAAAAATGTTATCAAACACCATAAAGACTTAATTAGTTGACTCACATATAGCAAATTAAAGGGAAAGTTAGGCACATATAATTCAGATGGTTAAAAATATAGACTATGTAGGACAGAGATCGCTAATCCCAAGTATTGGTAAAAGATACTGTTAGCCAACACATGAGTTAGAGGAAGGATAATTAGAAAATAGAGAAGAAATATCAGACGTATGAACACTAGCTCCGAAATCAATGACCAAATGGATAAAGAAAGCTAGGCAACTACACTTGGTGAGTTACCTCCACCAGCAAAACTAGCAGTAGAGGTGGGTAAATGTGGGGAGTGAAAATAATTGTTGGATGAGCTGACTAAGCTGAGAAGAAATGCCATCATGAGATTCAAAGAGGTAGATGCCACTTGACTACCAATAAAAGTCTAATATGCTAGAAAGCATAAAAGACCATCAGACGGCTCCGCAACACGTCCACCTTTGTTGGATGGGAGCAATTATGCATATTGGAAAGTGCATATGAGATTCTGAAGTCTCTAGATGAAAGAGTATGGTTTTCATATAGCTTTCAGTTGTAGAAGGATGCCTGATTAACATATATTAGTCTCCTATACATGTCCAAACAACAATACTCAGTATGTCCAGTGCCACCACAATAAGTATACTTTCACCTAGAATGGTTACCACAACCACGTCCACCACTACAACCACCACTAGAGAATAAGGTAGTGAACTTTGTTGTAGATAAGCAAGGCCCATGATCGAGGGAAGCATGTTGAAAAAAAATTAAAAAGATTAAACCTAATTCAACCCCCTCTTAGGTTTCATTTGGGACAACAGAAATTAGGATTATGTTTGCAATTGACTAATTTCGTAAAGTCTTCTTATAAATCTCAACATATTCCATAGTCATGATGCTACAAAGTTCAAGATTTGAAAGCGTTAAATGAAGAGAGGAGTTCACGCTACAACAACACATTAAAGACTCTGAATACACCTTCAAGCTTAAGACAAAGGTAATGGCCTTAGAGACCTAAGAACTCTTGGTTTAATCCTAGACTTGGGATGATTAGGGTAAAATGAAATCGGTATGTAATCCGTTAATGATTCCTAGATGTTCTTCAAAGAAAAAAAATTCTAAACCTTTATTGTGTTTTGAAAACATAGGATTGAATCATTAATCGGACCCTATTTGAGTAAAACTCGTTAATGCTCAATAGGACAAGTTTTTACTAGATTTCTACCTTAAAAATCAGTAGAATCACCATTTGCTCGCTTGTCTTCAGCTAAACGGTCTCTGAATACTTAGGATAAACTCAAGAAAAGCTAAACAAGTGGCCATTAGAGACCATCCACCAGGTCGTCCTCAGGCCACTCGGGTGGTTCATGCTCTTCTACTACAGTTTGAATATTTCTTTTTCATTCCATCAACCACTGCCATCCCACTGCTCGAGCAGCCGTTCGTGAATTTAGTTCACTTGCTCCCCAATACAAACTCTATTCTGCACTTATAAATAGATGGAGTTTTCCCAAGTTAGGGTATCTCTTTTGTAAGCCTAAAATATGTCTCTTAAACCTTAAAAGATCTTAGAAGAACCCTAGATCTCTAAATCCAAAAGACAAAATCCATCTTGATACTCTAATCCAACCTCACACATTAGAGAAAAATATCTAACTTGAAGATCAACCATCCTTTGCCATGACATCAACTCATCCTTTTCAAGTACGAGGACTCCGCGCTAAAATTGAAAGTATTGAGATCTCTACCAGAAAGGTTTCAAGCTATGGTTATGGCCTTAGAAACCAGAGTCGATTCAGGTAAGGTGTCCGTAAAAGACCTTGTTTGGTCGATTTTGACTTTTGAGATGATTCTCCATCCACCCAAGAAATCAAAGTGTGTGGTGTCGAGTTAGAAAAAGTTCCAAAGATATCTTAAGGCTAGTGAATCCTCTAGGTCGAAGGGTAAGTTGAATAGCACGAAAACTCCTAAGGAGGGACAAGAGAATGAGGTAGAAAAACTCAACAAGAGATTGAAAAAGAGGCAAGACCTCCAACTTTGAGTGTCAAGGTTTTAGACACATGACTACAGATTCCCTGAATAGAAAGGAGTCGTCGCCCAAGGATAACAGGAGGGCAATGAAGGCTAAGTGGAGTGAGAGTGAAAGTGAGTCCACCTCGAGTGAGGACTCTTTTTAAGAAGATAAAAAGAATTTCATGGCCTTCATCAGTTCACACTCCTTCCCCCAAGAGAAACTTCTACGATAGAAGTTGAGAATAAGAAAGAAACTTCAAAGAATGAAGTTAGAGAGAACAATTTCTACCATAGAGGTAGAAGACTTGGATGTTGAGGTCTCTTCAAGTGAGGATGATACTAAGAGGATTGAGAATATTCAAGAAGCTTAAGATTAATTAGTTGAAGAATTCCTCAAAGAAAAAAAGATAGTGCATGCATTGAGCACAAGGCTCAAAACGAGAGAAAAATAAAAGTAAGTACTCCATGTGAACTTAGTTAAGTCCAAAGCTTATAATTGTGGATTTGAAGAAGAGATTAAGTCCTTAAGGGTGTGTTTGGATAGTGGGTTTGGATAGGGTAGGATACTTGTTTTTTATATCCTAACCCATCCAACCTAAACCCACTCATCTACTTTAAATCCAAGGTGAGGAAGTATATCCAATCTAAACCTTTGTTTGAGAAACAAATATGTAATTGTGTGGACCCCATAGATTACACAAAATATTTTATAGTAGTTTACTATTCTACCTATGACTCTATCCAATCTTACCCTATTTTGAATTGGTGGCTTATCCAAACAAAATTCAATATTTTCCACATATACATAATAACATTTGACAAAAAGGATTCTCCCATTACATTTGACATCCCAAAGGACAAAAAGAAAAAAAAGAAAAAAAAGTGGCAGAGGGATGCAAGGTCTTCTAAACAAAGAAGAGGCACCAAAACAACAAAATCCATAAGAAGAATTCTCCAACCAGCAGCCTAGAAGTAAGCAATACACAAAAATCTTTTGCATGACATATGTTGCACTGCCTAGTTCCTACCCATACTTTTCCTGTGATGGCATCGAGTAAACTCCAATGATGGCATGAACAAGGAGCAAAAGACATACATGTAGACGATTAAATAAAAATTGAATAACATCCAAACAGCTAAATAGGCTAAGAGCAAATAGATGTTTTGAGTGTAATCAATTAAGCACAACCAGAAAAAAAAATAAGAGTTAACAGGACAGGCAAATCTGAATTTGGTGTTAATCAAAGTAATTAGGAACACCCACATGATTATTTTTTTTTTGCCTAAAACCAATTTTCTTTTGGGCTGACTCATATTTGTTTTGAACATGCAGAAATGATCAAAAGTTTAAAACTTCATAGATATATAACCACTGTTATGCAATTTTTTTTGTTAGAAGAAATCCCATACTGCCCCACCCCAGCCCTCTTTTTTTTTTCTTTTTTCTTTTTTTTTTAAGAAATGAGAGATTTTTTATTGAATGAATAAAAGAATTACAAGAAGCAAACAAGAATCAAAGATTTCAAAATTACAACCAAGGTTTTAATCCTTCAAGAGAGACCTACTCGTCGGAGAGAGGGAACACATATACCATTGACCTTTGTCGGACAACAGAGAGAGCGAGAGACCTCCCATAAGCTTCTCCTTCGCCTTCATCGTCGTCGTTGCATGTGTATGTGTGCTTATCAGCCAAGGAGCCTTTTTGACGAATGGTTGGACGAAGTGAAAAGGGTAGGAACATTTTTCTATGCAGGGGTAAAAATGTCATTGCATCTCTTATCCTCTTGACAAGGTTTGGAACCCATGGGGGAGGTGGGTTATATTTAACCCATGTAGCTTGGATAAAAAACACCGTAGCACCCAGATCAAGGTTTGACCCGGAATTTATATCCTCACTCAATTTTTGCTTCCCAAACAAGGGTTTTGTGAGACCCATGACTTCATTAGCCTATCCATATGGGTGTTAACCTACTACCCAAACACACCCTAAAGGACAAGTGAGTTTTCTCGAGAGTGAATGTCATGAACTTGTAGAGTCAAAGAAGAGTTTATTATTTAAGCTGATAAAACTTGATAGCATAATTGTCAAATCGAGATTCATATCGTGAATCAGAATTCTAAATTTGAGAATCGGTGAATTGTATTGAATCGTGAATTGTAAGATTCGACACAAAATTTGAATAAAAATAAAAAATAATACTACATATTTAAAATAGACAAAATATTGAATATTGAACATTATTGCATTCTAAAAATAATTAATTGACATAATTACGTCATCTAAATGGAAAGACGCTAGCCTTTTTCTTCTTTTGCTTAACCATTTTCAAATTTAACAACTTAAAAAAAAATTCATTAAAGAATCATGGCTATTCAAGACCAAAATAGTGACACTCAATATAGATTAGGCTACAAAATTAATTGGGAGAAAACATACAGGTCAACATTTTGAAACAAAAAAATAGAACAAACTAGTCATGAAAGAATTGAGAACAAAAATCAACCGATGATGCAAGAGCATTAGTCGTGACCTTTAGTTTTAGACGACACAAGATGAGCTTTAGACGACGTCAGAGAGAGAATAAGCAAAGAGGTTGAGTTTCGACTCGTGAATCATACGATTTTGATAACTATGCTTGATAGAGACATTTATGAATCACAAGAACTCTCTAAGAGACTTTACCTAAGCTTGGAAAAGCTTAACAAAATGTTGTCTATAAGGAAGAGTGTAAGTGACAAAAGGAGTTTAGTCTATACACATGAGCACACCACTTCCACACCTTCCAAGACCGTGTTTATAAAGTGTAGTCCAACCCATCACCCCCACGTGTGAACACAAATCCCCCAAAGACTAATAATTATACAAGGGTAAGCACTTAAAGAAATCGGTTGTCAAAGAACCCTTAACCAAACAATTTGTTCGTTTCCCATGTGAAGAACATGGTCACTATAGCACGCATTGCATGCATAATAGGGATGTCATGTCTAAGAAACTCAATCTCCTATAATAGCACGCATTGCATGCACAATAGGGATGTCATGTCTAAGAAACTCACTCTCCTAGCTAACCAATCCAAAGCCTTAAATGATTAAGTCATGTATCTTACCAAGTTTATGGATAGGTCATGTGAGTCTAAGCCTAGAATTCCTTCACCACCTAAAGGCTCACAAGCTAAGAAGAATAAAGCTCCATCTACTCCCAAGGTGAAAATCAACTTATCTACATCTAGAGAGAAGAGAATAAGTCCACCACATATTCCCCAACCAAACCTGAAAAATTGGTTGGACAAATAAGTTTGGGTGAGTCAAGAGGACTTGGAAAGGGTCACTGCTTCAGTCAAATTGGAAGTCATTAGTGCTACTAAGAAGGTTGAGTCACCTAAGATGTGGGTGAAGTGAGAGTACCGACCTAGGTGCACAATTCATGCATTGCATCAAACACCCTAGGTTCATGCATTATACATATTTTTATTTTTACTATTAATAAAAAACACAAAAACAATTGAAAATTGAAAAATCAAGAATATTTTTGATGTCTAGTTAAACATTCATTTTAGGATTTATAAATGGCTAAAATGATTATTACAAAAATGATTGTAAATCGCAAGACTAAAAATTGCAATTGTTATCGTGCAAGATATACTCATGGATGAACAAAGGTTTGAAATCAAGTCAATCTCAAATCTAGAAAAAAAAATTCAAATTCAAATTATTTTCCTTCAACTTCTTGTATATAAGGTATTTTGAGTCTAAAGCATTTCTAGATGGTTGAACACAAATGTTGTTGAAGTATAAATACTTAAGTTACACCCTTTCCAACAACTTAAACTTTTAGAGTAAATGTTTGTTTAATATAGTATTGGAGCAAGACATACGGTGTTCAAATCTTACTGCCACCCTAATTATTAAAAGATTTTCATGTGCTAAGTCCAAATCTAGTCTGCACGTGAGAGAGCGTGTTGAAGTTTAAATACTTAAATTCCACACTTTCCAACAACTTAAGTCTTTGGAGTAAATATTTGTTTAACAACACCAACATTTTGCGTACAAATAATTCAACAATTAGAAGCCACTATATCTCATAAAAGACATCAATCCACCTCTCTTGGATTTGCATCAGTCTTTATTTTCACCAAATTTTATGACAAAACTAGAAGCAATTAACACTTCATACTGGCAGAAGCTATCTTTAATATGTGATATGCAACCTTTGTAATCTTTTTTGTTTAAAAAATAAAAAAAGAAAAGAGAAACAAAGAATAGTAAGATGCAAACTAAACACCTGAGTCAAAACCTTAACGGCAAGCGTGAAGCAAATCAAGTGGTTTACTAAAATAGAAACAGCTCCCAAACATCAAACAAAAATCCATCATCTATAATATAAAATAGGACAGACTTCAATAAGTCCATCCGACGGTCTCAAATAGACTCATCCGGTTACCCCCACTAATTATATAATCTTGGCATTCAACCACAGTCTTCTCTAAAGTGAGGCAACATTGAGCTACTTTTGGAATTTAATTAAAAAAATTGAGTGCAACATTACTGCGTTAGGCAAGCAAATTTTTTGTCATCTTAGTACTTAGGACACCCAAACATGTGAAAGCCATGAAATGTAACTGCCGTGCCTTTTAATTCCTCAAATCATACAACAAAAGAAGATAAAAAAAACTTAATAGAAATAGAAGCCTTCGTAAGTAGGAACTTCAAAAATATACATTGCACATGGTCACAAATAATTAACAGCTAAGTACTTTTTTTTATGAGAATTTATAAGTAAACTATTGGCAGACTATGATATCGTAACATGACACACTTACATGACAGAAACTGGATAAGACTTTTCTATCAGATGAAACTGTCGATGAAGCTCATATGAGAATAGTAGTAGGCACACTATCAATAGAAGATTAGATGTTCGTTAAAAATTAGTGACTAAATGATCAAATGAATGTCAAAGTGACACATGGCTTACATTTTGAATACTCGTATACATGAGCACATGGATAGCGCTTTGATTTTGAGAAACACCTCCCAGAAACAGTTTCCTTGTCAGCCTGTACGCCATATACTAGAGAAAACATATATAAATACCCAATCCCAACTAATATGTAAGATACTGTCAAGAACCTTTTCAATGAGTGCAACTATGGCATTGCTTTTGAAAATTCACATAAAAAATTGCCTAACAGGAACCATAATATATTTGAACGACTTGTTCGCATTAGGAGAGAATATATTGAGTGCTATTATGTCATGAAATTTTTTTATGCCAAAGACCAACACGTTGTCATACAACATACTGGGCCCTGACATCCATGGTGCTGTTTGGTTTAATTCTTCAGTAGACACCATATCACTCACTTTGTATGTTTCACAGACTATGTTGCACAGTGTGAAATAACAAAAGCAGTGATGAATAAGTTGGAAAAGGAATACTCTAAGGTGAACTCAATCGAATAAGAATGCCATTTTGCCCTCATGAAGCTTATAAACAAGTTTGGACAAAAACAAAATCACCCATTAATTTGTTCATGACATTTACTTTGTTTACACAAATATTTTAGAAAGCCTCACCACTCCGATGTGTAAAGGATGTGACATTAACAATCCGGGCCGGTACAGGGCTATTCTCCATAAGTGGGAGTAAAATTTGGGTAAGACAAAATGCCCCAATGTAATTGGTTCCCATCATCCTGAAAAACAAAGAATGAGCATCAGCATGAAATCTACACCTTTTTTTTCTCGGGTAAGTAAGCATGAAATCTACACATATTTGCAGAGTAAGACTCCTAACACAGCAACACACAAAGACAAAGTCTTTATTTGTGTACATATATCACGAAAACCAGAACCTACATACTAGCATGCATTCCCAGAGGTTATAGAAAACATAACAGAAACAAAGAAAATGATAAGATGAATTGTCCATGGATCAAGTGTGCCTGAGCTTGCAACAGATAGATATAATCTCAATTTAACAACATGTGTGCTTATGCATGAAGTATCAGAAAATTAATACAGTTAATTAGCACCAAGTTTTACAAAGTTTTAAATTTCTCGGAAGGTCAAAGTTTTAAATTTCTACTGTGTGCCTAAGTAATATTTGCAATGTTAAATGACCAGAACACTGAACCGACATAATTGATAGATAGATAGATAGACAGATAGATCTTCTAAGTTGAGTGATTATAGACCAATCTTCTGTTGTAATACACTGTAAAAGTGCATTACAAAAATTCAGGCCAACAGAGAGAAGAGTATTTTGCCTCATCTCATTAGCTATGCTCAAGCTGCTTTCATAAAAGGTAGATGAGAGACAGATAGAGAGGGGGTTAACATATTGAAATAATTACTGATCATAGCCTTCAGCAGTAAGTCTGCATGATGTTGCTAGTATCCCAGCATTATTTATCAGGAGTTGGACTGAAGAATGTAAATTTGAATCCAATAGCCACTGCTGAAGAGAGCCTTTGAATTTTACAATTGACTGAAAGGACAATAGGTCAACCTCAAATGCCTTAAGAAGGGCATCTTTGTTCTGTGCTCTGATGTCATCCATAGCCTGTCATGCAACCAGCAGAGAACATCAAGAAAAGGCATAGTACAGTGAGGCACAAATAAAAATACTGATGACAAGCACTACACCTTCAACAACATATGAGAAGATCTCCCAGCTGCAGGCGCGCAATGAATTATAGTTATACATTTCTGAAGTTTGGCACCCAAAAGAAAAGGTGATAGACATAGAGAGAGAGAGAGAGAGAAACTGACACTAATCACATAATAAATGCCTTTTTGTAGATAGGAAAGGCATAATCTAAAGAGCAACACAACAATCATGCTTTGTATGGATTATGTAAATGAACACAATTGTGCTTTGTAGGATATGAGTTTGACATACTAGATATAAATCATCATGCATCAACATCGCCCACACTGGTTTACATGGTCCAACAATGCCTTTGAATGCCCAAAAGAAAACAAGCACTCTTGGAAGGCTACAAACTTGAAGGGAACAGTAAATACAGCACTTGAGATGTATTTCTGCATCAAACTTAGTGGCTTATGGCGAATGCTCAAATCAGACTCACTAATAGAATGTCAATGGATCCTTAGTAGGCAAACCAGCATACTTCGCCCTGTTCGTTTCTACAATGCATAACTGCAAAATGCCCAATTTTCAATCCTTCTTCAGTAGGGTCCTGATTGCATTGAATCTTCCATCACGTGTATGTTTATGCATGTGCATTTGGTAATGTTTGATGAATGAAACAGATGAGATTAATAGTAAGCAAGCATGCTAAGTAAACCGCAGTTTCAGCTAATTAGATATAAAAGGAAGAGAGAGACTGGCGGAATACCAAGAACCACATAGAATCCTTCTCTTGAAAGAGCATAGGCTGCTGCAGCACCTAAACCAGATGTGGCCTGCAATCAGTTATCCAAACCAACTGACAAATAAGAAAATCATAAAATGGAAAGCAAATATGAGCCATCACAATTTCATTTCGGTGCATAGTTTCGGTCAACTCAAAACATTTTAGAAATATTTTGGAAAGAAAATAGAACCAGAAAAATAAAAATTTATTTTTAAAATATTCTAAAACATTAATCAAAATATACTGAAACACCTCAAAACATAAATACTCAACATTCAATCACTAATTTGTCTCGGTATAAATAGAAATGGAAACAAAACTTTCATCCTCCAATATGGGCAATATTCATGTGCAGTAATGAAAGGCAATTAACCGGAAACGTCACTAAATTGTGAGTGGCAAGAGCAAAGTAATAAAAAAGAGAGAGAAGTAGATGGTAGACTTACTCCAGTGATAATGCAGACTGGTATTCTGGTACCGGTGGTGGTGGGAGTTGCTGTTTTTCGTGGGGGGATTGGTTTTTGGGTGAAAAGGCTTTGGGCAAACAACTGCAAATAGGAGAATATGAGAGATAGGGTCCAAAAGATTGCCATCCTCCAGAATTCGGCGGTGCAAGCAAAATGCAAAGTTTCCACTAATTCCTTTACATCCATCTCATATGCTCAGCTAAGTACCTCAATTGTCTCGTTCTTTCTCCCTGTGAAATGGAAAAAATGGAATGCCAAGATTTATAAATCAGAGGTCACTGACCCATGGTTCCAGCAAGCTAATGATGCTTAAACAACCCAGGATGGCACAGATATGAAGAATTCGACTGATAGTACTTTGAATTCCAATATTCGATTCTAATATGTGAAGCGTGATTTACCGATAGGGTGGAGTGTGCAAGCAGGAGTGCATATAATCTGAGTTCAACCCTTCAACTACCAAACCCAAGTTCAATCCAAACCCAATATTCAATCCGAACTTTTCAAGCCGAATGTTAATAGGTAAATTGTACCAATAGTTCTTGAAATTTACTACTTATATATTTTGAACCTTAAAGTTCTAATTTCGTCAATTTAGGCCTCCGAATTCATACTCTAGACCTGGTCCCTCGCACTAACTGATTTGGACAGAAAAATTTCACGTGCAACGCATGTAACTACAATTAAGGGAAATTGGGTCATTCTTGGCCACTCAAATCCAAACACTATTATTTGTACAGTGAACAACTAAAATCTCAACCCAAACAATTCTTCCTCTGTTTTTTATTCTTCATTTTCCTTTCTCTCCTTCTCCCTCTCCCGCGACACACAACAGACGCTCACAAGTCCCAACAAACCATTCACTCTTTCTATACAAACACTCAGAACCTCTCTATCTCTCTCAATCACATACGAACTCACACACAAAAATACTCCTACTACAATTCTGTTTCTTTAAGCACACACACACCACACTCTGGAAAATACCCATTCAAACAAATTTTGGTGTGAACCATTCACCTAATTCAACCAACCACAGTCAAAAATTCAAAACTCGCAATTCAAATTAATTCAAAATCCAATCATAAAATCAAAACCAACATCGAAATTGAAAACAAAATTGAAAATTGACATCAAAAATTATATCAACAATCAAAATTATATTAAAATCAAAATAAAATCTGACTTATTGGGGGTTGGGGTTGTTTGTTCAGCAGTGGGTTTTGGGTAAACACAAATTGGAGTTGGAGTGTTGGAGACTTCTTGGTGGAGGTGGAAGCTGGAGTCAGGTCATGGTGCCCTCGCCATCAATGACCAAAAACAGAGAATAAGAGGGAGAAATCTATGAAAACCAAAGGAAGGGAGTGGGTGGGGTTGGATAGATGGAGGCCTGATGGTGGTGAGGGGGTTGGGCCGAAAAACAGAGAAGGGGATTGGGCTGGTGCGCATGTTGAGAAGA
Source organism: Ilex paraguariensis (assembly GCA_963454935.2). Classification (NCBI taxonomy): domain Eukaryota; kingdom Viridiplantae; phylum Streptophyta; class Magnoliopsida; order Aquifoliales; family Aquifoliaceae; genus Ilex; species Ilex paraguariensis. The sequence goes on along the minus strand of CAUOFW020010546.1, from coordinate 113,615 downwards.
GAGAGATGGTCGGCAGCCGCAATAGTAGGTGAAGTCAACAATATGTAAATACCGAAAAAATTAAAATTTTATCAGAAAAGGTAAAAAAGTAATGAACCATTATGGTGTGCACTGAAAACCTGAATTTTTTTAGAACTCGGATGACGAAACGGACCTCATCGTTGGATTCGGCTCGCGAAATCTTGTTACCCAGTCAATTTTCATCGAATTCCAAGACAATCAAATTATTTGCTTTTTACGAGGCGATATAAAAATGTACTGAGCCTAAAAAGGGAGGAAATTTAATAGATTCGGAATAAAATTGAGTTAGAAAAGACGAGACGTGTGGCTTAATAAGAACCAAGCCAAGTATTAGGCGGTATAAATAGAAGAGAAAATCATATTTTCTCCCCACTTTACATCTACAATTTCCAAAAAAAAAGAGAAAGAAGAGAGAGAAAATCAAGGGTTCTCCTTCACTTCTCCCTCCGATCTACGATAATCCGACCATCGGATCTCTTCGAGCTAAGAACAAAAGTTGGTCTACACATAAGTACCAAAGATTACGAGTTTCGCCACAATACAAGAGATAGGGTTCCTTTCCTAATTAAATTTATTTCTAAACTAGGGTTGAAATATGAAATGAATAGGGTGTTAGAGATGAAATCTCATGTATAACACATACCTAGGGTGTTAGAGAATGGAAATGGGTATAAGAATGTGTTTAAACTAAATCTTGCATAATTGGGTGTTGATGAAATTGCTTACTTTGGAATTTCATGAGCAATTGTATTGATTGGGACATGTTGTGTGTTTACATAATCTATGTGCCATGTAGGTGCTTGTTAAAATGTCTAAGAATGATTAAGTGTGTTATGTGTATAGAATATGCTATAACATGCTTTAGAAAGATTGTGGGATGTAATTATATGTCTTATGATATGATGAACATGCTATTGTAATTGCAATTATAAAGTTGATTGCATAGAGATATGGAATGCAATTGTTCATCACATTTGCATATGCATGGATAGCATCATATTCGTAGGCATTCGACATGAGTGTGGATCTGTGTGCATAGTTTTGATCAAACACCATTTATGGTAAGTTGATACATGGGCTTGATAAAGTTGGACGTAGGTTCGACTGAGTCGCACTAGTTGAATTGAAAACAAAGATCGAGGTTAGCAAAAAGAGCTAGATTCTCCCTCGAGTGCAAGACCCGATAATTTCAGATACTCACTCCTGTTGGTATTGAGTCTATAAAGTGTGTCGACGTACGCGAAACCGTTGGTGAAAATTCATAGATGTTGTATCGGTTGGGTACCCATTGGTGAAAGTTCATAAATACCCACCCCAAGAAAGACCCGAGATTTTATAAAACGATCATTCAATATGTAACATCAATGTTGAGGCTTGGAATGCCCGGATGTAGACTTATGACATGACATGTTATATGGGAGTCGGTGGAGGACTCAGGTTGCATTGCATGTGTGAGTTTCATCTCATAACATGGCATGACATTGTGGTATTCATTTATAAATTGTATATTCTTGAATGGATGATTGATTGATAAATTATATGTAAACATTTATGGTTGGGGAGTAGTCTCCTTAGGAGATATCCTATTGAACATAACTCACCTTTTATGGGAACATATTTTAGGTGTTAGACAAGCACCAGTGAATGGCCCTCATTTGGATCCTTGTTGATGAAGGAGCCAAAATGTGACTCTTAAATTATATGTTTGTAAATTTTTATAAAGGATATATGTAATGAACTCTTTTGGACAATGATTTTTATATAAATGAATGAATGGATGATTATGGTATAAGTTTGAATGGCCAAGAGTTAAAAATGAAAAGATTGGAGAAAAATCTAGGTTCAGATATCGGTACTTAAGTGATTAAGTACCGGTATCGGTACTTGGATTTCAGTAGGCTTAAATACCGGTACCAAGACTATAGGTACCTGTACACTGATGGACAGTGAACTCAAGTATCGGTACCAATACACATGGGCACTGGTACCTAACAAACAGTGAGCTCAAACACCAATACCAAGACACATAGGTACATGTACCTGAAAAACAGAAAGCCCAGGTAGCGGTACCACGTATCAGAGGTACCGGTACTTCCTCCCAAAGCTTGAAATTCTAAAATGTAACTCTGAGGGGCATTCACTCTTTGAACGACCACCATGGATGATATAAATGGATAATAATAAGTCCGAATTACTGGTGTTTGGACCTTGTAATAGTCATGTGGTTGATATGTGTACAGGTTATGCTTGGGTAATGATCTGGTACAAGAGAGACTCTGCCCAAACTTTATTTACAATCCCGATGATGGGGATGTAATGACATGGTGTCGGGTTATATGGCATACACGTATACTTCCACGGGTTGAGAAAGAGCCCCGGATTTTGGGGTGTCACACAATGACCCAGAGAGAGACAAACAAAGAGATGGAGAGACTTTGGCTCAACAGAAGGAACTATACAGCTAAAGGAAAAATTATTCATTGTTTTATTTATTACTAGTAATTTCCCATGCATGAAGGCATTATGTAACAAATAAAAAATCGCACATACGGAATTGCACAACACAACAAATCGTAAATCAAGAAAACTGAAAAAATAGCCAATAAATATGTCCAAAATTGTGACCGGACAATTTTTATGAACTAAACAATGCCATGCACTAAAAAATAAAAAATAAATAAACAACCATCATAACATTAATAATTGAAGACAGTACACTATTATATCTCAAGAATTCAGCAAGAACACAAAGCCGTGATGTTGTACTTTTTAAAGCAATCAAACCAGATTCACTAAAACCGATACAAAAGGAAAAATGTATCAAAAGACATGGATACCTACACTCACAAATAACAACAGGGATTTGAACACCACAAATAGGCCCATCATGCCCAAAGAACCTGTCTATGTACATAAACCTTTCCAGAAGAATTGAGTACTTCGACAATTTATGCATCCTATAACATGGAGGCAAGACCTGAACCAAGTTCATCAATCAATATCCCTTGCCCCAAAACCCAAACAAAGAAAGAGGAAAAAGAAGCTTAAAGGTGAACCAAACTTACTAAGCGCAACACGCTTGGCATGAATTGCACATAGCATTGCATCTTCAAACAAATGAATCAAATAGTCCTCTGTTGCTTACAAAAAATAACCAGCTATAAAACTTTGAAAACAAAAGTCGAGTAGATGAGTTCTTATTTGGAATTCCAAACAATTCTACCATGAAATCTGAACCTGTTTGAGGAAGCCTGGGCTGCCTATAATTATGGAAACAGTAAAAAGAATTGGTTTTTATCCTTCAAAACTTAAAATGGTATGGAGAAGCATATAATGGTGGAAAAATAGTTTAATTGGACTAATATGTGGTATCAGGTCACGCTAGGGGTGCATTTGAACATTCCTTTATGTATCAATGGGCAATAATGATTGGTAGTCCTGCTTATTAGTCTTTTACAATGCTCATCTGACCATAAACAATACAAAAACCAACATATTCAATCTAAAAAAATCACACTAAATAGAAACTCCCGGCGACCCAAATCGGACTATGAATCACTTGCTTTCAAATCAAACACCATACGACACCACATCAAGCACTGTCAGGATTTTGGTGTGTGGGTGTGGGTTAGTGTGACCAAAAATATATGCTTATATGATCATCATACAACAATCAGAAACTCATATGATCTTCAAAAGGGAAAAAAAATTATAGAGTTACCAAAAGGCAGAAAAAAACTTCTTTAAAGGGAGATTACCAAAAGGAAGAACTATGGAAACGAACATTGGAACCTTCACAGCTTAAATGCATACTACTCCAACATAACAAATAACAGAGTAGCAAAAGAAAGATCACAGTTCGACAATCTCTGCCACAAAAGGCAAAAAATGAATATTGATTACCATCCAATTAATTTAAAAATTCTGACCAATTCCAGTAAATAAATGCAGATATAATGTAAAACTCAACTGAAAATCACACCAATTTCGACTAAATTTATTTAGGGTACCAATGAAGGTTGTGTTCTAGCAAAAAGATGCAAACAACAAAAGTCATAAATTCAAATTCTTCTATGCACCAGAAAAAAAGCTAAAGCTTGTGCGTGCCTAGATGAAAGAGGCAATGAAACATTCGAATACATTCAAAACAACCAAAATGAACCCAACCAAAATACATTGAATCTAACGGCTGAATCCTAAAGCCATTAGATTAAAAACAACCGAAATACATTGAATCTATATATTGAAATATATTAAAAACAATCAAAACAACCTAAAGCCTGTTTGTGCTACAGATGTATTGTCCTAATGGATAAGAAAATATATTGAAAACAACCAAAATGAAAGAAGCAAAAGAGAACATGGCAGTTGATTCATGAACAAAACACACATACTCACAAGCTAGGGTGGTCTCAGTTGGCTATGGTGGTGGCAGTGGGGTGGGTTCAGCGGGGGTTGAATGGAGGGAAGGGGGTGGAGGCTGTCGTGGTAGCAGAAAATGGTGGTGGATGGCGTTGATGGTGGATCGCTAGTGGAGAGAGAGAGAGACAGACAGACACCATATACCAGCGATTGGAGAAATCTGGCATCGCTGCTCTCGTTCAAAAATAACTGTACTTTATTATATAAACTACCAGGTGGTGTTTGGATCACCATAGGGGTGTATTTGGATAGGGTAGGATATTTTTTTTTATATCCTAACCCATTTAAGCCAAACCCACTCATCCACTTAAAATTCAAGGTTAGGGACTATATCCAATCCAAACCTTTGTTTGGGAAACAAACATGTAATTGTGTGGGTCCCATAGATTACACCAAATATTTTATATTAGTTTATCATTCTACCCATGACTATCCAATCCAATTCAATTCAATATTATCCTATGTTTGGATTAGTGGTTTATCCTAACAAAATTAAACATTTTCCACATATGCATAATAACATATATACATTAAAATATTAATATTTTATTTAGTAGTAAAGTGAATAATTGATATAAGGGTAGAGCATGTATACTAGATCCAAACAATTGAAGTAAAATCCAAGTATGTAGTAATGTGTTGCTAGCAACACTAGATTCGATCAATCTCAAATATATTCAATCCAAGTATGTAGTAATGTGTTGCTAGCAACACTAGATGCGATCAATCTCAAAGTGGTCTACTAACATACATTAATACATAATAGTTATGTATTAAATATACGTAATTGTAATAAATGTTGCCTTATGAATATAATTCCATACATTTTTACATGCTTGAGAAGAAATTTGGATTTGTTGAAACCACAATTGCCAGTAAACATGTACAATCCGACACAGATAGAAAAAACAGTAAAAACATAACCAAATTCCCAGATACCTAGCCATTTTAAACATGTATAATTCCAAAAATACACACGTTAAGCTATAATCTACTGCAATCAAAGCGAACTAGAGATTAAGAAAAAAATTATAAACAATTACTTCAATCGCCTCGGTCTACAACAAAAACATAATCAAATTCCGAATTTCAAAGTCCAAATAGGATCAAGCATACAACAAACCGCATATTTCAGCAGAAAGTCGTCAAAAAAATAATTGGACAAATAGAAATCATGATCAATATACATGAAATGTGAAAATCAAATCTCGCAAGTTAAGTTTGAGAGGTTTTGACGTTGAGAAACACGGACCTGGACGACCCAAAGGGCTGTGGTAGCGGCGGCGACGCCCCAGGTGATGGCGGCCTGGACGTCGGTGGATTGAAGACTCGTGCTTGGCCGCAGGTGAACCAGCAGATCTGTTCTTCGTTCGGTCCAGAGAGAGAGAGAGACCGGGACTTACCTCAATCCAGCGATGTCGTTGTCTTCTTCGTCTACTCTGTGAAGAAGCTTTCACCCAGCGATGTCGTCTTCTTCGTCGAGTGCCACGATCGTCTTCACCTCTGTGCAACAGAACCCTTGGACGAGCTCAGGAGAAAGAGAGAGGGATGAGTGGCTGAGTGGCTTGAGAGAGAGAGAGAGAGGGACAATTATGTCTATTGGGGGTAAGCCGTCGCCTGGGCTTGTGACCCACGGGAGAGTGGGTTAATTGAAACCAGCTATGGGGGTTAAATGCCACTGCAGCAACTGGGTCGAGGGTTGCCCGGGATTGTTATCCGGCCACAAAAATACTTTCCTTTATGGGACCATTATCCTATTTACCTATTCTTACGGGTGTTAACCTCCTTTATCTCACTACCCAAACACACCCTAGGAGGATTGGAGTTGATTTGATTTGAATCTGAACTCAATTTAACCTAATGTAAAATGGTCTGGATTAGAGGATTATAAAGTTCGGATTCAAATCTTATCCCATATTTGGATAGGTTTCATTTGATTTGTGGGCCCATTTACATGTGAATATAAATGGGTTTTTAGAAGCTGATACACCTAATTAAACTTATTTGGCAAAAAGTACATATTAAAAAATATTTTAAAAAAAAGTACACTAGTTAAATACAAAGACATAAATGCCCATTTTAGGAAAAATGGTGCATTAAATATCTCTTACTTTTATGGAAGAACTTTAATGCACATTGATTCATGTGTATTTGTTAATATATATACAAACAAGTATATCTCAATACGTATATATATACTTGTATATATCACTATGGTTTTAAACCTATTTAAATTTTAATTTAAATTTAATCATAAATATGACTATGTTAAAAATATGGAAGAGATAGAATTCTCTGATATTGAAAATAAATTACAGAACTGGGATATACCTCAGAACCCAACTAAGAAAATCTATAATGTTGGCACTTTTAATTTTAAATCGAATTTTACTATTAAAACGATTGAAATGACTATTCTTTTTTATCAGAATGGAGATATTTTACAACTGCTAACTGAACGAGAAGTTTTAAAGGCTCAAGATCAAGATTATAAATTTTTGCATATTAGTTTAGTACAAGTTGCTTTAAAACCTTTAACTCTTCATGGATTAAATGTCTATTTTATGTTAGCATTAAGAGATGCTAGATGTCTTAATTTTGATCAGTATTTAATGGGTGTTATGTAGTCTAGCTTTAGTACTGGTCCAGTTCATAATTACTCAAGAAGATGTTGTTTAATATAGTCTGAACCAAGGTATAAACAACATCTTCTTGAGTAATTATGCTTCCATTTTCTGCTGTTGTAACCTTGACTGCATTTAAAATTTTATTTTGTTGAACTGGACTTAAATAATTATCTCATCATCCTCTTAGTTGGCCTGTAAAGCAGTGGTGATAAATTTAGCAGTAGCCTGATAAGAAATGCAATTGGCTTTACATATTGAAGCATACATTAAAATTTTATGTAAAACTTGATGAATAACATATTCAGACATACCCATCAATATTCCATTCATAAATGGAGGAAGCATAATATGCTTGTTAATCAATAAAAAAATTTTCTTCATATACAATATCTTGAGGTGTTGTCCTCTGATAATAAGCCCTCATAGGAGGAGCCTGTGCATAAATATTAGCTTGGAATTTTGGTTTAACAAATCCAATTTTATTTATTTCTTCAGATTGTATCTGGTGTAGAAAATCTTCAAATTGTTGGATTTTAGTTTCAGATTGCTCTTCACCTTGTGTTTTAGAGATGACATTTAATGTCAAGCCTTTCAATTTATCTTTGAGTGCATTTATGAACTCATCTTCCACTTTATTATGCATATTGAATGTGGAAGTGTCAACTGGTGGTTTTATATTAACCTGTTCAACTTCATTGTCCTTATAGGATTGTGAAGTTAAAGTTTGGTGTGAATGTATTAAATTCTCAATTTTAGTGAGATGTCGACCTATAGCTTGAAGACAAACATTGGTATAATTGTTTTGTTTTATGGAAATAGTGTTACCTGTATAACAATCATTTATATGAATTTCTTTAGAATTATTTAAAGGGGTTTTTATTGGTTCAGTGGTTGGAGGATAAAAAATATTTATAGTTTTTCCATCAAGGGTTTTCCATTTATGTTGGAAAATTTCCAAAACATTTAAATGTTTCATAGTAGAAGGGACATAATAAGTTAAAAACCAATTAATAAAAGGAATTATTTTCCTTTCCTTTTTTATATAAAGGTGAAACATTTCTTTATAATTTTGAAGTTCTTCTAAACTCATAGTTTTAAAATACCAATTTCTAAATTTTTTAAATTTAGGGAGATGAAATTCTTCATTACAGGTATCCTTTATCATCTGAAATGTTCTTGGGTCTAATTCCATAAAAACTATATTTGGAATCCGATTTCGGATGGGGTTAAATCAAAATCTTTATCAAAGTTTTTTTCTTGAGAAGATATGTTAACAGGTCGATAGATACTATGTGGAATATTATTTTTTAAAATTTTAATTCCTTCAATTATGGGTTCTTTATCTCTTCTTCGATTTTGGACCGAGGAAGTAGAATTTCTTAAAGGGATAAAAGGAGTTAAAGGTGTGTTATAACCTGATGAAGTTTCTGATTTATCAAAAGATTGTAAATAATTTCTAGAATTTATCCTAGCAAATTTTATAGTGACATCACCCTGAGATGATTGGGCGATCTAGGTTATTTCGTTATTGATTTCTGGTTCTTTAGGAACCACAGACTCTAATTGACAAGTGTCTGAAAACTGGATATCTGACCATTTATTGATTTTCAGGACTTCAATTTTATTTTTAACCGTATTGGTTTCAATTAAAGTAGTTTGACCTTTAAGGTTCAAAAGCTTAGCTTCAGGACATAAAATATTCATAAATTTATAATAGACCCTATAAGCAAACACAATTATATCCGTGTCTTCTTTATAATTATAACCATAAGATTTTATATGACAGGTTAAAACATCTAAAATATTTTTATTAGTTAAAGATACAGATAGATTTGAAAAACAGTTAAAATAAACTAGACCAATACTTAAGCTGAACTGCATAACACCCATTAAATACTGATCAAAATTAAGACATCTAGCATCTCTTAATGCTAACATAAAAGAGGCATTTTATCTATGAAGAGTTAAAGGTTTTAAAGCAACTTGTACTAAACCAATATGCAAAAATTTATAATCTTGATCTTAAGCCTTTAAAACTTCTCGTTCAGTTAGCAGTTTGTAAAATATCTCCATTCTGATCAAAAGGAACAGTCATTTCAATCATTTTAATAGTAAAACTCAATTTAAAATTAAAAGTGTCAATATTATAGATTCTCTTAGTATATATATACTTGTATATATGTATATAAATATAATATACATATATATACATTTATATTTATACTTATATATGTATGTATTTATATACATATATACAAGTATGTATATATGTATATGAATACATATATATATATAAAAGTACATATATAAGTATGTATATACGTGTAAAATGTAATATTGAAAGTGGAAAGTGTAACATTAAAAGTGTAAAGTGTAAAGTATTACCTTATATCTCACCTTACTTAATGAAAAATGTAAAATGTTACATGTTAACATTGAAAGTGTAACACTTTCATACTTTCTCAATTAATTAGCATTTTTAGTGTAAGATGAGACATGTATATTTTGTTTGTGTAACACTTTAGGTAATGTCTCCCCTTACTTTGTGTAAATAGCTTGTTATATTGTTATTGTTACACTGTTATTATTACTTTCAATATTACCTTATAACACTTTACACTTTCCATTAAGAAATATGAGATATAAGATAATATTTTACACTTTACACTTTCAATGTTATACTTTACACTTTCAAAAATGTTACACTTTACACTTTCAATATTATACATTACACACACACACACACACACACACACACATATATATATAATGCACCACTAAAGTTCTTCCATAAAACTAGGAGATATTTAATACACCATTTTTCAAAGAAAATACACATGGATCAATGGGGGACAAAAATGTCACAAAAAAATTAGGCAAATTCAAATTGTGTACATAGATACAAATAAATATCAAAATTAATGACTTAATAACCCTACATTTTTTAGTGTGTAATTTTTGCCAAATAAGTCTAATTTTGTGTACCCTCTTATAATTTACCCGAATATAAAATATACTAAAATGACCATTGCACTCTTGTGTAAAAAAATATTATCCAATCCTATACCATATTTGGAATGGACTAGAAAAAAGTCCAATTCATTAGTATTGTCTTATTTACGAAAAAAAAAATATGGATCAATAAATTACTATTTTTATAAAATATTGCAATAAATATTTTATTCATTTATTTAATTTAATTTGTACAATACACTTTTAATCACAAAAATCATATGAAAAAAAAAATATAATTTTCAACACAAAAACAATACACAAATCGATACAATTCAAGCCTAAGTCGTTATTTGTTTCTTTCTAGAAAATCCGAAGTTGTGTGTTTAAAAATAAAACTTAATTATTTTTTTTTCAATAAATAGCAAAATTAATCCAAACCATATTAAATTTTTTCAATGACTGACATGCAATTTATTTTTCATGAATTTTAGGGCTTTTTAATATTATTGCCTGAATTAATAGCACAAATCAAGTCAATTTAAAATATGTTGCTTTAATTAAAATGTTAATTTTTTTTAGAGTTAATCTATAAGGATAAAAATGGATGAGTATAAATTTTTTAAGATCTTAAAAATCTAAGATATAATGAGACCCAACACCACAGAACAATGTGATTTTTTAATGAGACCCAAATCCTTTCATTCAAAGTTAACTTAGATCGAATATTTTCACACATTTACTCTCAAATCATGTGCTTGCATGCTACAATTTGTCAACTGAGAGAGAATTTCTAATGATAGTAATTTAGTTCAAAAGTATAAGAGAGTTATGTGCTAATTTCCGAACATTGGGGATAAAATGCAAAAAAACTGAACCACTAGGGTATAAATTGGATTTTAATTTGGTTAAATTGCTCATCTTCCCTAAGTTACCGTGGAGAGAGTTCCAGATGCTTCGAATTCAACATTAGACATAGAGAAAGAGTAAGACAGAGAGAGAGAAGCATCTGGAAAATGAACCAAAGGTTTCCTAAGGTCTCTGAGAATTCTTTCTTGCTTCAAACCATAAACCACGAAAATTCTTCCTAATGAAGATCTACAGTGAAGATAGAGCGCAGGGAGAGATAAGAAGAGGTACAGAGCATGGTAAAAGACGAATATCCAGCCTTGGAAAACTTATGATTCAAATGGGAAACGAGAGAGTGGAATTCCAACAGATAGATGAAGTCTTCCTAAATTTGTTGCAGAAGATCAAATTTTGAGATCCGAAGAAGAGAGAGTCCCAATGGAAGTAAAAACCCTAGAATTTTGACTGTGGAGGGTATTTTAGATTTTACACATTTAATCCTACTTCTCAATTCCATAATCCCTCAGTAGCATAAGGGTTTTCTCAATCACCTGCAAATGGGATTCTACCCTTCAAAAAATACAGCTGATTTTTGGAAAGCAACAAAAATTCAATCCCAAAAAATTTACCCAAACAAAGGATAAATGGACCCCATTCACAATTTTAATCCAATCGCTCCAGTAATCTCCCCCAATCCTTTGATCCAAACACCACCCGAAGGGTGTGTTTGGATGTTTGGAAAGGATTGGATAGGATATCAAAATTATATCCATTTTCATCCTTGCCTAACCCACCTCTTACTTGCATTGGTTCAGATATAATGACATATCATGCCCTACCCCGTGTTTGATAAGTAATTTTTCATTTTTGTAACCCCATGGATATGAGTAATGTCAAAAATATTATTTAAATTATTTTGACCATTCTATCCCTTACACCCCTTTCTCTCCTCTCTAAATTCAAAAGCAGGCAGTCTTCTTCAACTTTCTCTCTCTGCTCTCAGACCCTTTTCTCTCCTATCTTCAATTCATAGGTGAGCCAAAAGCAACTCCTTTATCTCCTACCTTTCTCTCAGCTCTATCTCACTTTCTCATCCTCTCTCTCTCTTGCATGGCTATTGAAGAACAACCAAAGGAAAAAACAAATTGCATTTAGGTGTTGTTTATTTTAATTTTTTTGTAAATTTGGGATGAATTCAAAAACAAATTGCACTAATTTTGTTTTTACCACCAACACCCCAACGCCACCCCACTGTCGTAATAGTACTCTAGTCAAACAAAGAGAGAGAGACCCAGATGCTTAGCTCCCATCGTCTTCTTCGTCGCCTTCATAGAGCTCTCAACCTCTGACGCCAAAGAAAGAGAGTGGAACATTTCACGAGAAAGAAGAGGGGTAAATATGTCATTACTCATAGAAAAACCTGTCCACTGGGATTGAATCCTAGGGTGGGGGTGGGTTAATTTTAACCCATCTAAGAGGTTAAATTTTATTGTAGCATCTGGGTCAAGGTTTGATCCGGAATTTATGTCTTGGCTCAATTTTAGCTTCCCAAACAAAGAATATGTGGGACCCATTGCATTATTAACCTATCCTTGTAGGAGGTAACCCACCTTATCCCAGTACCCAAATAGGGTGTGCTTGGATCTTTGAAAGAGATTGGATAGAATATCAAATTTGCATCCATTCCTATTCATGTCTAATCCACTATTCACTTGCATTGGTTTGGATACAATGATATATAATGTCCTATCTGATATTTGATGAGCAAATTTTCATTTTTGTGGGACCCATGGATATAAGAAATATCAAAATTATTATTTAAGTTATTTTGACTATTTCACCCCTTAAATATTATTGAACAATCCCAGTCACATATGACTTCCATGACCTTCATCCAAATTTTTTACTCTTGTGGAATCTATTGACTTTTTTTACCTATCTTGCTCTACCAGTTCATCAAGTGATGAATTGGTTCTTCATCAATCTGATTTAGTCTTGAGTTCGTTCATGACCTTCAAAGCACTCCGGACGACCCAACCATCCATGTCCATCTCCCCAACCCCCAACCCCCCTATCTGGCATGGCTATTGAAGAACAAGAAAAAGAGGGAAAAACAAATTACACACGGGTGTTGTTTATTTTTAATTTTTTTTTGCAAATTAGGGATGAATTCAACACACACACCAGATATATTATATCCATATAAATAGATTTTACCCAACTTATACACACACACATATATTATACCAACTTCTATATAAGCGCGCACACAGACCACACCACAACTGAAACCACATCTGCCTCCACCACCACCACCACAGCCAAGGCTTAGAAGCAGTGGCTTTTCTTGGAAATCTAGAAGGAAAGTGGGCCAAATGGAAGCATCATCCATGAGATCAAAATAGATTTGGATCTCCACAATGAGTCAGATTTGCTTCCATTTCGGTCCATAGAGAGAGAGAGAGTTACTAGAGACCAACAACCAAGACGATGTCTTCGTCGCCTTCACAGTCTTTGTCACCTTTATAGCCTTGAAACGAGTGTGAAGAAAGAGAAGAAAAGTTGTGAGAAACGAGAGGGGTAGACAAGTAATTACCCAACCTTGTCCAGTAGGTTGGGATATAAACCCAAGGAGGTGGATTAATTTGGACCCAGGATTGATATCTTGCATCAATTTTGTCTTCTCAAACACAGAATTTGCGGACCCTACTACATTGTTAATCTCTCTTTATTGATGTTAACCCACCTTATCCCATTACCCAAACACACCCCAACTAGTTAAAGGCATAGAATAAAAAACAAATTAGACAAAATTTCATCCATAGTTAAGTTTAAATTTAAGGACACATCCTTCTGATTCTGAAACTTTATTAACACCCCTTATCAGTGTTTGTCGAGTTGAAACAGAGATTGTTGATTTACAAAATACCCCTAAATATTTTATAGGGTAAATTTTATCCACACCCTTTATAAATAGACTTAATTTTAACAACCTCTGTAAATAGACCTAATTTTAGCAATACCCCCTCCCGATTTTGAAATTTTAATGCAGTCTATTTTAGTTCTATTATATTAGCCTTTAGGTTCATCAATTTAATATTTAATTTTATCAAATTAATGTCCTTTATTTAATTTAAACTAAATTAACATTTCATCTCATCAAATCAATACAAAATTGATATTTACTTGTATCGAATTAGCATTTATTAATATTAATTTAATATTTTATTTCATCAAATTAATGTTATTTCTTTAATTATTATTTAATTTCATCAAATTAACACCAAATTGACAGTCAATTTTATTAAATTAAAATTTAATATATTAAATTCTATTAATTTAACATTTAACCTTATCAAATTAATGTCATTTATTTAATTTAACAACAAATGAACATTCAATTTCATTCAAGAAACATTCAAATTTATTTAATTAATACTAAATTTTATCAATTCAACACCAAATTAATATTTAAATTTATCAAATTAACAGAAAATTAATATTTAAATTTATTGAATTAAGACCAAATTTATTAAATTAACATTAAATTTTAACAAATAATATTTAAATTATATATATATAAAGGGTGATATGTAAAGAGTGGTCGGGTGATGTTGTGAAGGACAAATAATAACAAAGAAGTTAGAAATTGATGGGGGTTATGACATTGACTTTATTGATTGTAATTTTGATTATAGAAAAATCATTTTTAACTATAAAAATTATAAAAACTCGATTATATAACCAAATGAGTAATAATATGATGACAAATATTATAACAAAGTTATTATGCAACACTTTAAAATAATAAAAATTCATTGGGATAATATGATTATAGAAATCAGGCTTGTCAGTTGGTTATGGCATACATAATTGGTAAATGATTGTGGACATTTTAATCTATTTACACAATAAATGGTAGTTTTGACATTTTCACAAAATATTTAGTCAAATCATTACTTTATAAACTGTTAAAGGCAAAAGTTAGCGTTAAAGGAGTGTCATTGATTTAAAAGTATAAACCAGAAGGGTGTATAGTGAAGTTTCAAAATTGGGAGGAAGTGTCATTGAATTTATACCTAACTACATGGGATGTGGATGAAATTTTTCCAAAAAATTATCAATCATAAACATATTTATATTTATAGCCAAAACTAACTATAGAAATAATAAAAAAAATTAATTTAAAAAAATTAAAAATATATTAATTAATTTATATTCATGTCCAAAACTTGAATCTGAGAGATATTAAAAAAGTTTAATTGCATTGAAGGTCCTTAAAGTATGAGATTTATCTTATTTTGGTCCCCAATTGTAACACCTCAAAAATTGGGAGTCCTTAATTTAACAAAATTCGGGCAGAATCTCATTTGTACGGGGAGCTCTACCAAAAACACAACCTGTGCAATTATACTGCATTGACCACACCGGGTCCATTTACCCATCAAATAATAAAATTTCGTTCACTACATGTAATAGCCACTATATCATCCCAAAAGAATAGGCTAAACTATGATACTTACATTCCAAAAGAATTACACTCAAACTTAGTAGCGGAATAAACAAATACTAGACTATACATGATTGTAAATAAATTCATTAGTCTAGCACAAAAATAAACTATAGCTCTAGATGTCCACCTTGGGATCTAGGTTCCCCTCTGGTGGAACCTCCCAATATCCCGACTCGTTAACGCTGAGATTTTCCTCTAGTATGAAATCTAAAAAAAAATATTATTGGTAGGGGGTGTGCACTACGCACTGTAAGAAAATCCTCCCAAACTCTAACAAGGTTTGAAAAACGTAGAAAATAGTTGGTCTTATTTCACAAATAGCATACGTAAATTTTGAAAGAAAACATGACATTTTCAAAGATCTTAAGTTTATACATTAACAATAATTAAGTGCAAGAGTAAAATCAATCATATCATAAATAACCATTCCAAAGAGTAATTATTCCCACAACAATTTTCAAGATAATCATATCCAAAAGATAACGCAATAAACAATAATCACAATGTATCTCAAGTCTGATGTAAGATAATCAAATGAATAAACACATAGAGAATATTCTGACCCACACACACACACAATTCCTCGCAAGGATATCAACTTTGGGAAGGGTGCCTACCGATGCATTGTCTCATACCAATGTACCGGCAATAACGAATCTGACCCAGACATAGTATACTAATCCTTTGATACGGCACCCATGAGCTAATGGTGATTTGGTTCTCGCAAGGCACCAACCCCACTACGAGTGGTAGGAAAAATTCAAACCCACACGGAGTAAGAACCACACAAATCTACCCACTCTACGATACTCGGTCAATGGTCATCTATGGTCATCCAAATACCTCCATGAGATACAATCACCAACAATTTCTCAAACACACTAAATTCTATAAATCCTCAATTTTTCACATCCAAATCCACATTTATTTCACAATGGAATAATTTAAAAAAAATTAACAAGAGATCATCATAAATACCATTGTGTTGTTCAATACGAAACACTAAAGTTTTGAAATTAAGAATAAAGGAGAAATCAAGAGAAAAACCCACTTCTCTTGAAATTTAGGGTTTTGAATATGAGAAAAGAACTTTGATGGTTACCCAACCATCTCATTGTTTAAAACATGCTAATATTTGTAAAAATATCAAGAATCCATGATTTCATAGCATATTAATATGATATAGAGTCAAAGAAAACATATATGTACAACCCTAGCCTCAATGTAAGAGAATGAAAGAAAACCCCTACTTGAATCAAAATTCCAAGCAAGAACTCAAACTCTAGTGACCTCCTTCTTCCCTTTTCTTCCTTCCTTAATCTTCCTCTAAGGTTCCAAGAGGTGTGGGGTGAGAGTGGAGTGAAGAGAATGAGAGTAAATTGGATGAAAATGAGTTTTTAAACATAGCAGCCCCGATTTTTACTGTTCACAGGCTATTTTGGTTTCTCCAAAATTACGATTTTACCATTAAGAATTTTCAATTTGATCCATATGACTACTCTAAGGTTTTTCGACGTTTCGGATTCATTTTTAATGTTATTTTAACCTAAAAATATTTATTTTTATGATTTATTTCAAAACTAAAATAAATTTACACTCGAAACATTAAAATTTATATTTTATTCCTCCTTAGTATTTATTCTTACGGTTTCAATATATATGGTCTATTCTTACGTCATTACATATATAAGAATCACTAAACAAGTACATTACTATATTGATATAAACATGTGAGGGTTTACACCTTCCAAGTCTAAGAAGAAAGCACAACACTTTACCATCCAAGGAACACCACAATGCAGATTTTTTGATCAACTTTGAAAAATAAACTGATTTGACTCAGGTATTTCTAGTATGTGTGACTTATATGGTTGGAAAGATATATGAGTTAGGGTTCTAACAAAAATAACAGTGCACAATTTGGACTTTCCAACAAAGAGTTATGATCAAATTGGTGAAAGGTAAGGTAGTCTGTCGGACTGTTTGGTTCTTCTATACTTGTCTAACTCGAGTTTGGGTGTCTTTTGTCACAAATTCTATCTCATACCCATCTCCAATATAGATAGTATGACTTGCATAAAGATCCATGTTTAGCATCATTCATTAACCAAAATTAAATTACCATCCCTCTCCTAGAATCATTTATAACAACATGATGTAGAACTAGTATATCCATCAACATTTTTCTTCAATTCCTCTAAGTTAGCTAATTGATGAGAATGCAAAATATCATATTTTTTTTCTCTTTTAATATTTATCCTTTTATACTTATTTGGAGCCTAAATATACTTATTATTCTTATATTTTGATTTAGGATATAAATGAAAACGTTAAATGCAAAACGAAGCTAATTGGACGATTGTTGATAGTTTAGACATGTGGGGGGTTTACACCAATATTTCAATTGTATTATTTTGGTCCTAGAAGTAATGAATATTTCTATATGGTCATTCAAGCAGACAATGTTCAGATTGCTAACGATTTTTGATCTTAAGCTTGTCACATAATCCTTAAATATGGACAAAAAATAATTTTGATAACTCTTAAACAAAATTTGGGTAGCTATTAACAAAAAAATGAGTAATATACATAGCTTTTGACCAAAATTTGGATAGTTCATGATTAAAATTGTGTAATTTAAGTATCTATTTAATCAAAATTTGAGTAAAAATTCGGTCAAAAGTTATTCAAGTCATTTTTTTGTCCATATTTAAGCATCATGTGACAAATTTATGATAAAAAATCATTAGTAATCTAAACTTTGTCTGCTTAAGGGGTCATATAGAAATATATTAAATACTTTAGGGATCAAAATAATGTAATTGAAATATTGAAGACTAAAATAAGACAAATTCCATACTTTAGAAACTTCCAGTGCAATTAACCCTATTAAAAATACTTGGGGATTGAAGCGAAAATGTAAACAACTAGAGAAAAAAGTAGTGGGATTCAAGAGTAAGAGAGGAAGTTTGGGAGGGTATATAATATAAAATTTAGGGAATTAAATTTAGAGTAATTTAAAACCATCTAAACTATACAAATCAAAAGTTATTTATTGTGTCTTTTGAGATTTGAAAACCTTTGTACTTTATTATAATAGCAACACATGACGTTCGTTCCACGTGAATATATTTAAATAATATTATTTTTATAAAAAACATGAATTATATGTGTAATTAAATAAAATAATAAATTAGGTATCGAATAAATAATTCATATTTTAATTATTACAACATTTAATTATTGATTTATTCTATAAAATTTCAAGTACATAATTTGTCTTTTATTTAGGTATCTCTCCAATTCCTCTAGGCATTTGCATATCTATATCTATATCTATACTACTCTAAAATATCAAAATACATGAAAAACTTTATTTGGACACTTTTATCCTCCAAAATTTTGAAAATGTTAAGATCACCATTATAATTGGAATATCAAACACTTTTAACATTCAACATATCAAATGGGTCATTAAATATTTCATAATTAGTATTATTGTATTTGCTAAGTGTAGATATATCACTCTAATAAATTTTATAATGTCAAAAATATTATATTAACTCTTCATGTTCCAATATTTTCATGTTTTTATTAACACTGTCATGTGTAAGGTAAAATAAGTGAAATGTCATATCAATCTGTCTTCCTCCTCATAATAAATAGTGTAACCTTCTACTTTTCTTAGATCCATATCTATCTATATCTATACTATATATTATACTACTTCTAATCTATATCTATACCTATATCTATACTACTAATAAAAGATAGGTAAGTGAAAAACTTTTGTTTCTTATCATATCCCCAAAAGTTCTCTAAAGACAATCATATCATATTTTCTAATTTAACTTCTAAACTCCCTTGCTTGGAGTATGTATTCATTTACAACTATAATGAATATGTAGCAATCAATAGAAAGGTGTTTCATATTCTCCCTTCTCACATATTAGTTATTAACCATGATTTCTTGTTCTTTTATATTCTAATAACCAAAACCCCATTTTTGTAGTCGTGCATTCATGTTCTCCTCACCCATTCAAATTTATGTTATACATAGATATAATATATAAACAAACCAAATTGCTCTAATTTGATTAGCCATTCCATCACTTATTTAGCTTTTCTTCATCTCCTTCACAATTTTATATACAAATATGTTTTCATCCCAAGAGAGAATGGCCTTAACGTATATAATAGCATTCTCTTCCCCTTGGATCTACTACGTCTCTGCTCGTGGAATCTTCTTGTGTTGAGGTATATCACTGTCAGTTGATGCATCACTTTGTCTAGTACTTGTAGAGCACAGAAATATTGAGGCCAACTACTTCTATACCTATACATCCATGAATAACAGAAAAAAGTAATTGGGACATCAAGATATGTTGGTATTGGACAAATAAGTTGGTGCGTGTAGAAATAGTCAAGCATCTTTCAAAAATCTTATAGTGACAACATAAAGGTAAAGACTTTTATTGTTCATGGAAGTATAAGATTTTTGAAAGATGCTTGATTGTTTCTATGCGCAAGTACAACTACAAGGAAGGGAGTTTAGAAGTTAAATTAGAAAATATGATATGATTGTCTTTAGAGAACTTTTGGGGATATGATAAGAATCAAAAGTTTTTCATGAACAATAAAAGTAGAAGAAAGCTAGTTACTTTTGGAGGGTTTCCACCACAACCAAAAGATGAGCTATCTCTCTTGATACTTGTAAATAAAAGCAAGTATAACTACAAAGGGAGTCTAAGCATTCATCATGGTTGTCACAACATAAAGGTAAAGACTTAACATAAATAAATGAAGGACTTCAACTACAAGGGGAGTCTAAGCCTTCATCATGGTTGATATTAAAATGAAACAAGCAATGTATACAAACTAACTTTCTAATTTACAAGAGAAGAAAAATTGCTAATAAGAAAGGCTCTCTAATTTTTTACAAGGAAAAGCATGCCCTTTAAGCTCCCAACATGAGAGTATTTATAGGCAAAGAAGGGGAGGGGGTAGGAGATAAGAGGGGATGAGTGAATAGTATTTACCGCCTATGGAACCCAATTACTCTGCAAGTAATCTGTGGAGGACGTTCGAACGTGAAACAACGTTCAAAAGTTTTCTTCTGTTTTGCTTTAGGGACGTTCGAACGTTTTCTTACGTTTGAACGTTTCTTCTGGTTTTGCCTTGTAAGCGTTCGAACGCTAGATGGGGGCCTGACCTTTTCCATTCAAGTGGTCTTCTGTCAAAGGTCACTTTCACACTCTATGCAGAAGTCTATTCTTTAGTTGATTCCAAGGGATGTTTGAACGTTTAATGGCGTTCAAACGTTGTACTCAAGTGCTTTAGAGCTTCAAAGTCCTCCTTTGTTTGCTGCAACACACCATATCTTCATCAGTCTGGCCTTCAATCAACTCAAGTGGAAGTTCAAACGTGGTACTCAAGTACCTCAGGATCCTGTGTTTGACTGCAACACACTGTCAATAGGTTGGTTTTTTCATAG
Organism: Ilex paraguariensis; assembly: GCA_963454935.2. NCBI lineage: Eukaryota > Viridiplantae > Streptophyta > Magnoliopsida > Aquifoliales > Aquifoliaceae > Ilex > Ilex paraguariensis. The sequence continues at coordinate 92,737 of CAUOFW020010546.1, read as the reverse complement.
TTCAAATGGACGTTTGAACGTGAATCGACGTTTGAACGTTCTTGCTTTCCTCCCAGCCTCTCCAATTTCATTCCCCAATGTCCTGGTACGACATTCAAGCGTGACTTTTGTTGCCCTCAAGCCCTTGTTCACTTTAGAACTTGAAATATCCATACTTGAACTCCATCAAAGTACAATTAGTCTTGAAAAGGCACAATAATTTGCTACATTTAAGTACTAATCACCTGCCACTAGACATATCTCAGAGAGATGTTAATTTGTTGTCATAAGTATTACATTTTTTTTTGTTTGTGTCAAATATGTACTCAAAATCATCTCTATGTTATTTGAATATATGTGGATATAAACATGATATTGTTGGTCGCATGCTTTTTTTCCTTTCACAAAGTATGTAAGTGAATTAATCTCCTTGTTGTATTTTATGTCCTATAGGAAATTAAGGACGATAATAGACTGTGTAAAATTGGATAATAGCTTGGTTTTGGAGATGAATATTTATTACATCTCTCAATCAAAATGCCGAGGTTTAAGATGTACCATTAATAATATGATAAATCAGCCTACAATTTTATTGTGCAATTATCTACTTTCAAAGTTGTTCACGTGCAACGTATGTGTGCAAGTACTAGTATAATAAAGTTGGTGGAATTTTGAATTTCAGAGAGAAAGAAGGGCTCAGATCATTTCACAACAAAATGAAGACATATCTGACGAATTACGTTTTAAAGACAAAAAAAAGACATAAAAAATGGTTTGGAGTGAATATGAAAAAATGGCTAGCTAAAGTAGAGAATACAATACTTAAATATATTTTTGCTAACTGGGTGGAGATGCTCCAGCACAATCTTCTCCCTTTCTCCCAAAAATCTACTTTTCAAATAAGAACCTTAAGTGGAATCCTCTCTCCCTCTCACCTTAATACCCAACTGTCTTCTGCCTTCAACAATAGCATCTCCTCTCTCTCAGTCCATCGCTAGTTATCTCTTTTTCTCTCTTTGTGCCACTTGGATAGCCACTGCTAATGACAGCCGTTAGTTGCCCAACCTCATCGTCTTCAACCCCTACCCTCCACCCCACCCTGTCGAACCCTAGCCTTTTGGATTTGGCCCCTGTTTTCATGCACATGATATCTTTTTGAACTTCCATGTAATAGAGTTTTGTTTCTTGATAGAGTTTTGAATTATATAGACAGAGTTTTGATAAGATTTTTGAATTATATAGATAGGGTTTTTATCAGATTTTTTTTTGTTTTTTGATGATGCTAACAACGAAGCTAAGAAATCCATCGTCATCCCCCATAGATAACAATTTTTTCTCTCTCTTTTTTTGCAACACATGCACACACACACACACATTGCACACACGTTTTTGAATAGTGAAAGTTGTTGGAATTTGAATACAGTAGTTATGATTAGCCAAGATTCAAATGAATTAAGTTTTCATCCCCTAACATGAGGCAAAATGAGTTTTCTTAATTTTCAATGTTGTTGCAGGTCCCAACTAAAAGGAATCATATAATAAACACAATGGAATTTTAAAATATAATAATTTAATTCCTCATACCAAGATCTATTCATGTTTAATACAAACAGAGAAACCTTAGATCTATAGAGAAGATTAATAGTTACCTCTTGAAGCATGCCTTTAACGATCTTCAAGTATTCTAAAAAACTTTAAATATTCAAATTTGAATTTGATCTTTACCTTGAGCTTCACAAATGTTTGGCCTCCATCATTATCCACATGAATTGACAAATTTGAAAGATCTACCTCAACCATTGAAAAACTAGAGAGAGAGAGGGAATGAGAGGGTGGTTTTTCTTGTGCTAGCAATAAAGTTATTATATCATATATCCATCTCCTACATAAAAGTATTTATAGAGCTTTAAAGACCCTAATCCTAGTTTGGGTCAAATTGCAATTATCTCACAATTACATATAACCCCTTTATTAACCATTAATTATAATAAAGTCACTTGTTAACTCTTAATTAGGTTTTCACCCCAATTAACTCTTAATTGGTTGTCTCTCTTTTATCCTTTAGTTTCCAATAAATTCTATTGTATGTGACCCTATAGGTTCAAGAATACCTGGTTGTAGGCATTCGATATTAACTACACGTAACATCTCAAATTAGAACTCTTTTTAATTTTGCTTGAATTGAAACTCTTCTAATTCTCCTTTTATGAAGAACAATTAATATATTTATATTAATTTCATTCTTCAGGCTTCTACTAATCATGAGTGACACCTAGCAGCATATCATAATCAACCTTCAGATAGAACAAAGTAGGTAAAGAACCTATTCAGTCTATAGTTACCATGCAATTGAATCCTTTTATCATACAATGCTCCAATTTAGGATATAGAATTACTGTCAAACCTCTAACTTAATCTTATGTATTCGATCTTAGGACTATGATTCTTAATGATCAATTAGAAACCCTTTTTATAATTGTCATTCTACCTTGGTCAAGGACTCCTTGAGTCATATCCTAGAAAATCACATAGGACATTCTCCCTTTATTTTCTAAGGGTGATAGGTTCTATGTTGTACACTCATAAGTCTTCATGCATGTTTAACCATTTCCAACAATACATATCTAAGTTACATGGTTAGTATATGAATATGTTGTATAGTTAAAGCATAGAAGTTCATGTACAAAACAACCATGATGTCTCAAGTATAAGGATAAGTTGCATAACTATAACTTTAGGTTTTAACTTTGACTGTATAAAACTTCTTATGAAAAATCCTACATTAGTCAATGGCCACGTTCAATGTACTTGTTCTCTAACAAGCACCCACACACTTGCTTCAGTGTCCCTACGCTAGTGACTTGGATGAGTCACCTCATATTAAATATTAGTAAACATAGTGTGTGCTAGTCTATCCGGATTATATAGTGCCCACATTGTAATCCTATGACTAGGAACATTTAAGAGTTAAGTACTACAAAGTATAGGTCTCCTCTTCTCAACTCCTTGAGAAACTATCTTCTTAACTTATACTCTATGGACTATATCATGTATATTAAAATGAAATTAGCTAGTAACATGATAAATAAGCTTGCCATTTTATTTAATTAAATAATGAATGTTGCCAGTACAATCTCAAAATGTCATATTTGTTCCCAGTAATACATTTGAATTCCAGTTTGTTCCCAGCAATGCCCTTTTATTTGCAAGCAGTGTCCTGCATATATTTCAACTCATTGGTAGAGAGCATCATGAAATGGAGAAGTAATTTTGATTGGTCATAAAGTTCCGATGGTTTTACCCTTCCAAGATGTGTGCATGTATTAGTGTCTACAGTTTGTTTATCTGTTTAGCTACTATTTGTTCCATACAACATAGTGGTGCCTCCTTACTCCCAAAGACACCACCACCATCCAACCCAAAATCTGGTTATTGTTTTTTTTTTTTTGTGTGGTGCAATGACAGTGGTTATTAGCTAGGTAAATTTTTACATTTTTCTGCATGTGCGGGTGATTGTGGTGATTAGTTAAACTTCATTCTTGGCATATATGACATTTATTGAAATAATGCTACGACAATACCAATTGAAATTTTTTTGCTATTTTTTTGGTAGATTTTTATTTCATTCTTCTTTCTTTCCCCTACTTTTGATTGCGGTCTATTTTATAATTTTAATATTAGAACTTGTATTCAGGTGTGCTCAAAAAATATTCGATGAAATGCCTAATAGAGAATTTATAAATTGGAACGGTGATTATTGGCTATTTTCTCTTGCGTTTTTACCAAGGTATATTATATGTGCCATTGTTGTGAACTTTCTCTTTGTATGTGCTGATTTGGTGTATTTTATGGTGAAATGATATCATTTCTTGGGACATATTCTATTAAGACTTTGTTTTTCTATCTTATTTCAGGTAAGTTTTTGTATTCTATGTCATTGCTTGGTGCAATAAAATCAAAACCTTAACCCAATATATGCAGATGTCAATTTGGGTTGCGGCGGAAAGGCCTTTTATGCCACCAACACTTTTTTCATTTTCCCTATGGCTCTCCATCCCTTATCACAAGTCCAAATTATCCACAAAGTTGGATCACATAATTGTTCTTAGCATGTATACACTATCATCTATGGATAAAGTATGAAATAAAAATTGTGTTAAACTACAAATTAAATGTGTGATAAAATTAAGTGATGTAATATTTTTTTGGATGGGGGAATATGTAGGGGATAAAAATTCAAATTCCAACCTACCTTATTATATGGATTAAAAAAAAATTATATAGATTATATTATTGCACATGAAAAAATAAAATATAACATCATATAAATATACATAATTATATATAACTGTTGATTACGCCCAAAGAATAACACGATAATTGTAGCACAACTTTGGGGTGTAGATTCCGTAGAGAGACAAATTAAAAGAATAATAGAAGGAACAAAGAAACTAAAGAAAAATATTAAATGATTACTGGAGAATAAAGATTAATTTTAAATGTAAATTAAAATAAAGCAAAGTGACTAACAGAAAAAGTACTCAAATTTGACAAACAGTAAAGCGTCAGGAATCTCTTGCACAAATCTGGTATTTTAATTATTCTTAATGTATTAAATAATTCAATTCTCAAAATTCTCAACCGGAAGGTATAGATTTATAAACCAAGATTAAACAATATGTAACCCTTTGAAAAATCATTCACCACTTTGAAAATACATAAATTATTATCACTATTGAGAAAATCCAATGACGACAACTTACTTAAGAAGCAATATTGCAGCAAAGAATTAAATCAATATAGATAAATAATTGATTCAAACATAATCAAAGGGCTAATTCATTCAATTGAAAAAGCATGACTGAATCCATAAATAGAATAAATTCTATGATTATTCAGAGAAGAAAACATCAACAATAAATTGAGAATGATAAAATAAAAGAGTTGTACTAATCAGAAATCAAATGCATAAATTAAAAATAAATAAAATGTCATCTACTGTGCAAGTTCATCCCTCGTTTTACCTGAGAATTTAGTTACCCATAAAAATAATGGATAACAAAAATCTCCCAAAAAACTAGGACAAAATAATGCCCATCGGAATTAGTTCTGCTCGGTGAACTGCGTCTGCCCCCAAAGCTAGAAGAACAGTCGCCTACTCTCTGTTTTTGTCTTCCAGCCACCACACTAAAGGAAAAATATAGGTTAAAAGTCAATCACTTTTTTGATAAAATACATTTTTCTCCCCTCTTTATTTCAGCCTATTTATTTCAACCCTTCTTTATTCTAGCTTTTCTATTTCAGCCCCTAAATCCCAAATCCATATGCATATTGAAAAGAACAAAGCCCAAATCTACTGAGTGTTGGGTCCACCATGACAACTGATCAGTTTTAGTCTTTTTACTTCATGGGCTGCCATCAAAATAAAAATAAATATAAAATTTGAATAATAAAGTTCCAAAAATGTTAATTGTAAAGCCCATTTGTAAATTATCTCTCACCAACCAATAATGAAATATTTGAGATTTAAAATATTATAAAATCATGTTCAAATATATTTCAGTGTGAATAGATATTAAATTCAATAATATAAATTATATTTAATTATTTCTATTCACATTTTAGCATTTTAACCCAATAAAAGGGTATTTAGAATGCACTTTCGCGCACTCATCAACTGTACTATTAATAAATGAGTTCAAAAATTAATTTAAAAATTCTTATAAAAGAGCTTAAAATAATTTAGAAATCCTTATAAAAGAGTTCAAAATAAATTAAAACTCAAATAGGTGTGAAAAACATAAATGAGATGAAAGTATATTGGTGGGTATAATTGATTTTATTATAATAAGTAGGGATGAAATAGAAAATAAATTTTTTTTCCCAGATACTGACATTTATAAATAGTATAGATAAATGACACTTTTTATAACAAATAATAACTTTTACATTTTAAGTGATAGGTGTTTGAATTTTTTTCTTAAATAGACTGGAACCCCTAGTGGGGTATTTATATGTCCTTCCTACCTCTAAAATCCTTCTAGGATATTCTCTTTAGAATGCATTGATTAGATAATTTTACATTTTTCATATTTTTAGAAATATCTAATAGATGTGTTATTTACTTCGGAGATGCTACAATATATATTTTTTATAAAGTGGATCTTGCAAAGATATAACACTTATTTTGAGAACCTTTCAAAAGTATCTAGATATCTTATATTAAACTTTTATTAATATATTTCTAGAATCTTAATGAAAAAAAAACATCTTGGTGTTGTTTTTGACTTATATTTCAATTTATCATTATTTGTACAAAACTGTGGTTTCAACTTATTGTTTTCAATGTAAGAGCTTGTTTGTAAAACACACTTTAAGCCCACCCAATTCAAAATAAAAAATCAAATCTAAAATTCAAAAACTGGTTCTACCCAGAATAATCTGACCTGATTTATGTCATACACCCAAGTATAAGTGGTCAAATTATAATATTTCTCGGTTAAGTTTGAGGTCGAACCCACAGGGAGCTAACTATTCGTATTCAAAATAGGAAATGGTAAAATTGTCGCATGTGTGTGTAATGTTCTATGAAATAGCTTGTGGTGTGAGTTTAGAATTATCAAATAAACATTTAACTAAAACTTTGGATAATAATGATGAAATGTACTCTTTAGTTCAGGGATCCAACATACATCATATTGTTTATTTCTAAAAATACTACCTTACAATAATTAACTTTCATTTTACTAGAAGGTTAATTGGTAGGTTTGATGTATAACTAAACCATATCACAACAACTAATTAGGTTAGTCGGAAGGTCTATGTACCATGAAACAATCAAATAATCCTAGTAAACCCAAAGGTGAACCATTCAAAAGGTTTACTCTAGCTATTCAATCAGTAGATTAATGATTCAATGAAGACAGGGTTCCGATTTATGCATTGAATCAAAAGCATTAACTATGGTGAGATTTAACCCGTCTATAATCAATCTCCTGACTATTACGTAAAGTCCAACTACATGCATCATTGAATCATGCATGAAGTACGTAGTAATTATAGATAGGACGGTATATAACATTAAGCTTTACTCGGTGTTCATAACCATGGGCATATTATAATAGTATCTATCCATCGATTAAGTGAGGTATAAACGTTAATGCATTGATAAAATATCGGAATTTCCATAACTTAACCAATATTATACATGCATTCACCTTTCACCGAAAAGTATAAACGGACTAATCACGCCTCATTGTTATAGATGAGCAAAAGGAGTGAGACAATCCCATTACAACTGAAAACAAAATACAACAAAGTCTTTCCCCGAGGAATAGCTGAAACACTACTACTCTTATTACTAGTTAGGGCACAAAAGTGGGAGAGGTTCAACCTTCCAAGTAAAAAGGATAAACAAAAATGTAGAAGTAGAGAAAATTCCAGCTGAAAAGTAATTAGGGCAGGGCTTTGCTCGCTTTTTTGACTGAAACTCTTCTTGATCTCTTTCTTTCTTTGACTAGACTGAACTCTGGAATCTCTAGCATCTCTCCTTGAAAAATGGTTGAACTTAGGTATTTATAGGCACTGGAGAGGTGCTTCATGGCGGCAACCTCCCAAACAGACCAATCACAGCTTGTTGTTGCTCAAGTGGACTAATGGGAGAGAGGGAGGACTTAAGGCAGTTTAAGTACCGTTCGGACTCCACCACCACTCAGATGGTGGAAATTCTCCAGTTTTTCGCCTTGGCAGCCTCCTTGTTTGACATGTTGATTCCTTAATTGCACTTGTCTACCTTGCTTTGTTTAGCCTCTGCACTTTGATCCTTTTAAACTTCCGTATTTATACTTAAAAGCCTGCAAAATGTACAAACTACACATTAACCCTAATATTTTATAAATTAATCACTTTAACCTAATTTACACACACAATTAATCATACACCCTAATTCATTTATGCATTATTTAGGGTTGTTAATCTCACCCCCAACCAAACATTACTAGTCCCTAGTAATCAAAACAAACAAAATAAAATCACTTTCGTAGATTTCATGATTGCATTTAGCATGTGCAACAAGTTGTTAAAACCCTAGGTGATCTATAGTGGACGAGTTTGTCTCATGAAGGTTTTCAGCGAAGATACCTACAAACTTTAGAGGTTAGGATTACATAATTCATATTTTTTATAGACAAAATTATCATTCTATTCTATTGCCAGGATACTTCCCTTCCCCTGATCACTATAAGAGTAACACACATTAACTGTAACACTATTCCACATATATTCAAAAAAACTTGTGTGTGTATGTGCATAGATTTATTTATTTCAAAAACACTTAAGAAATATCACAATCCTTTACTATATTGTACAAGAATTAGCCTCGATGTCAACCCTTTCCTGAAAATCACTCAACAAAGAATACACTCAAATTTTAGTGACTATCACTCAAAAAATTGCATGTGATAAGAATATTGTTATCAAGACAAAGTAATAGCACATGTAATATCTCAAAAGAAGGGTTATTTGAATAGAATTGAAAATTGGCATAATCTCATGAAAGAATATTAACACTGTATCAAACAACATTATTAACACTCTTTTTTTTTAACGAATAGGTGAAAATCATACAAATGTATGCTTTTTGGAATCAAAAAAAGACTTTATCATGGTTATAATGTGGCCAAGGGTATTGAGTTAACAAAATGACGTCAATGGTATTTAAAGAGCTATCCTGTAAGACCCCGTATTAAAAATTAAATAAGGATACTATTATATTAAGATTTCTCCTAAGATGAATAAAATGATAGTATAAACTTAGAATTATTGTTGAAAGATTGATCATGAAGTTTGAGTTTCGGACGAATTGACTTTTGGATAAACTCCCCCCCCCCACACTCATATCCTTATATAGCAAGTAATCATTTCTTTTTGGAAATGCTAATATTGTAAAACCTAGGTAAATATGTGACATCGTTTGTAGTAGAACTTGTACCAACTATGTTTGATGTACAAATGTATGTTGTATAAGTTTTGGTTGGTGTTGGAAGGGTTTGGAATGGATTGAAAATGAAAAAAAGGTGAAACAGACATTTCTGGTAAAACCTACCGGTAGAACATCAACCTACCAGTAGATCTTGTACGGATAGGTGTTGTCATAGACAAAACCTATCGGTATGTTACCGGTAGAACAACCCCAATAGGACAAAATCTATCGATAGACTACCGGTAGAACAATCCCAGTAGGTCAAATCAACCAATAGGTTACCGGTAGAACAATTTCGGTAGGTCAAATTAACCGGTAGGTTACCAGATGAACTTTTGCAGAGGACAAAACCTACCGGCAGGTCCATAAAAACCTACCGGTAGAGTTTTAAAAAATTAGCAATTTTAAAGCTGTTACGCCAAGCTTTGGGACTATGCATTCTTTCCTTCAAAGGTTATAAATGGACAATAATAGGATACCAAGGATGGTATGTTGGACCTCGGATGGGTCAATCGATTTAAACCTTCATTAATAGCGGTTCGGAGGAATAAAATAGTAATTTTAGTGTTTCGAGTGTAAATTTACTTTAGTATAAAACTAAATATTTTTAGGTTAAAATAATATTAAGAATGAATCCAGAACATATAAAAACTATAGGGTAGTCATAGTGATCAAATTGAAGATATTTAGTGACAAAACCTTATTCTTTCACTCCACTCTCACCCCAAACCACCTAGAACCCTAGGAGAAGATAAAGGGAGAAAGAAAAGGGAGGAATGAAGTCTCTAGAGTTTGGGCTTTGTTTGGAACTTTTGATTCAAGGTAGGGGTGTCTTCCCACTCTTGTTCATTGAGGCTAGGGCTTACATATATGTATTATTTTCACTCTCAATCATATATGTATGCTATGAAATCCTTACTTGATATTTTTGCAAAGATTTCCATGTTTTGAAGGAAGTTATGGTGGAATAGCTATCAAATCTCTTTTTCTTGCCTTAGAACCCTAGTTTTCAAGAGAAGTGAATTTGTTCTTGATTTTTCCTTTGTCCTTGATTTCAAAACTTTAGTGCTTTGTATTGAACAATAAAATGGTATTGTTGATGATCTCTTGCTTATTTTCTTAAATTGTTCTATGGTAATACTACATGTGAAATTTGGGGATTTTGGATTTGCTTGTTATTTGAGAAATTTTTTGGGAATTGTATCTCTTGTGGATATTTTGATGGCCATGGGTGGCTGTTGACCAGGTATCATAGAGTGGATATATACGTTTCTTACTTCGTTCGGGTTTGAATTTTTTCTACCACTCGTAGTGGGGTTGGTGCCTTGTGAGGACCAAATCACTATTCGCTCACGGGTACCAAGGATGAGGGTTAATATACTATTCTTGGATTGGATTCGTCACTACCAATGTGTTGGTATACGCCCTTCCTAAAAGTTGGATATCCTTGCGAGGATTGGGTGCGTGTGTGTGGCCAGGATATTCTCAATGTGTTTATTCATGCGATGTCATACATCATACCTAAGATACATAGATACATAATTTTGTGAAAGATACAAGTTGTGGTTTGATATGCATTGTTGGAAAGGGTTTATGATTGAAAATGACTTATTTTGGGAATTGGTTTTATCTCTCCTTTTAATTTATTAATATTGCTTAAACTTGAGATCGGATGAACTGTCACTGTTTTCTTTCAAAATTTATATATGATATTTGTAAAGTGAGACCGACTTGTATTATATGTTTTCAAAACCTTATCCACGTTTGGGAGGATTTTCCTACAGAGCTTAGTGCTCACTCCTTTCAAATAATATTTATTTTCAGATTTCGATTTAGAGGAAAAGCTCGGAGTTGACGAGCAGGTAAATTGGGAAGTTCAAGTGGATGGGCATGTGGATCCAGAAGGGGATGTCTAGAATTGCTATTTTTGTGTACTAGACTAGGAGTTTCATTTTGAGATAATATTTTGGGCATAATTGCCATTGTTTGATGTATTCTTTTGGATGTAATGGTCATGGTTTGACATATTCTTTTGGATGATGTTGTATGTATATTATGGATGATGAATGAAATTAGCATTACTTATGAATTTTATTAGTTGCTCTCATGATGTGAATGGTTCTAGATAGTAATGCCCTCCAAGGGGGATTTTGGGGCGTTACATATCCTTTTCGATTAGTGCAACACACATCTATCCTTTTTTCCAAAACTTTTAGATATTGTATTTCCCATTTCTCCTTTCAATCACTTTTTTGCAATTTTTTGGCTATTTTCTTCCTTTGCTTCCTTACTTTTCTTTTCCTTGTACTCTTTTGTTTCTTTTACAGATATTTGTCCCCTATTTCCCTTTTTCTTTTCTCGAATTGTAATCACCATTTCTCTCTATTTTCTGTATAATACCCTTTTTTAAGAGAGAGTGCAAGAAAATTAGATTGCAAAGGTCGGATAAATATATTTTCTATGGTTCAGTTAATTGATAGGTTTTAAGAAAAGAAATTTCCATTTAGGCTCAATCACAGCTTCCTAGGGATATAGTTTTGCAAAAAAAAAAATGACTAAGGCTCAAAATAAAATCACAAATGGCCTAAGAACATTTTCCAGAATTCATGCACCTACATAATTTTCATTTAAGAGTTTAAAGGAAAGTGTTAACCGTGTTATTCAATGAGTGCTAATCAAAACAATGATACTGAGATTATTCAAAGAAATTTTATGCTAAACCAAAATTCTTACTTGAGTGAATGTGAAAAATCTCTCCAAGGATGATCGGCTAAAAATCTATATATTGATTTACATCTCCACTATATATGTAAGCTTAATAAAGGATCGTAGTATTTCAGAAGGTTTTCAAAATAAAAAATTAATTTGTGCTCAAAATGCTGAGTTTCTATGAAAATATAAAGATAATGCAAAATCAATGTATGAAAATCCCATGTAATCTAATTAGGGTCATACCTGCAAATCATTAGAATGATAACATAATTCTTATCGTGAATCATATGAAAGAGGCATCCTAACATAGTAAAATTTAGCAAAATCATAAACTGACCACATTTATCAAAACCAAATCCAAACAACTATCCAAAACATAAAACTGAAATAGAGCGCACAAGTAAAAAGTTTGGTGAAAATAGAAAGAGCATAGAAACTTCAGAAATTCCGGTCACTAAGCTAACAGACCTCCACTATACTATCCTTGAAGTAGCATCAGGATCTTATTCTGATTCTTCTCAAAGCTAGCTATCATTTGATCCAACTAGATGATGCTAGTCTCTAGTCCCAACAAAATCTGGCGGTCAGTCCTATCATCAATTGGAATAGAAGGTTGCTCTTCTTGTTGCGAAGGCTCCTCTGGTGGCTGAAAGTCGGCACCTTCCGAGAATGAATTTGCTTGTGGCTTTGGAGGTACTTCCTGATGCTCCTTACCCTGCCCTCCTTGGCTCTACTTTAGCGAGTTTTGTCCAATGGTGCCAAATGCTCCACCGTTGGTCATATAGGATTTGCAATGACTAATTTTTCCTTGCTTACTAACACAACAAATGAGAGTGAGGGGTTCTTAGGCTTAACAGTCACCATCATTTGGTCCATTATCAATGGTGGCAAATCAATAGTGTGTCCCATTCCGAAGGCATATAGAAAATAGGCTCTTTTAGTATAGATTTGGTTTTTCTGAGACTAGGGCAATAGATTATTCACAATGATCAAATTCAGGATTCTGTATTTGTTAGTTAAATCCCCTTACTTAATATACTTGTTCATCCTACCCCATACATACTACAGATTCTCGGTCAACTCAATCCCAATAATAGTCATATTAGGCAATGTGGTATAGGGGTATTAGGGATGCTGATGCTTTGGCATAGGATTCAGAAAATTAGTAATAGTACCTGGTGTAACTTGTAACATAACTCCCCTAGCATAAACACGAAATTGCCTTGGCCTAGTTTCCTTGGCATTACAATAAAATTCCCGGACTAAACATTCATATACAGGGCCTACTAATTTCACATAATGTAGCCAATCTCATGCTGCTAAATTTTGCCTAACCTTTATTTGTTCAAAATCCTCATATACCACAGATCGTTCAAAATAATAGGCTTAGAATAAAAATAACTATCCTACCAAACTTGTTGATCAATGTTTTCAAACATGGCAGTGTCGAATACATTCTGACCCTGGGGTTGTTCTTGTGTTGCAGGGTTGCTTCCGGCGGTGACGAGGCTCATTGCCTTGCTTGGCTTGACGAAGCTCTTATTCTTGTTCTTGGATACATGGATTCTTGAATTTCTTGTTCAATTTATGGTTTCGAGGATTTTAGAGTGGTGAAAACCTGTAAAAGGTTATGGGTAAGTGTTTAATGGAGTAAAAGTGAAGAAACATTGATTGGTGAAGTGAATCTGAAGAGAGAAGGTGAAAAGTTATGCTATTTTTTTTGAATTTCTACTGTGAGGGAGATGTTGGACTGTTCGTTCTTGAATTGGAGCTTTTATACTGGCCAGTACCATTCAGACGCTATCTGTAAACCCACATACTCTTATCTTTATATAGCAAGTAATCATTTCTTTGTGAAATACTAATATTGTAAAACCCAGATAAATATATGAAATCGTTTGTAATAGAACTTGTACCAACTGTATTTGATGAACAAATTTATGTTGTATAAGTTTGGGTTGGTTTTGGAAGGGTTTGAAATGGATCAAAAATGAAAAACAAAGAAAACAAGCAAAACTGAATCGATCGTACCGGTACGCTCGAAAGTTACCGTATCGGTACAGCGTATCGGTACGCTACTGTCCAGAGAATCTACCGTACCGGTACTACGTACCTTGGTGTTCTTGAAGAAATCTAGGATTTTGATTCAATCCAAGGCGCAAATTCCCTTTGATCTTGTGTTTTTCTCTTCCTTTCTTCCTCTCTGAGGTTTTCTAGGGTTTGAGGTGTTGAAATGGGGCTAATGGAGGCATCATTATGTATTTATAGGGTGAAAAGGGGACCTAGATCGTGACTTAAAATTTTGAAACTTACAGAGCGTACCGGTATGGTAACTTTTGGGCGTACCGGTACGCAGTACTGGTACAGTCTATTCAGTTTTACTTGTTTCCTTTGTTTTTCATTTCCAATTCATTCCAAACCCTTCCAAAAACCAATTCAAACTTATACAGCATACATGTGGACATCAAACATAGTTGATACAAGTTCGATTACAAAAAATTTCACATATTTACTTGCTACATATTAAAATAAAAGTGTGGGGGTTTACAATTCACTCCCTTAAAGTGTAGTATGGTGTACAGAACCGGCGATATAAAATCTAAAATTCGTTGCCCAAAAAGACACAAGATTTTGATTTACAAAGTACTCATACAATAAGTAACACCCATCAATGATTTGGTTTTATAATAAAATAACTTTTATTTCAAACGATCATTTGGTGGATTTTTTCTTCAATTGACGGATTCAGTATACCTTGGCATTGCATTGTGTCGTGGGAGTCGGTGATGACTTGGGTTTAAGTGCATGAGTGAGTATCATCTAATTTCATGGCATAACATGATTACATTCCACATTTAATACATATTCTTGTATGGAATGATTGTTAAATGTTGTTTGTTGCTTATACACACCACATATGCACCTAAGGTGGAGAGTAGCCTTTGTAGGGATTATTCTATTGGGCGTTGGCTCACCCTATACAGAAAAATATTTCAGGTGGGAGAGATACATTGGTGGATGGCTCCACTTTGGACCCTTATGTTTGAAGAAAGCCGAATGTGACTTTATTTTGTGTTAATGTAAAATATTTGTGAAAATAATGTTTTGGGCATGTAATCTTTTACAAATAATTGTAATAGAACTTATATAGACTATTATTAAACTAACCTTGCATGTGTTGATATAAATATGAATAATTGGACCCGGTGTGGTCATTGTTGAATATTGGACCTCAGATGGGTCTTGTTATTATATGATTGCACAGGTTCAGTTTTGGGTAGAGCTTCCCGTACAAAGAAAACTCTGCTCGAATTTCGTCAAAATTATGGTTCCCGGTAAATAGAGCATAATGGTGTGATATCGAATTACTCGATATCCATGGGTATTCTGCGGGTTGATGGGTAATCAACGGACCCCCGAATTTTGGGGTGTCATAGAACGTCTCTTACTTGGGCCCTCATTGATGTTATATGAATTTGGGTGAGTGTTGTATGTGAATGAATGAGTTGAAATTGAAAAAGAATTGAATTGGAGAAAAAATGGGCTTATTTACTGGTAGCAAGTCTTGAGCTACCGATTGAAAATTTCTAGAGGACTCAGCTACCAGTAGCACCTACACAAGCTACCGGTAGCTCCTCCAAAAATTTGCATTGTTTGTGTATTGGCAGAGGACTCAGTTACCTGTAGCACGTACACGAGCAACTAGTAGCTCTCCAAAATTTTTAAAAATTTAAAATAACTTTGCAAAGCCTTCGGGCCTTGAGTCCATTTGTTCAAGGGGTGTAAATAGAGTAATATTAAGAAAATATTGATGTATATTAGACCTCAAAATGGTTAAGTGATTGAAATATATACGGTTTATATGTTTAGGAGTGCCTAGTTTTAGGGGGCGTCACAGAGACTCTGTCCAAATGTTATGTTGGTCATGATCTCAGTGAAGGGGATGTTATGATGTGGTGTTGGGTTTTGTGGCATTCACGGGTACATCTGCGGGTTGATGGATGATCAATGAGTTGAAAAATGACCTTCGATTTTAGGGGCGTCACAACTTAGTATCAAAACTTAGGTTCTCAAATTATGTAGGGCTTGCGAGGAATGGATCTAGGCTATTGCATCCATTGTGCATTACATGTTATGTGCTATAAATGCTACAAGTTATGTGTTATATGAATAATATACATGATTGAATGTATATGGAAAGGAGATACTAGGGTTAGAAAACATAACCTTGGGGGTCGGAATGAGAAGGAACGGGACAGTTCAGGGTATAGATGTTTACTAATGGGTGGCATGTGCTCTACTACTGAGACATGGAGAGAAATCTCAATGTTTTGACTTTGATCCCAACCTTGGGATACTAATTTAGGACTCTATTGCTATTTGACATGTGTGTAGATGGCAAATAGAGGAAGATGACACCGGAATGATCTATGGGAGGTAGGTGGAACAACAACCAATCACCACCGGCCTTTAACCAACAAGCCTTTATGGAGGCTATAGGTACAATGATGGCTACCTTTGCAAAATCTAGCACTAATATGGGCCAAAGGGGATTGAGTAACCTCTAAAATTTTAAGGCACACAAGCCACTGACTTTCATGGGAGGGGCAGATTTGATGGTGGCTGACCATTGGTTCTAACAAGTGGATAAATCTTAAAGGCTATAAAGATCACATTTGATGCAACTAAGATAAGGCTAGCTGCATGACAGCTTGAGGGAGAGGCCCATCTATGGTGGGATTGGGCAAAGGCCTCAAGGAACTTAGATGCAATTATATGGGCAGAGTTTCGTGAGCTATTCATGGGTGAGTACTTTTTGTTGGCTGTTTGACAAGTGAAAGCCTGAGAATTCTTGAATTTGAAACAAGGGACTATGATAGTGATGGAATATGTGATTAAGTTTACTGAGTTAACCCATTTTTCCAATGATTATGTGGCCACAGACTAGGCCAAAGTGAGGAGGTTCGAGGATGGATTAAAGTTGTCCATCTAGGGGAAGATAATGGGGCACCACCTATAAGATTTGGACTCAATGGTTGAGACAGCCATAGCCATTAAGAGAGAGGTGGAAGATGCAAAGGGCATCCAGTAGACAGGTGCTAAGGATAAGAATAAGGAGGGCTAATCCTCTTCTTCTAGTTCGGGGAAAAAGCAAAATACTTCTACCCCACAAGGGTATCGGGGACAAGGCTGTAGCTATCAAGGCCAAGGCCAATGTCAATCCTCCCAAGGTGGGAGAAACTTCAAGACTTCCTACCAAGTTGGTCAAAAGACTTGTTTCATATGCCACCAGTTGAGTCACATGAAGCGGGATTGTCCTCAGAGGTAAGAATCTCAAAGTTATGGGACATCTCACTTCCAGTCATCGGTAGGGCATCCACAGACTTATTTCATTCCTCCCTACCCCCACCATGGGCCAGGAAAACCAGTTACAGTTCCAGGGTGCTGCATGGGCCCATACTACTTCACGAGCGGGGACTCCGCAATTAGGCCAGATGGGCCAAGGCTTACAAGCCAGGACTTCGGGGACCCAAGGGCGAGTCTATGCTATCACTACTCAGAGTGAACTAGTGGATTAGTTGGTAATACAAGTACATTCTTACTCTCTCATTTATGGGCAAGGGTATTGCTTGACTCTGGTGTATCTCATTCATTTATTTCTGCATCATGTGTAAAGGGTTTAAGCTTAGAGGTTGAGAAATTAGAAGAGCCATTCTATGTGAGTTCTCCCTTAGGAGTTAAGGTATGCATTAATCGGCATGATTGTGTGTTACATGATTTTGTGCCCTTTGGGTGTTTGATAAAATGCCTATGTTGATGTAGCATGTTTGTTTCATTGAAAATGTTGTAACATGCTCGATGAGAATATGGATCTTAATTATATGCTTTTGATATAATTGATGTCTTGGGAATGTGATCATATTGTAATGTAATTATATGTTTTATGATATAAGTTACATTGAGGAATTGAAAATTGTTCATATTGTGCTCATGACATATTGAACATGATGTTGTAATTGTAATTGAAATCTTTGTAGCATAGTAATACAAAAATACAATTATACATTACATTGCATATGCAAGGGAAACATTACATTCTTGGGCATGTGACATGGATATAGGTGTGTGCATGGTTTTGATCAAACACCATTCTTGGTAGATGATACGTGGGCTCAGGAAATTGGACCAAGGTTTGACTGAGTTGCACGGGTTTGCATTGAAAATAGGGTCGGGGTTAGCAAGAAGGGCTAGATTTTCCCTCGGGTGCAAGATCCATTGAATTGGATATGCACTCCGTTGGTATTGAGTCCATAAAGTGTGTTAGCTAATGCAGAGCCGTTGGTGGAAGTCCATAAATAACGTGTCGGTAGGGTGCTCGTTGGTGGAGGTTTATAAATAACCACCACAAGAAAGATAGGAGATTTATAAATGGTCATTGGATGTGTAACATCAATGATGGGGCTTGGAATGCCCAGATTCATATGCATGACATTGCATGTGTTATGAGAGCCGGTGAAGGCTCGGGTTGCGTTGCATGTGTGAGTCTCATTTCATAACATGACATGACATTATGACATTTGTTTTTGAAGTTGTATGTTCTTGGAGGAATGTTTTTTTGATTGTTTAGTTGCATGTGAGCATTTCATATACATCTAGGTTGGAAAGTAGCCTCTTTAAGAGAAACCCTATTGAGCGTGGCTCACCCTTTACGGGGACAAAATTTCAGGTGCTGGACAATCGCCGGTGGACAACAGTCACTTGGGCCCTTGTTGATGAAGAAAGCCGAGTTATGACTTTAGATTACATTTTTGTAAAACAATCATGTATTTAGTTTTGGATATGTAACATTGTGTAAAAGATAGTGAAACGAACTCATATGAACTATATTTTTTTGTAAAATTTGATGTTATTTGAGTTTGAGTGAATGTTGTATGAGAATGTATGACTTGAAATTGAAAAAGAATTGAATTAGAAGAAAACTGGGCTTATCTACCGGTAGCAAGTCTATATTTTGTCACACCTCTAAAATTGGGGGTCCTTTGTCAACTTGTTGATCACCCATCAACTCGAAGAAATACTCGTGAATGTTACATAACCCGACTCCATGCCATAACATCCCCTTCACCGGGATCATAACCAACATAGAGTTCGGGCAGAGTCTTCCTTGTATCGAGTACTCTCGAACGCATAACCTATGCTCCATTCAATTACTTGACCATTCCAAGGTCCTATTTACATCAAATTACCCTTAATATTACTCCATTTACCTCCTTTGAGCAAAAGGACTCAAGGCTCAGAGGCTTAACAGAAGAATTTTAATTTTTTGAAAATTGAAGGGGACCTACCGTAGAAGATTTAAAGCTCTACTGGTAGAAGATATCACTAGAATATTTCTACCGGTAGAAGATCAACGTTTTACTGGTAGAAGAGCTCACTGGAAAGTTTCTACTAGTAGAGGATTTACATTCTACCGGTAGAAGAGCTCACAAGGATACTTCTATCGGTAGAAAATCAATGTTCTACTGGTAGATTATCCCATTTTTCCTCCGATTCAATCCTTTCACAATTCCAACTCTTCTAATCTCATACAACATCAACCCAAACTCATATAACATACAATTTTACACAAAACATAATCCATATGAGCTTGCTTCTCAATTCTTTGCATAATATTACACGTCCAAAAACTAAATTATGTATTAGTTTTACAAATAACATAGTTTAAAGTCATATCTCGACTTTTCTTCATCAATGAGGGCCCAGATGAGAACCATCCACCAGCGCTTGTTCCGCACCTAAAATGTCGTCCACATAAAGGGTGAGTCATGCTCAATAGGGTATCTCCTAAATAATCTACTCCCCAACCTAGATGCATATGAAATGGTCACATGCAAGTCAACAATTAAACAAACATTCATATAAGAACATACAACTTCAAGAATGAATGTCATAATGTCGTGCCATGTAATGAGGTAAGAGTCACACACGCAATGCAACTCAAGCCTTTACCGGCTCCCATAACACATGCAATGCCATGCGTATGAATCTGGGCATTCCAAACCCCCGCCATTGATGTTGCACATCCAATGACTATTTTATAAAATGAACTATGTGTGTTTCTTGGGTAGGTGATTTCCTGAACTTGCACCAACGGTCCACCACACTGACATGGATTTTGGTATCCCACATTCAGTTTCACGTACACCAATACATTTTTTTGGACTTTCATTGTCGAAAGTGTATAAACCAATAACCGGGTCTTGCACTCGAGGGAGAGTTTAGCCTTTTTTACTGTACCTGACACGAGTTTTCATGCAACCCGTGTAACTCAGTCAGACCTAGGTCCAACCTTCCCGAGTCCACACATCAACCACTAAGAATGGTGTTTGATCCAGAAACATGCACACATACCCACTCATGTCAAATGCCCATGAATGTGATGCTACCTTGCATATACAAATATAAATGTACAATTGCAATTCCAATATCAAGTTCAATATGTCATGAGCACATTATGAACAACTTCAACTATCCATCAACATTTTCCACGGTCAATTACATCATAAGCATATAACCATCATCAACCACCTCACCAATGCATGTTATAACATTGTCTATGCAAATAACACACTTAATCAACATAGGCATTTTATCAAACACCTTTAAGGAATAATTATAAACACATAGCATGCCTCTTTCACCACATATCTCGAGAAATCACAAACAAGTAATCTCAACAAACTCAATTCATGCTAGAATTGATTTTAACCATTCTTATACCCATTTTTTCACATTTTAATTTCCATAGGTATGTGCCATACATGAGATTTCATCTCTAACACCCTACCCATTTCATATGTCAATCCTAGGTTGGAAATAAACCTAATTAGGAAATGAACCCTACCTCTTGAAGCGTAAAACAAGTGGTAGAAAAACTCCTAAGACCCAAATCAAGCTCTAACTGTTGATTTCCAAAATCGTCTTTTGGACTTTGTCAAAATCCGTGTTTTTTGGTACGTTTGCGTAGCCCTTGTCGTATAGATGAACTTTGATTTTTGGCCCGAGTTGTATTCAACCAAGGGTTTGCTCTAGATCATAGAGAGAATTTAAAGAAATCTTGATTTTTCCCTCTCTTTCCTTCCCCAATCTTTTCCAAAAATTTGATGGTTAATGGGGAGAAAATATGATTTTTCTCCCCTATTTATACCCCTTAGATACTTGGCCGTCGTTACGCCACACATTTGCTTTTCCCGGGTCTGATTTCATCCCAATCTAAGTTCAATATATTTTTATTTGAACTTAATTTAAATTATTTTTTAATTTTCACAATTAATTTTTGATCGCGTTTATTTTGGTCATGCGACACCTGATTACCTCGTAAAACGCAAAAAATGGATTGTCTCAGAATTTGACGAAAATTGATTGGATAACTAGATTTCGCGAGACGAATCCAACGGTGAGGTCTATTTTGTCATCCGAGTTCTAGAAAAATTTAGATTTTCAACCAATACTATAGTGGCTAATTACTATTTTGCTTTTTTTCATAAAAATTCAATTTTTTTTGGGTTTTACACAAGTGATTGAAATGTTCATAGGTTATTCATTTGAGAGTGCCTAATTTTAGGGGCGTCACAAAGAATCTGTCCAAACGCTGTATTGGTTACAATATGCGGTATTCACGGGTACTTCTATGGGTTGATGAGTGATCAACGGGTTGACAAATGACCCCCATTTTTTAGGAGCATCATAATAAATGGACTACTCATGCTTCATTGCTAAGACGAGCAAAAAGAGTGAGAAAATCCCATTACAATCGAAAACAAATTATAACGCTGCCATTCTTATTACTAGCTAGGGCACAAAAGTGGGAGAGTTTCAACCTTCCAAGTAGAAAGGATAAACAAAAATATAGAAGTAGAGAAAATTCCGATTAACAAGTGATTTGAGCAGTGCTTCGCTCATTTTCTAACTAAAACTCTTCGTGGTCTCTTTCTTTCTCTGACTAGAATGAACTCTGGAATCTTTAGCGTCTCTCCTTGAAAAATGACTAAACTCAAGTATTTATAGGCACAAGAGAGGTTCTTCAAGGTGATAGCCACCCAGATAGACCAATCACAGCTTGTTGTTGCTCAAGTGGACCAATGGGAGAGGAGGAGGACTTAAAGGGATTTAGGCACTATTTGTACGCCATCACCACCGTCCGAATGGTGAAAATTCTTTCATTTTTCGACTTGGCAGCATCCTTGATTCGTTAATTGCACTTGTCTCCCTTGCTTTGTTTAGCCTCTGCACTTTGTTCCTCTTAAACTTCTGTATTTATGCTTGAAAGCTTGTAAAACATCCAAACTATGCATGAACCCTAATATTTTATAAATTAATCACTTTAACCTAATATATGCACACAATTAATCCTACGCCCTAATTCATTTTCGCACTATGTAGGGTTAATCAACAACCTAATCAACAAACTAATTAAAAAAATTATATTGATTTTGATGGTTTACGTTTGTTGGTCTTCTATTTTTTTTTTTTTGGTCTTGATGGTTTACAATGTGATGTAACACAAATAATCAAATAAAAAATGCAAAATTAATGAAAAACAAACTGGGTGGAGTAAAGAAAGGAACTTACCTAATGACAAATCCAATGATCCTCTATGGTTCCATATTGGTTCCGTATTTAGCAAGAACAAAGAGAACACAACCAAAAAAAAAAATTACTCAAAAAAAAGTGCATCTAAGTGGAGAATTAATATGAACAACTACAGTTTTGATGAAGGGTTTGATTAGTGGGTGTGGGGTGTTCGATAGGTGGCGTGGTTTGGCCGATAGTGGGAAAGAGAGAGGGTTACAAGTGATAGTGGTGGAGTAACATGATGTGGTTCTTTGAGAAATTTTTTCCAACATGCCAGATACGCAAGAGTGGTGGATATAAATGGTGGGGTTGCAGGTTAGGGATGGGGTGGATGATTGCTAAATTTGGATGAGAGAGAGAGAGAGAGAGAGAGAGAGAGAGAGAGAGAGAGAGAGAGAGAGACAACACACAAGTCTATGAATACCAAAATCTGTATTCTTTTAGACACACTAACAATCAAAGCAATCAAATTACAAAACAGATACTTACATTAACGCCATTCAGAACCACACGCAACACATGCATTTACATTGTATTAGCCTTACCACTGATCTTCCTATCTATTGCTATAATAATCAATACCCAGTTCATATCAAAATTTCAAATAAAAAAAAAAAATGCACAAATACATGCTCATATACGTCCTCCTTCAAATCAGTGGCCCTTTTGTCTATTTTATTCTACTAGCAATACATGACATGCGTTGCACGTAAATAAATTTAAATAATATTTTTTATAAAAAAATGTGAATTATATGTGTAATTAAATTAAATAATAAATTAGAAGTCAAATAATTAATTTATTCTATAAAACTTTATTTAGGTATCTCTTTGTCCATTTTATGCATTTGCACACTAATTATATTATAGAAATATTAATTTTTATTTTTTAAAATAGATTGATTAAATACTATTATTTTATTGTACACCAAAAAATAAAATATAATATATATTTGACCATGAAATTCAATCTAATAATTATATTTGTATAATAATTTAACATATATATAATAATTTAACATATATATAAGATTTTACTTCTTCATATAAATATACAAAATTGTATATAACTGTACTACTAATAAATGAGTTCAAAATAATTTAGAATTCCTTATAAAAGTGTTCAAAAAAAGTTGAAAGTCAACTAGGGGTAAAAACAAAAATTAGATGAAAGTATATATAATGATGGGTATAATTGACTTTATCATAATAATTAGAGTTAAAATAGAAAATCAAAAATTTTTCATAGATGTTGACATTTATAAGTAGTATAGATGTGATGGTTTGCTGCAATGATTCATGTGACTCAAGAAACCCATAAAAATTTATGGAGACTTAATTTCAATGAAAGTCATGAAACAAAGATTTATTAATCAAAAAATTTAGATTAAAGTGAGAAATATTACAACTTTTTGCGTAAAGGATGAGTAAGAATTTGAGGTGTTGTGAGTCATGAGACTTTGGCAATGTATTTGAGTTCTTTGGTGACACCTCGTCAATTACTCCACCAGCATATAATGGGAAGGAAAGAGAAAACACAAATTGAACAATACCCACCATATTTTTTTGAGCTTATTAACCAATATGAAAACCAAAGTTCAATAAAAAAAATCAATTATAATGAAAAAAGGGGCTCAGTTGGTGATGACCATGCTCATGGATGATGGGGTGGTTATGGTTGTGTGGCGTTTTACTGCAGGTTATATGGGTTTGAAAGAGAAGGGGAATAAAAAGAGAAGAGAGGGGGAAAGAGAGAGCAAGGAATACTTATGCCCTAGACAATATTGAGAGTAGCATGTCGATGGCACCCTGGCTGTTGATTGCATCATGGATGTGGCGTTGAGCGACTGTTGAGATGATGAGAGAGAAGAGACTAGAGGGTGAAAGAAGAAAGGAGATTGAGAGACTGCGATGCCAATAGCTTGAAACAGATTGGAATAACATCGTTCGTCAAATGAGGATCTCTGCCGCTTTTTGTGTTTGGATTCAAACTTTGCTCTACTTTATTATATAGATATTTATAATTAATATATTATTTATACCTTTTATTTTGGATGTATAAAGATTTAATTTCCCTTCAATTGCACCACGTGTTTAGCACATGCTATTTTTTGACTATAATTTAAACGATAGTGAGTGCAAGGGACCTAAATCACATAAAGTTGGTGCAATGGCGAGTGCAAAAGTGACAAAATTTAAAAATATTTGAGAGTGAAAGTTCCTTGAGAGCATCATATTATATCCATCCAGACAAATGTTCAGCCATAAAAGTTAATAAAAAATAATTTTTATGCACAACTATGTGATAATTTTTTAATTTTTAAATATATATTGATTATAAGGTTTTGAAATAGTAATTATAGATTACAAATATCATTCTAGCTTGATATGTATCTTTATGCATGGATCGGTACTTTCAAAATAAAAATTTAAAGTAAGCATATAATGTGACGCCCCAAAATCCGGGGGTCCGTTGATTATCCATCAACCCGCGGAATACCTATGAATACCGAGTAACTCGATATCACACCGTTATATCCCATTTATCGATGTCCTTAATTTAACAAAATTTGGGCAGAGTCTCCTTTGTACGGGGAGCTCTACCAAAAATAGAACCTGTGTAATATACATTAACATGACCTGTTCGAGGCCCCATATAACACAATGACCACACAGGGTCCATTTAGAAGTAAAACTTGACCACACCGGGTCCAATTATAATTAAACATTGGCCACACCGAGTCCAATCATCCATATAAGTTTTATTACAATTTAAAAGATTACATGCTTAAAACATTTTTTCCACAAATATTTTACATCAACACAAAAAAAAGCCACATTCAGCTTTCTTCAAACATGAGGGTCCAAATTGGAGCCATCCACCGGTATACCTCTCCCACCTGAAATGTTTCTCATATAGGGTGAGTCAACGCTCAGTAGAAAAACTCCTACAGAGGCTACTCCCCACCTAAAATGCGTATGCAATGCGCACATGCCACAAATAACTTCTTCCAAATAAGAATATGTTATTCAAAATAGAATCTCATGATGCCATGCCAAGTAATGAGATGAAACTCACTCATGCATGCTATCCCGAGCCCACACCGTTTCCCATAACACAATGTGACTCATATGTGTAAAATAAACGTCTTTGATGAAACACATCCAAAGATCATTTTGAAATCAACCATATTCTTGGATGTTTCCCATCAAATGAATAATTTATATAACAAAATCATGTGCCTTTATGGGGTATCGGATTCAGGAATCGCACCTCTGGCTTCGCATGCCGTTACACTTTTATGAAATTTCACCGCCGGTAAGTGTATGAACCAAGTGGTCGGGTTTTTCACCCGAGGGAGTATCTAACCCCACTTGCTATACTCGACACAAATTTTCTTATGCATGTAACCGTGCGACTCCGTAGGACGTTCCATCCCACTTTCTCAAGCCCACTATTAAGCACCAATGTTGTGTTGATCACCCCCATGCAACCCTACACTCACACTCATGCATGTAGGCCATGAATGTGATGTGAATTCCATGTCCATATTGCAATGCATGCCAAATGAACAATTTTTACATATCAATGTATAACATGACAATTTATATCATTTGCATATAATCACCATAACCATTTCAAGTTCAATATATCCAAGAGTATATATCAACACTTCATCAACATGATAACACATAATACATGCTAATATCACATTTCATTCACAAGGTATAATATAAAACACAAAGCATGCTCATATGATCCCAATTTCGAAGGGATTACATAAATACTTCCATATACCAAAATCAAGCCAAGATTTTATATGGACCATTTCAAACAAAATAAAAATCAGAATATATGATTTTTACATAACCAATTATTGAAACATTCTAAAAATCACAAACTAGCACTTTCTAACTACCAATTCACACTAGAATTGATCCCACCCATTTTCATAACACCAACCATAATGAAAAAATATTAGAAATACCCAAAACAGTCCACATGAACCCTATGGACACCTTAGGTTAGAAATAGGTCCGAGTAGGAGGAACTCTACCTCTTGAAGCGTAAAGAATTCGTAGGAAGCCTCAAGAACAAGATTCAAGCCCAAAGCTTAGATTTCTCTAAAATCATTCCTTTGGATCTTTGGTGAAAATCTTTATTTTTGGTACCCACGCGTAGCCCTTGTCGCGTAGATCGACTTTAATTCTTGACCTGACGAATTTCGACCGACAGAACATTGAGAATCAGCGGAAGAAAGCTTGAAAAATTATTATTTTCTCCTATTTGCTCTTGGATCTGATCCAGCCAGCCAAATGAAGGGAAAATATCTGATTTTTCAAATATTTGCTCATATTTATAGTTTTTAAAGACTTAGTCCTCGTCGCGCCATGTGTCCTCCTTTGTTCGGGTCCGTTTTTGCCGCGAAACGATTAAATTTCTTACTGATTTAAACTCAAAATATTTTATATGAACTTTATTTAAAATATTTTTCAAATTTCAAAATTTTTATAAAATTTTTATTTTTGGGGGTCACCGGATGCCCGTCCCTTTGAAAAACGTAAAAAACTCGACTATTTCAGAATTCAACAAAAATTGACAGGCAGCTCAGTTTCGTGATGCAAATCCAACGATGAGATCCGTTGCTTCATCCGAGCTCTAGAAAAATATTTATTTTAATCTTGCATAATAGTGGTAAATTACCATGTTACCCTTTATCAAAAAAGTTGAAATTTTTTCCCGGGTTTCACATTCTTCCCCCCTTAAAATAATTTTATCCCCGAAATTCACATACAATCACATGCATATGCAACAGTCAAATAATGCTAAATGACTATAAGAATGTACCTCTCTCCTCGAACAAGAAAGGATAAGTGGTACGGACAGTGTCCTCGCGCTCTCATGTTGTCTCATCTACTCCTCGATGCTGCCACAACACCTTCACTAGCCGTACGGTCTTGTCTCACAAAACTTGTTCCCGGCTATCTATGATGCGCATTGGTCCCTCCTCGAAAGTCCCATCAGCATCAACAACAAGCTCTCCCCAATCCACCACATGAGTCGGATCCGGGGTGTACTTCCAAAGCATAGAGACATGGAATACTGCATGAATACCCGATAGATTTGGCGGTAACGCCAACCAGTAAGCAACTGTACTCACTCTCTCAAGTACCTCGAAGGGCCCGATGTATCTCAGCGACAGCTTCCCCCGCTTACCAACCAGACCACTTCTCTCTTAGGCATAACCTTCAAGAAGACATGATCTTCCACCTCAAACTCTAGAGGTCGCTGTCATCTATCAGCATAGCTCTTCTGTCGGATTTGAGCCGTGAGAAGATGCTTTCGATTCAAGTCCACCTTCTCCGAGGTGTCTCTAACCAATTTTGGACCCGTAGAAGACCTCTCTGCTACCTCCGTCCAACAAACCGGAGAACGACATGACCTCTCATATAGCGCCTCATAGGGTGCCATCTGTATACTTGCCTGATAACTATTGTTATAGGCAAACTCCACCAAGGGCAAGTGATCTTCCCAACTACCCTTGAGATCTAGGACACATGCTTGTAGCATGTCCTCTAATGTCTGGATAGTCCTCTCCGACTGACCGTCTGTCTGGGGATGAAAAACAGTGCTCATCATCAACTGTATCCCTATGACCCGTTGAAAACTTTCCCAAAAATGAGCCATAAACCTGGGATCCCTATCCGATACTATAGAGACGGGTACCCCATGCAACCGGACAATCTCCCATATATATAACCTATAGAATTTCTCCAGTATGAAGGTCATCCGCACAGCCAAAAAGTGTGCCGACTTAGTAAGCCGGTTCACTATCACCCACACCGCATCATGACCCCGTGATGTCCGTGGCAAATGGGTCACAAAATTCATCGTGATATGCTCCCACTTCCACTCAGCTACTTCCAAAGGCTGGAGTAAACCTACTGATCTCTGGTGTTCAGCCTTAACCTACTGACACATGAGACATCAACTGACAAAGTCGCCAACCTGCCTCTTCATTCCACTCCAGTAATACTGGCGATGAAAATCATGATACATCTTCGTGCCCCTGGATGAACCACAAAATAGGAGCAATGAAACTCCCTAAGGATCTCCTCTTTGAGCTCCGCAGACTGGGGAACCACAATCCGTCCCCTGAACCGAAGATTACCATTTGTGTGAATGACCCAGCCTTCATCACCTGTACCCAATCATACTCGATCCCTAATGGACACTAACTTGGTATCCTGTCCCTGGGACTCAATCACCCTACTCAGTAGAGACGGCATAGCCACCAAACTCTTCAAAGTACCCTGAGCCTGACCTATATAACATAGCCCGAACTATCCCACAGTCTCAAGCATCCTCCACTCCTGGGAAGCCATACTAGCCATAACTCCCTGCGACTTCCGACTAAGTGCATAAGCCACCACGTTTGCCTTACCGGGATGGTAATGCAAAGTGAAGTCGTAGTCCTCTAGATACTCCATCCACCTACATCGCCTCATGTTGAGGTCTCGCTAAGTGAAAATATACTTTAGACTCTTGTGGTCCGAAAACACTTCAAACTGCTCGCCATAAAGGTAGTGACGCCAAGCCTTCAAGGCAAAGACAATGGCTGCCAACTCCATGTCATGTGTGGGATAATTCTGCTCATGATTCTTTAGCTGCCGAGAACCATAAGCTACTACCTTCCCAACCTGCATCAAAACATCCCAGCCTATCCTTCGAGGCATCACAATAGATCGTGTACCTCTGTCCCCATCTGGAACTATCCGAATAGGAGCCGAAGTAAGCCTCCTCTTCAACTCCTGGAATGCATTCTCACAAGAATCATTCCACACAAACTTGGCCTATTTCTGGGTCAGCTTCGTCATAGGCGCAACCAATCGGGAGAAATCCTCAATAAACCGCGCAGTAGTACCCCGCCAATCCCAAGAAACTACGTATCTTAAAGACTGACTTCAGTCTCTCCCAATTTTTAATTGCCTTAACCTTCTCTGGGTCCATAGATACACCCAAAGCCGACACTACATGCCCCAAAAACTTTACCTCCGTAAGCCAAAATTCACACTGTTAAACTTGGCGTACAACTGATAATCTCTCAATTTCTGGAGAACAATCCTCAAGTGACCCTCATGCTCCTCCTTAGACTTGGAGTAGATCAGGATGTCGTCAACAAAAACCATAACAAACTGATCTAAATAGGGTTGGAACACCCTATGCATGAGATCCATGAATTTTGCTAGAGCATTCGTCAATCCAAAAGGCATGACAGTAAACTTGAAATGCCCATACCGCGTCCTAAACGCCGTCTTAGGGATATCTTCCTCCCTAACTCTCAACTGATGGTAACCGGTGCGAAGATCCATCTTGGAGTAGACCTGCGCCCCTCTCAGTTTATCAAACAAGGCATCGATCCTTGGCAAAGGGTACCTATTCTTGATAGTGACCCGGTTCAACTGTGATAATGAATACACAACCGAAGAGTCTTGTCTTTCTTCTTGGCAAACAAGACCGGAGCACCCCATGGTGAAGTGCTAGGTCTAATAAACCCCTTGTCCAATAATACTTGTAATTGGACCTTGAGTTCTTGCAACTCAGCTAGTGCCATTCTATACGGAGTCATAGAGATAGGCGATGTACCCGAATGCAACTCAATAGTAAAGTCTACATTCCTATGTGGAGGTAATTTCGGTAGTTCATCATCCAAAAACCATATCCTCATACTCGCACACAACCCGATGTAGATCAAACTCCTGCCTCACCTCGTCCTCTAGGGTAAGGCCAGCAAGCCAACCCATCAACTGTCCGTGCCATCTAGAGGCATACACGGCTTGGGGTAAAACATACTGCTTCTCCCCTGAAACTTGAAACAACAATGACGACTTGGTGTGCCGTCAACCCCAAGGATTACATCAAACTTCGACATGTCCATGACCCAAAGGTCCACGGTGAGTAGAATCCCCGAGATATCTAACTCACAACCCTGACATATCTGATCAATTCTCACCCCAGCACCTAGGGGAGAACTCACATGCAACTGCTATTCTAAGGTCTCAATCTCTAAGCCCAAGTCAGTCACAAAAGATGCAACAATAAATAAATGAGATACACCAGAATCAAACAATACTTTAGCCCACAAACGAGATAATAAGAATGTACCCTGTATCACCGACAGATCTGCCGGCTCAGTCTATAGCATAATGGCGTAGACACACCCCTGATTCCCTGAAGTCCCGACTTTTGAGCCCTGGCCTCATCCTTGACCCCCATGCCTTGGCCCATCTGGCCAGTTTACGGTGTCCCCGCACGAGAAGTAGTAGGGCCTAGTGCTGCACCATAGAATTGGTACTGGTTGCCCTGACCCATAGTAGGGTAGTGAGGAGCATACTGCGTCTGTGGTTGCCCCATTGAAGTTTGAGACTGCGATGACCCATGACCCTGGGATCCCTACCTCTTAGGACAATCCCACTTCATGTGTCCTGGTTAGTGGCAATGATAGCAAGTCCTCTGGCCAGCCTGGTAGGAAGGCCTCTGATTTCTCCCACCTTAGGAGGATTGACCTTTGGACTTGGCCTTGATAACTACGGCCCTGTCCCTGAAACCCTTGTGGAGTAGAAATCTTCTGCTTCTTCCTCGAGTTAGAAGAAGAGGACTGACCCTCTTTCTTCTTATCTTTTGCACCAGACTCCTGGATGCTCCTTGTGTCATCCACCTCTCTCTCAATGGCCAAAGCTGTGGTGACCATCAAGTCAAAGTCTTGTAGAAGAAGACTGACAATTTTACCCCGGATGGATAACTTTAGCCCATCCTCAAATTTCCTGACCTTGGCCATATCTGTGGCCACATATTGGTCAGCGAAACATGCTAACTCAGTGAATTTAGTCACGTATTCCATCACTGACATCTTTCCTTGCTTCGGATCTAGGAACTCCCAGGCCTTTGCATGTCTCGCAGCCGTTGGAAAGTATTTCCCCATGAAGAGTTCCTTGAACTCTACCCATGTCATGGCCTCTAAGTTCTTGGAGTCTTTCACCCAATCCCACCATACTTGGGATTCCCCCTCCAGCTGGAATGTAGCTACAGTTATCTTGGTGGCGTCAAAGGTGATCTCCATTGCCCTCAAGATCTTGTCAACCTGCCGAAACCAATGATCAGCTACCATCGGGTCCGCTCCTCCCATGAAGATCGGCGACTGATGTGCCTTGAACTTCTGGAGATAACTGAAGCCTCCTTGGCCCCCACTTGTACCCGTCTGTGCGATAGTGGCAACTACAACACCAAGAGCCTCTATAAAGGCTTGTTGGTCAGTAGTAGGTGGTGGTTGGTTGTTCCGCCCACCGCCTCGATCTCGGCCGCATCCTCTTCCTCTTGTTGCCGTCTACACACATGTCAAATGACAATAGAATATTCACATAACATCCCAATGTAGAGGTCAAACTTGAAACATTGAGATTTTATCTCCTTGTTTTCCTAGTAGAGTCTATACCATCCACCAGAAAATATTTAAACTTGAACTATCCCGTTCATTTCTTTTTCGACTCCCAAGGTTATGTTTTCTAACCCTAGTGTCTCTTTCCATATACACTTTACCATGTATATCATTCACATAATTACATGGCAAGTAATCATGTTTCACACAACACGTTGCACAAAACATGTAACAATTTAAGCACATAAGATGAGATGCACAATGCATGCAATGGTCTAGTCCCAATGCCTAACAAGCTCTAGGTAAATTGTATAACCTAAGCTCTGATATTAAGCTGTGACGCCCCAAAATTCGGGGTCCGTTGATTACCCATCAACCTGCGAAATACCTGTGGATACCGAGTAACTCGATATCACACCGTTATGCCCCATTTACGAAGGTCCTCAATTTAACAAAATTCAGGTAGAGTCTCCTTTGTATGGGGAGCTCTACCCAAAACACAACCTGTGCAATATACATTAACATGACCCATCCGAGGCTCCATATAACAAAATGACCACACCGGATCCAATTATAATTAAACATTGTTCACACCGGGTCCAATCATCCATATTTATATCAAACATGTAAGGTTAGTTTAACAATAGTCCATATAAGTTCTATTACAATTTAAAAGATTACATGCTTAAAACATTCTTTCCATAAATATTTTACATCAACACAAAATAATGCTACATTTGGCTTTCTTAAAACATGAGGGTCCAAATTAGAGCCATCCACTAATGTACCTCTCCCACTTAAAATGTTTCCCATATAGGGTGAGCCAACGCTCAGTAGAAAAACTCCTATAGAGGCTACTCCCCACCTAAAATGTGTATACAATGTGCACATGCCACAAACAACTTCTTCCAAATAAGAATATGTTATTCAAAATAGAATCTCATGATGTCATGCCAAGTAATGAGATGAAACTCACTCATGCATGTTATCCCGAGCCCACACCGACTCCCATAACACAATACGACTCGTATGTGTAAAACAAACGTCTTTGATGAAACACATCCAAAGATCATTTTGAAATCAACCATATGTCACAAAACCAATTCATTCTTGGATGTTTTCCATCAAATGAATAATTTATATATCAAAATCATGTGCCTTTATGGGGTATCGAATTCAGGAATTGCACCTCCGACTCCGTATGCTGTTACACTTTTTTGGAATTTCACCACCGGTAAGTGTATGAACCAAGTGGCCGGGTTTTTCACCTGAGTGAGTATCTAGCCCTACTTGCTATACCCGACACAAGTTTTCTTATGCATGTAACCGTGCGACTCCGTAGGATGCTCCATCCCACTTTTTTGAGCCCACCATTAAGCACCAATGTTGGTGTTGATCACCCCCATGCAACCCTACACCCACACTCATGCATGTAGCCCATGAATGTGATGTGAATTCCATGTCCATATTGCAATGCATGCCAAATGAACAATTTTTACATATCATGGTATACCATGACAATTTATATCATTTGCATATAATTACCATAACCATTTCAAGTTCAATATATCCAGAGTATATATCAACACTTCATCAACATGATAACACATAATACATGCTAATATCACATTTCATTCACAAGGCATAATATAAACACAAAGCATGCCCACATGATCCCCATTTCGAAGGGATTACATAATACTTCCATATACCAAAATCAAGCCAAGATTTTATATGGACCATTTCAAACAAAATAAAAATTAGAATATATGACTTTTACATAACCAATTATCGAAACATTCTAGGAATCACAAACTAGCACTTTCTAACTACCAATTCACACTAGAATTGATCCCACCCATTTCCATAACACCAACCATAATGGAAAAATATTAGAAATACCCAAAATAGCCCACATGAACCCTATGAACACCTTAGGTTAGAAATAGGTCTGAGTAGGAAGAACCCTATCTCTTGAAACGTAAAGAATTCGTAGGATGCCTCAAGAACAAGATTCAAGCCCAAAGTTTAGATTTCTCCAAAATTCTCCCTTTGGATCTTCGGTGAAAATCTTTGTTTTTGGTACCCACGTGTAGCCCTCGTCGCGTAGATCGACTTTAATTCTTGGTTCGACGAATTTCGACAGACGGAACTCTGAGAATCGGCGGAAGAAAGCTTGAAGAATTATTATTTTTTCCTCTTTGCTCTTGGGTCTGATCCGGCTGGCCAAATGAAGGGAAAATATCTGATTTTTCAGACATTTGCTCATATTTATACTTTTTAAAGATTTGACCCTCGTCACATCAAGTGTCCTCCTTTATCTGAGTTCGTTTTCGCCCGAAATGATTAAATTTTGTACCAATTTAAACTCAAAATATTTTATATGAAATTTATTTAAAATATTTTTTAACTTTCAAAATTTTTATAAAAATTTCATTTTTAGGAGTCACCAAACGCTTGTCGCCTCAAAAAACTTAAAAACTCGACTATCTCAAAATTTGATGAAAATTGACAGGACAACTCGGTTTCGCGATGCAAATCCAATGATGAGGTCCGTTGCTTTATCTGAGCTCTAGAAAAATATTGATTTTAATCTCGCATAACAGTGACAAATTATCATTTTGCCCTTTATCGGAAAAAGTTTAAATTTTTTCCCGGGTTTCACATATAAGTAAGTAAGAGTGCAAGTTTGCGAATTGAACGTTTAAATTCACAAATTTGTAAAGTGACAGCTTGAATTTACGGAGAACTCTCTTTAAAAGCATGAAGTCGCATGCGGAGCGCTGAAATGTTGGTTATTTTAAAGGATTATGTGACTAAGTGAGGGACCACTTTAGTTAAACTAGTTGGTGCCCATGTACATTGTATGTGGATCATTTTGAATTATAATTTTAGTTTTTATTTTTATTTTTTAGTCGTATTATCTCTATATCTGTAGTTTTATGTATGCATAAAATAAGTGTGAAGTTAGAAAGTAAAAGAGACAAAATGTAAAAGAAAGACATTAGGTCGTTGATTTGATTACTTATTGGTTGTTTATAAAATTTATATTTCAAATATTTTACTTCTAGCATGGTGTGAGCAACACTTAGCAGAATTCTCATCAAGAATATTGACTTTGGAAAGGAAAAAATTACAATCGTACAATAAATGTTTGACATTGAAGACCAAAAAATGAATTAAAACTCAATAGAAGTGAACAAAAATATAATTAATAAGTAGAATTTGCGTATGGTTACAAAAATTAATCTCATGCACCAAGACCATGGCAACTCAAATTTCAAAATTAAAATTGAGAAGTAAATAAATAAAAGAAATTGAATCTAAATAGTGAATAAGACAGATCATATTCTCTTAAAGTCCTAGATTACACTCAAATTAAATCATCAAAGCAGTAGTTGATAGTAAGATAACATCAAATGTAGTTAAGCACTAATAAAAAAAGAATCAAATGAACAATCAAGAATTATTGCACTTTGAGCTCATCATCTTCAATATCGTTTATAATCTGACTTTCATAAGATTTATGACAACTTGCAAAGAAAAAAAATAAAAACAAAACACAAAAATGGAGGGAGCTGTGGAAGTTACAGAGAAGAATAAAAATACCAGGAGCTTCTATTATTTAATGAGAGAAGATTTCTCTACTTGTGGTAACTGAGAATTTGGAAGGAGAGCATGTTATTCTTGTAAAACCCAGGAAAATTTGAACTTTTTGGGAAAAAGGGTAAAATGGTAATTTGTCACTATAATGGGGGTTTAAAATTCATATTTTTCTAGAGCTCGGATGATGCAACGGACCTCACCGTTGGATTTGTATTGCGAAATCGAGCTGCCCTGTCAATTTTTGTCAAATTTCAAGATAGTCGAATTTTACATGTTTTACGAGACAACTGGGTGACAAATGATCTCACGAACGTCCCCAAAAATGAGTTTTATAAAATTTCCTTAGAATTGGATTAAAGTTCAAATAAAATTAATTTGAACTTAAACCGGGATGTAATGAATCATTTCGGGACGAAAAACGGAGTTGAACAAGTGGGGGGCGTGTGGCTCGATGTGAGCCAAGTCTTTAAAATTATAAATAGGGTTTAAAATCAGATATTTCAGCAGAAATATCTCTGCAATTCAGCCCTTAAACGTGTGGGAGAAAGAAGGTGAGAAAAGAGAGAAAACAAATTTTCTCTCGTCGATTCTTGGAATTCCGTCAGTCGGAATCCGTCAAGCCAAGAGTTAAAGTTGATCACATCGACGAGGGCTATGCAACCACACCAAGAATGAAAAATTTCACCGAAGATCCAAAGGGGGAGATTTTGACAAAATTGTAACACCCCAAAAACCACTTTGGACGACATTACAATTTAAAACCATTTATATCATGAGAGCAACTAATAAAATCTGTCAATAAATAAAAATCCATTCATCATATCTAATATTTACAGCATCATCCCAAAAGAATATGTCCAACCATGACAATTACATCCAAAAGAATTAGATTTAACTTGCAGCAGAATAACAAAAATATTAGACTCCACCGAGTCTCAAAAGGAATTTTCTCGTCTAGCACCTAGGAGAGTATAACCCTAAGCATCCACCTCGGGTTCCACGTGCCCATCTAGCGGAGCTTCCCAATGCACCTGCTCATCGACTCCGAGCTCCTCATCTAACATGTAGTCTGAAAATATATTGTTTGTAAGGGGTGAGCACTAAACTCTATAGCAACATTCCTCCCAAACTCAAACAAGGTTTAGAAAACATATAAAGAAAGTTAGCCTCATTTTGTAAATATCATATATCAATTTCTGAAATAAAACCTGGACATTTCAACGAATCTCAAGTTTACGCAATAGCAATAATTTAAATGAATAGTAAAAAAAAATGAATTTCCCAACAATGAACCATTTCCCACAAGTTCTTGTAGAGTCCCATACTTCCACAAGCTCTTGTAGGAAACCAATTTCACACAATAACAATAATCATTCAATAGTGTCATCCCATATTCTCATGTATGTTGGTTGCTTCCATGAATCTACACCCCTATTCTACCTCATTCACCCACCATAATCACACAATCCCAAACATTTTAGGAAGGACGTATACAGTCTTTCACGGCAATGACGAATCCTTCCTAAGAAAGGTATACCAAACCTCAGCCTCGAACTTACGTGACCAATAGTGGTTGCTCTCACAAACAATAAACCACTACAAGTGTTAGGAAACCATCTCACCCCCACTGGGATAGACTAACCTCTAACACTCTATGACAGTGCTCGAATGCAATTCAAGTCCATCACAACAACCATACAAGAGATGCAATGCCAACCAAATTCTCAAATCACAAGTAAATCTTAAATCCCCAATTTCAACGACATTTTTTCAATAGAACAATTTAAAAAATTAAGCAAGAGATAATCACAAATCCCATTTTATTACTCAACACAAAGCACTAGGGTTTTGACATCAAGAATAAAGGAAGAATCAAGAGGAAGATTCATCTCTTTTGAAAATTATGACAAGAAAAGAAATCTCATGGTTATATTACCATAGCTTTGTTTAAAACATGGTAATGATTGCAAAAATCTCAAGGAATGATGATTTCATAGCATATACATATGATTAAGATTGGAAACATACATATACATACATGCCCTAGCCTCAATGGACAAGAATGGAAGGAAGCCCTACCTTGGTGTTCTTGAAAAACTAGGCTTTTGATATTCTTGAAGTGGGAATCCCCTTTGATCTTGTATTTTTTCCTCTCTTTCTTCCTCTCTAAGGTTTCCTAGGGTTAGAAGTGTTAAAATGGGGCTAAATGTGACGTCCTTAAGTATTTATAGTGGAAGAAAGACCGGCTATTCGCGACCTAAAAATTCAGATTTTTGGAAAATCTTCCAGAAGGTTTTTCATCGACATTCCGGAAGGTTTGTCTACTGGACAAATACTTCCATTAACCTTCTAGAAGGTTTTTCATTGACCTTCTGGAAGGTTTGCTTATTGGACAAACTTTTTCATTATCCTTCTGGAAGAACATTACTTTAACCTTCTGAAAGGTTTTGCCTACTAGATTGGCATTTACCTTAACCTTTCAAAAGGTTTTTCATCGACCTTCCAGAAGGTTTTGCCTATTTGTCTACAAATCATCTCTTCTTCATTTCCAATCCATTCCAAACCCTTCCAATTCCAACCCAAACTTATACAACATACTTTTGTACATCAAACCTAGTTGGTACAAGTTCTATTACAATGATTTTATATATTTGCAAGCTAAAACTAAGTTTTAACTACTATTTACTCGAATTTTACCATATTCATTTCAAAAGAAATAATTACTTGCTATAAAAACCTATATACATATATAAAGATAAAAGTGTATGGTTTACAACAATTTAAGAAAATAAGCAAGAGATCATCACAACATCATTTTATTACTCAACACAAAGCACTAGGGTTTCGAAATCAAGAACAAAGGAAGAATCAAGAGAAGAATTCATCTTTCTTGAAAACTAGGGTTTTAAATCAAGAAAAAAAGATTTCATGGGTATTCAACCCTAACTATGTTTAAAATATGATAATCATTTCAAGAAGACCAAGGAATGATGATTTCATAACATATGTATAAGATTTAGAGTCAAAGAATACATATATACAAGCCCTAGTCTCAATGAACAAGAATGGAAGAAAAACTCCTATCTTGGTGTTCTTGAAAATTAGGGCTTTGATCCAATCCAATGTGTAAATCCCCTTTGATCTTGTGTTTTTCTGTCTCTTTCTTCCTCTCTAAGATTTCATAAGGTTAGAGATGTTGAAATGGGGCTAAAGGAGTTGTCTTTAAGTATTTATAGTGGGGGAAGGCCGCCTGTTCGCGACTTAAAATTTTAAAATTTTGGAAAATCTTTCGGAAGGTTTTTCATCGACCTTCTGGAAGGTTTGCCTATTGGACAAATATTTCCATTAACCTTCCGAAAGGTTTGCCTACTGGGTAAACCTTTTCATTAACCTTTCGGAAGGTTTTTCATCGACATTCCGAAAGGTTTTGCCTGCTGGATAAACGTTTTCATTAACCTTCCGGAAGGTTTTGCTCGTTTTTCTACAAATTTTTCCTTCTTCATTTCCAACCCATTCCAATCCGTTCTACAACCATCCAAAACTAACCCAAACTTATACAACATATATTTGTACATCAAACATAGTTGATACAAGTTTTATTACAAAGGATTTCATACATTTACCTGAGTTTTTACAATATTAGCATTTCTACGGTTATAACCTACATGGTTTATTCCTATGCCATTACATAAATTAAAATTATTAACACTTTTATCATTATATTAATATCAACATGTGCGGGTTTACAGAAATCAAGTTTTGGAGGTTTTGGTTGGTGTTCTTGAAGTTCTAGCCTTCGATTTACGCTTCAAAAGGTAGGGTTCCCTCCTACTCCGGTTCATTTCTAGCCTATAGTGTTCATAAGGGGCTGTTATGTGGGCTATTTTGTGGATTATTTTAGGATTATTTTATGGATTATTTTACGGCCTATTTTGGGGCTGTTATGTGACCTATTTTGGGGCTATTATGTGGACGTGTTATGTTTCTATATAAATTATGCCTTGTATGGGAATTTGATAAATGCCTTGAATGATTGAAGTGTCATTTTGATGAAATTGAAATTACATGCTTGGATGTTATGGTGTGTTGAAATCATATGCTTATGAGGTGATTTACATTTGAAATGTAAGTGTTGAAATGTGATAGAAATAATCCATATGACATTCATTACACATGGATATGTCATGGCTATTGAAATTGCTCATTTGACATCCTTGCATTTTGGGCATGAAGTTGGCATCACATTCATGGGCTTGGGCATGAGTGTGGGTGTGTATGCATGGTTTAATCAAACACCACTCTTGGTGATTGATAAGTGAACTCGAAAATGTGGGATTGAAGATCCAAGGGAGTCACATGGTTGCATAAGAAAAACTTGTGTCGGGTATAGCAAGAAGGACTAGACACTCCCTCAGGTGAAAATCCCGACTACTTGGTTCATACACTTCCCTGAGGTGCAATTTCAAAAAAGTGTAATGGCATACAGAGCCAGTCGGTGTGATTCCAAAATTCGATACCCAACAAAGACACATGATTTTGTAATATAAAGTATTCATTCGAAGGGAAACATCCAAGATTGAGTTGGTTTTATAAACACATAGTTTGTATTTCAAAAATGATCATTGGATGTATTCCATCAATGATAAAAGTTTTTACACTACATTGCATTGTGTGATGGGAGTCGGTGAGGGCTCGGGTGGATGTGCGTGAGTGAGTCTCATCTTATTCCATAGCATGACATGGTGAAATTTCATCATAACATTTTATATTTTGTTTGAAATGTTGTTTGGTATGAATGTTAAATGTAAACATTGCATATGCACTTAGGTGGAGAGTAGCCTCTGTAGGAATAACTCTACTGGGCGTTAACTCACCCTATACGGAAAACATTTTAGGTGCGGGATACACATCGGTGGAAGGCTCCCAATCTGAGCCCCATGGATGAAGAAAGCTGAAATATGGCTTTTGTTTTGAAGTTTTGTAAAAATTTGGTTTTTGAACATGTAATTATATGGAATTACTTGCAATGGAACTTGTATGTATAGATTTTTATTGTGAAAAACTATGTTTTTGCAAAAACATTCACTAAGTTAGTTTCCGGACTATTTTAATGAAATCTTGCATGCTATTATATGTTTACTTTTAAATAGACCCGGTGTGGTTAATATTGTATATTAGACCTTGGATGGATCATGTGATTGTTTAATGCACAGATTGTGTTTTGGGTAGAGCTTGCCGTACAAAGGAGACTCTGCCCAAATTTTATTTAATTAAGGACCTCCGATTTTTAGGGTGTCACAATGCTTATATTGTTTTTTAATTTTCTCTAGTATTACGAATATGAAAGGTCTTCTTATATATAATGTTATGTATTCATTGCATTTATAATTACAAATATTTATTCTTAGAAAGGGAAGGGTGTAAGAGTTAAAGTGGTAATTAGGATATAATTGTCTTTATATGATTAAGAAGGGGTAGAATAGGAAATCAAAAGTTTTTCTCATTTGCTTCCTTTTATTAATAGTATAGATATGCAAACTTTAAGGACTAAATTGATAAAATTAAAACTTTAAGGACTAAGGTACTATAAATGGTAAACCTTTGGGACTACTATTGTAATTTACCAAATGTTAATTGGGACTAAATTTTGGTTAAACTCAAGAATCATAATTCGAAAAAATAAAGGGATTGAATTCGAGTTGTCCCAATTATGTCACTTTCGCTTGACTTGAAACATATATGAAAAATAAATCAGGTAACTTTTAGGGGAGGTTCAGTGGCTAAGTCTGACCTCTTACAAGCAAGACATCCTAGATTCAATACTTTTCATACCCCATAAGGGCCAGCCCTTCTATCATGTGTCATCATGGTGGTTTAAACTGACTTGGGTCTTTAGAGGCAGGTCCGAGTTCGAGGGAATAGTCGGCGCAAATTTGAATATCCTATAACAAAAAAAGATGAAAAATAAAGTTGCAAATAAAAAAAAAAGATGAATTGATGAAGGAATTGTTGGGGTCCTTTTCATGAGGAATAAAAGAATGATAGATAGTGAAAGAAAATAAAATATATTTTCATGCATATATTTAATTAGCATAAAATACTTTATGTTTGAAAGAAAGGAAAGTTTCAAGAAATTTTTTTTCAATTGTCTAAATTATCCTTAATTATATTAAACTAATCTAAAGAAGAAAATATATGTATTATAATAAAAAGTTAAAATTTTTTTTAAAAAAAGTGGTTTCTAACCTAATTTTGAGAAAATAATAGGTCGAAACTCAGATCTCCAGCTAGATTATATAGTTAACCTAACCCATACCAATTTTTTTGAAAATAATAACCAATTGAATATTTTAAGAAAAATAAGTGTAAAATGAAAAATTAGATTATAGATCACAACTTTCTTTCTTTTCCTTGTGTTTTTTGAAAAAAAGAAAATTTGTTTAGTTGTGAGAAAATCTAAGTATGGAAGAGAAAAACATTTTCATTATTTTTTATTTCATTCTAACCAAACACACGAAAAAATTGAACATTTTCTCTTGTATTTTTTTTTTTATCATTATCCCGCTAAACAAACGAACTTGTATGGTGCTCTCTCCAAGAGAGTGTCCAAGTCGACGAACGTGCACATGCTACTCCAGAGTGAGTTACCATTCTTCGAAAGTGTGTGGGAAGGGAGCGTTCAACGGTCTAAGAGAAGAGAGAGTTTGATGCGATGGCTATGAGAGAAGTGAATAGAATAATACTAGTAAGTCCCGTCCTTGCATCCTATCCTTTTTCATTTTTTGTTTATCCCAATGACATTATTTTTTTGAATTAATTTAAAAAAATGGTAATTATTTATTTGGGGAGTTGTGAGTTGGTTACAAGTAACACATGATAGACTTGGATGGAGAGAACATTAGGTTTTGAATTAAAAAACTAAAATTCTAGAATTTAAGAAATAAAGAGGTAGCATTCACAAGTGCCCTCACCTCTATATTATTTGTTATATACTAGTGATAACTCATGCCTGAAGGCATTGTATAATTCAAAAAATTGAACATTGATCGTGGACACTAAAATATCAAGCACTGAACATGGATACACATTAAATTTAAAACCTAAACTACATCCTTAATCCCCACACTTTACATATAAAAACCCATAACGTTAAACTGGATTTTTTGAAGATTACATATTTGAAGTAATTACATATTTAAATATTCTCGTGATGATAAATTTTAATGAAACAATGTTGATAAAAAAACAATAATAATCAAAAACCCATAAAGTTAAACTGGAAACTAATAAAATTCATATACTTGAAATTATGTACCCAATTAGAATTCACCGTAGTGCCGAAAAGATTTAATCAAAAGTTAACTTACAGGGTTCCTCAAACCTATGTCATTATAATAAATATCCGTATTTGAAGGCACTATGTTATGCTAAACGAAAAATTTGCAAATATTTAATAAAAATAATTTGTCTTTGCTCTATTAAAAAATTTGGACATAATTTTTCCCAAAAACAAGGCCTCAAGAAAATATCAACATGTATAGATAATTAATATGTTACAATTACAACCCAAATTCAATTACTGGACTCACCATCACATCATAGTCCAGCCTTAACAAAAAAAAAAATTTCAACCATCCCAACAATATAAATAGTGATGTGTGCAATGAAAGTCCATACCAAAAAATAATACATAATTATATCAATTTGATGAAAGATAAAGTACCAAAATATCATTTGGCTAATACCTTGCCTATGTTAATTCTTTAACTTGTATACTCAATTTTCGTAACCAAACTACCATAACTATGAAAGAAGTAACACACATTTGATTCTACAACTACGAAATATTTATAACTCTGGTATGTAACAACTAAAAGAAACACACATTTGACATGAAAAATACAACTTTATTCCTCAAAGTGTCCAACCCATACCCAAAATCCAATTCTTCTTCCTCAACATCGCACATTAACACTTCATGTCACCAATTACACAAACCAAACACAAAGAAATTGAACAACTTTGATAAACATACTATATTCAACCTCGACTGGTATCTCAAATTCACAAAACCTCCTAATTAACTCCTTGAGCAAGCCCTGTACTGCCTTCCGTGGCTTTTTTCCTTTTCTCCTAAGTCATCAAGAGACCACTCTAGCACAGGCTAGCGAGCATAGGATGGTCCCTACAAGATTTTTAAGCCTAAAACCATTCAAAAGCTTGTCCTCTTGAGCACTAAAGGGTGTTGCTCAAAGAGGGGTTCTATTGTGACTCAAAATATGTTTTAAAACACAAAATTGGTTTAGAAAATTTTTCTTTGAAAATCCCTAGGAGTCATAATTGGATTGCTTCCAATTCCCTTTTTCATCCTAATCATCCTAAGTTAAAAATAACTAAGGGGTCATTTTAGGTGTCCAGGTCATTACCTTTGTCCTAAGTATGAAGGTGCATACGGAGGTTGAATGAGGTAGCTTTGATGCTAGATCTCCACCCTTTAATGTAGCTTTCGGTTGAACTTGATAGCATTATGACCATGGAAGTGGTTGACATTTTACAATGGACTCCATGAAATTAGCCAATGACAAAACATGATCTAACACATTCCTTTTAATATATGCTAAAAT
This sequence comes from Ilex paraguariensis, assembly GCA_963454935.2. NCBI lineage: Eukaryota > Viridiplantae > Streptophyta > Magnoliopsida > Aquifoliales > Aquifoliaceae > Ilex > Ilex paraguariensis. The sequence goes on along the minus strand of CAUOFW020010546.1, from coordinate 48,765 downwards.
TCTAGAATAAACACATGATTTATCTCCAAATACATGTTTTACATCCAAAAATCCTATGTTCTTGATAAAATCTTAGAATTTTGAATATTGTGAGCATGAAGGTTTCTTTTTACGATCTCTTACATGTTTTGCTTCGATTATTCTTCTACTAGAGAATTATGGAACTATGAATTTTGGTATACATGAATTTTGTTGGAAAAAGTGTTGTTATTATCTCTTGTATTGGGGGGAGGGTGTGATGGACATGGGTTACATTCGAATGTGTATTGTAGAGTGTCAGATGTTTTCCTACCTTGAGGGGTTTGGTGGTTGCATAATATTCGTAGGGGGTTTGGTTTCTTACGAGGGCCAACCATTATTTGTCTACGTAAATTCGAGGTTGGGGGCTAGTACACTATTCCTAAGAAAAAATACTCCCATGCTGATATGTCAATACACTCCTTTCCTGAAGTGTTGTGGCCATATGGGGATTGATTTAAGATGGTTTGTGTTTGTGGTGGACAAGATACGTTTGGTGTGTAGTTCATGCTAGTCTACCTACGTACATGAGACAAATATTTTATGAATTGTAGATTTTGTGAATGATTCTATTCTACCATGAACTTTACTACCATAAATTTGAGACCAGTGCTAAATGTCGTAGTTTTGTTTCAAAATTATATATTCTATTTTACAAGTTGAGACTATAGCATCCCAAACTATAGATAGTATGTTCACTTAACAAAAATAGAGTGAACTTGTAAAACTTGGGAAAATTAAAAATTAATTAAAAAGGGTAAAACGATAATTAGTTGTTATAGTACGGGTTGAAAACATGAATTTTTCTAGAACTTGGATCACAAAGTAGACCTCACCATTGGATTTGTCTTGCAAGATCTAGATACCCAGTCAATTTTTGTTGAATTCTTAGACAGTCAATTCTTTTGTATTTTACGAGGCAATCAAGTATTGCATGACTAAAATAAATGTGACCGGGATTTAATTGCAAAACATGAAAATTAATTCAAAGTTAGTTCAATAAAAAAAATGTATTAAGCCTAATACGGGATGAGATTTAATTGATTCAAATCAAATCAATCAGGAAAAGGCGAGACGTGTGACTCAATGAGAGCCAAGCATTGGACATACAAATAGGAGAGAAAAAATAGGTTATCTCCCCCATTATCTTTAGCATTTCCAGAAAAGAGAGAGATAAGAGAGAAATAAGAAAAGAAAAAGAGAAAAACTAAACCCCTATTCGTCTTCTACCTATGATCTACGACAATAGAACCGTCGGATCTCTTCGGGCCAAGAACTAAAGTTGTTCTATGTGACAAAAGCTATGAGACCATACCAATGATCGTGCATTTTCTCCAAAATCTCAAGGACAGGAATTTAGGGCTAAAGCTTGGTTTCGGGTTTTTAAGGCTCCTACAACGTGGATATACACTACAAGATGTAGGGTTCCTTTCCTAATTAGGTTTATTTCCAACCTAGGGTTGAAATATAAAATGGGTAGGGTGTTAGAGATGAAATCTCCTATATAACACATACCTAGTGTTGTTATAATATGGAAAAAATGAATACAAAACCATGTTTGAACCAAATCTTGCGTGATTGGGTTTTGATGAAATAACTTGATTTGAATTTTCTGAAGAATGTGTTGCTTGGGCATATTATGTGTCTACAATTGTGCCTTATAGACGTTTGATAAAATTCCTATGGTTGATTAAGTGTGTGATTTGAATTGAAAGTGCTATAACATGCTTAGAGCATCTCCAATAGATGCTTCAGATGAGTAAAATAATTAAAATTTAGCTAATCAAAGCCAAAAAACATGCTCCAACAGATTAAGTTCACATATAGTAAAATAGATTTTTGCTACAATGATACTCTAAATATAGAGTATCACTGTAGCAACTTGTAAAAATAATTTATATTATTTTCTCTCTCTTCCTCTCCTTTCTTCCATTCTCTCTTTTTCTCCCTTTCACTATTCCCAAAAAAAATAATACAAAAGGAATGAGAAATAATATTTAAAAGGAGTAGTTAAAAATATAGAAAATCTATTGGAGTGTGTATTGAAAAGTGAGTAGCTAAAATAGAAAATGTTGCTTTTTGAGTAGATAAAATGCATTTTGTTGTTGGAGATGCTCTTACTGGTGTTGAAAAATGTTATTATATGCCTTATGATACAATTGATATTTGAGAAATTGGGAATGTTTGTGAAAATTGAATATGTTCATAATATATGCTCATGATATGATGAACATGATATCGTAATTGCAATTGTACATTACATTGCATATGTACGGGTAGCATTATATTCTTGGGTATTTGACATGAGTGTGTGTATGATTTTGATCAAACACCATCCTTGGTGGATCGATACATGGGCTCGGAAAGGTTGAACTTAGGTTCAACTGAGTCGCACGGGTTGCATTGAAAATATGTGTAGGGGTTAGCAAGAAGAGCTAGATTCTCCCTTGGGTGCAAGATCTGGTAATTTTGGATACACACTTCCATTGATATTGAGTCCATAAAGTGTGTTAGCGTGCGTGGAGTCGTTGGTGGAAGTCCATAGATGCCCACATCAAGAAAGACACAGGATTTTGTAAAAGAAAATAGATACTGGATGTTTAACATCAATGGCGGGGGCCTAGAGTGTCTGGATTCATATGCATGACATTGCATGTATTAGGGGAGCCGATGGAGGGCTCGGGGATGCATTTCATGCGTGAGTTCTATTTCATGACATGGCATGAAAGGTGTAGCATTCATTTATGAAATGTATTTTTTTGAATGAAAGACTTATGTGATGAATTGCATGTGATATTTCGTATGCATCTGAGTGGGAAAGTAGTCTCCTTAGGAAATACCCTATTGAGTATGACTCACCCTTTATGAAAGGTGTTGGACAAGTGTTGGTGGATGGCTCTCATTTGGGTCTTTGTTGATAACGGAGCCAGAATGTGGCTTTTGAATTGCATTTTATAAATCAAATATGTAAGTTTGTTTTGAACTTGTAAATTGGTAATATAGTATGTAATGGGACTTTATTGGACAATGCTTTCATGTCAATGATTGAATGCGTTGAATGTTGTATGAGACTGGATGGTTAAGGGTTAAAAATTAGAGAAATTTGGAAAAAAATGGACTTAGATACTAGTACCACGCTGTTCGAAGGCCTAGGTACCAGTACCAAGGCTTACAAGTACCGGTACTTAGATTGCAGTCGACTCTGGTACTGGTACCCCTATGGACAGTGGGCTCAAGTACCGGTATCTAGGCTATTAGGTACTAATACCTAGAAAATAGTGGGCCCAGGCACTGGTACTATATGGCAAATAGAAAGCTTAGGTACCAATACCACGTATCAAAGGTACTAGTACATTTTTCCAAAACTTAAAATTTTAAAAATGTAACACTGAGGGGCCTTCACATCTTGAACTCTTTTCTTGGATGATGTAAATGGAGAATAATAAGTGTAAAATCCCGGTAGATTTAAACTTTTATGAATAAAGGGTAAAATGGTAAATTGTCACCATGATTCGGGTTGTAAATCTGAAATTTTTTGTAACTCGGATGACAAAACGGACCTCACCGTTGGATTCGTCTCGCAAAATCGAGTTACCACGTCAATTTTCGTCGAATTCTGAGATAGTCAAATTTTTCACGTTTTACGGAGCGATCGGGCTTCGGGTGACCCTGTACACGAATTTTTTATAAAATTTTAAATTTTGGGCAATAAAATAAGATAAATTGAAATAAAAATATTTTAGATTTAAACCGGGGCGAGATTTAATTGTTCGGGACAAAAACGGACCCGGAATTAAAAATGGACATGTGGCCAATTGTGGGCCAAGTGTTCTAAAGTATAAATAGGGGGAAAAAATCAGATTTTTTCCCCCATTGTTCAGCATCCTCTTCAGCCGATAGAAAAGAGAGGGAAAGGAGAGGGAAAGCTTCAACTTCTCTCTATGATCTACATAATTCTAGTGCTCAAATCCGCTTGGACCAAGAACAAAGATCGTTCTCCTCGTCAAGGGCTACGTCTACGTACCAAAAGGAAGTGATTTCACCGAATAATCAAAGGAAGAATTTTTGGAGATCAAAGCTTTTGGGTTGGTTTTGGTGTTTTAGGGGTTTTCTACACTCCTAAGAGGTAGGGGTTATTCCTACTTTGGATTATTCTTACCTTAGGTGTTGCTAGACTAAGGGTGAAAATTATGTATATGCATATGTATTGTTATACATATATGTCTATGGGTATGAAAGTGAAAAAAATTAGCATAGGAAAAGCTTAGGCTAGCTTCTAGCTTGAATTTGGTATATGGAGGTTCCCTGTGATTATTTTGTAACTTGGTGAAAACTTAAGGCATGCTATGTGTTTTATAAACTATGCCTTGGAATGTGTTATGTGAATACATGACTTGAATGACTATAAGATGTTTGATAAAATGCCCTAGTGAAATTGAGTGTGTTACTTGCATGATGCTATGTTATAACATGCTTGGGTGATTGTGAAATCATATGCTTAGGATATGGTTTTTGGATGAAGAGTGTTATTGACATATGCATGAAATGATATATTGAGCATAATGAGATATGGTAGTTATATACTTATGATACAATTGCATTGATGTATGAAAATGTTTATATGTTTGTCATAAGCATATTGAGCATTATTTTGTGTGCAATGGAACATCACATTGCATTTGCACGGAAGTGTCTCATTACATGAGTGAGTGCATGTTTGACGTCAATACCACACTTGGTGATTGACGGAAGGCTTGGGAGAGTTGGGTCGAGGACTTAGCTAAGCCGCTTGGTTGCATGATGAATTGGGTTGGGGTAGCAAGAAGAGGCATGACGACCTCTCGGGTGCAAGACCCGGTGATTGGGCTACGCACTCCCTTAGCTCGGCCCATAAAGTGTGTGGGTGTATTCGGAACCCTCGGTCGAAGTCCGTAAATTTCGTGTGGGTTGGAGGCCCTTGGTGTAAGTCCATGAACATCCACCCCTATACAAGACCCTAGAGTGATTAACGCCATTGTGTGTAACATAAATGGTGGTTTCGACTAAATTGACACTTGCATGTGTTGGGGAGCCGGAGAGAGCTCGGAATAAAGTTGCATGGGTGAGTGTCACTTCATTCCATGGCATAGCATTGTTGCATTCCATCATAGGATGCATAAGTGTGAGAAATGCTTGGTTGTATGTTTGTGTGATGATTACATGAGCATGTGCATCTAGGGGAAGAGTAACCTCTATAGGTTTATCTCTATTGGGCGTTGTGCTCACCCTATACGGGAAACAATTTCAGGTACGGGACACGTTCCGGTGGATGGCTCTCATTCGGGGGCTCTTGGTTGAAGAAAAGCCGGGTTGTGGCTTTTGAATTTAGTTTTTGTAAAACTTTTGGTTAATTTCCATTTTGGCATGTAAAAGTATGGAAATAGTTGTATTAGAACTTGTATTGACTATATTTGGTATCAAATAGATGTTGTATAAGTTTTGGATAACCTTGGATTGGTTTTGGAATGGATTGATTTGGGGTTGAAATCATACACAGTTTACACAGAAATTTCAGACACTGCTTAGTGTTTGAGCCATACCTTTTTATTGTGACGTCCAAATGATCTGAAATTTTTACAGTAGGTAGTAGACACCTAGGGCTACAAAAGTGTTTTTATGAAAGTTTCTCAATTCCACTTCTAAACAGGTCAAAACCGCACTGGAAGTTGCAGCAGAACAGAAACTGCATTTTCTGTTCGAACGTAAAGTGACGTTCGAATGGTGCGAGTTTTGAACAGCAAAACCAGCAGAGAACCAAATGTACTGGGAGCTACCTATTTTTCAAAACCAAGGGACGTTCAAATGTGAATAGTGCTGTTCAAACGGTGACTCTAAAACCGAAAATTTTCAAACTATGCACTAAGCTTCCAGGCTTGGATTTCTTTGATTTAAAGAACACCAATGGACTTGGATTTCTCTAGTTCCAAGGATACAAATGGACACTAATTGAGGTATATTGAGGCTTATTAGACCTTGGTGGATTTAAATGATAACTATTACATATATGCACTAATGTTAAAGTAACCTTGCATGTTTTGCTATAAATATGGATAATTGGACCCGGTGTGGTCAATGTTTACTTATAAATGGACCCGGTGCGGTCATTGTTTATATTGGGCCTCAGATGGGTCATGTGAGTTATGTTGCACAGGTTGGGTATTGGGTAGAGTTCCCTGTACAAAGGAGACTCTGCCCAAATTTTGTTAAGTTATGGACCTCGGTAAATGGGACATAACGGTGTGATATCAAGTCACTCGGTATATACGGGTATTCCGCGGGTTGAAGGGTAATCAACGGACCCCGGATTTTGGGGTGTCACAATAAGTCCTAATCATTGGGGTTTGGACCTTGGAACATTCCTATGATTACTCTATGCACATGTTACGTATTAGGTAGGGCTCCCATACACTGCTCAAAGTCTGTTTTGGTTATGATTCCGGTATATGGGGTGTAACGATGTGGTATCGGGTTATGCGGTAGTCACGAGTATTTTTGCAGATTAATGGGTGATAAATGAGTTGAAAAAGGACCCTTAGATTTTGGGGCGCCACAGAACCTTGTTTGTTAGGCATAACTCTATACCTTGTACGTATACTTCTAAGTACTTGGTACAAAAGCCTCCATAGAAAGTGTCAAAAACTGTGTCCGAGGCTTAGATACAATTAAGACGGATCACACTCTCCACCAGACAACATATACATAGTCCACAAAGCACACCGAACTATAAATATTACAAGATCCCAATTACACAAAAGAAACACGGATGACTCTCCCATGACCACCTAGACCCAACAGTGAACTCCTTTAGTTGCACGTGATACCTGGAAACATGAACTACAGAATATGAGCACAAATAGCTCAATAAATGTAAATATAAAAGGAAGTAGGAAGTGACGCCACATCTTAACATAACAACATTATTCAAAAGATGCAAAAAAAGAGTGTAACTTCTATAAACACCACCATTGCTTAAATGTACACCATAGACATATATTCACACACACCTCTCGTATTCCCGCCCTAAAGTCACAACTACGTACTCACACACACCTCCGGTATTCCCACCCTGGAGTCATGACTACATACTCAACTTTGATATCTCACCTTAGAGTCATGACTATGTACACCTCTGATGTTTTGCTTTGGAGTCATGGCTATGTATGTGACGCCCCAAGAACCGGGGGTCCTTTTTAAACCGTTGACTACCCATCAACCCGCGAAAATGCCCGTGAGTACCACTTAATCTGACATCACGCTAATATTCTTGCATTACCCAGAATTTTAACTCACTCGGAAATCCATATTCCTTTAGTCATTTAATCCTATCGAGGTTCAATATACCCCAATATATCTCATTTAAGGTCCATTTTGTATCATTGGAACCAAGAACCCTAAGGCCCAAAAGTATGGCAACACAATAATTTTTTTTTCTAGTTTTTGAAAAGCAAATTGGTACGGGTTGCCTACTGGACCTCACCATACCGATACGTGTACTGGTACGCTGTGCCCATTTTTCATTTTTCCACCTGTTTTTTATTTTAAATCCTTTCCAAACCATTCATTTACATCAAAACATGCATAATGGAGTTTTTTCACATAAAACCTCATTTATACAAGTTTATTATAGTTAATTTACGTCAATTTACATGCCAAAATGTAGTTTTAACAAGAGTTACAACAAAACTAAGGTCAAGGGCCACATGTCAGCCCCTCTTCACCCTTGAGGCACCAGATGAGAGCTGTCCGCTAGCGTGTATCATGTACCTAAAATGTTTTTCCGTATAGGGTGAGCCAATGTCCAGTAGAATATTTCCTACAGAGGTTACTCCCTCCTTAGATGCATATGCAATGTTTGTGTGTAACACTTAACCACCATTTCCCATTCCAATAAGAACATGTGATTCAATGTTGAAAAATCATAATGCCATGCCATGAAATGAGATGAGACTCACTCATGCACCCTAACCCGAGTCTACACCGACTCCCACAACACAATGCGATGCACGTGTGTCATAAATCAATCATTGGTGAAACACATCCAATGATCTTTAGAAATAAAATTCATATGTTTTGAAACCCATTTCATTGTTGGATGTCTTCCATCAAATGAACATTTATATAAGAAAACCATGTGTCTTTGTTGGGTATCGGATTTTGGAATCACACCGCTGGCTCCATACGCCATTACACTTTTTCAAAATTTCACCTCAGGGGAGTGTATGAACCAAGTAGCCGGACCTTTCACTCGAGGGAGTGTCTAGCCCTTCTTGCTATACCCGATACAAGTTTTTCTTTCATGCAATCATGCGACTCAGTCAGATTTTCAATCCAACTTTTCCCAAGCCCATCACCAATCACCAAGTATGATGATTGATCCAACCATGCACACACATACACACCCATACTCATGACCATGAATGTATTTCCCCCGTGCAATATGCAATGTAATGAACCATTGCAATGTCGATGTCATGCCCAATATGCAAGGAATGCTAATTAGCAATTTAACTACATTTTTCAACTTATGTCATGGCAATTTACATCATATGCATATAATTACCACTCTGTATCACAAGATCAAGATATCAATAAACGTATACCAACATTTATATCCAATTAATTCACAAGTATGCTACCACATCCCATGTCAATAACACACTTAAATCACAAGGCACATTCTAAACATATAGCATGCCCACATAAAACCCAATTTCATAGAATTTCACAAGCACTTCCATATATCCCAATCAAGCTAGAAATTAGTCTAGGCTATTTCTATACCCCTTTTTCTAATTTCCATGACTATAGGCAAGTCATAAGTCATCCCATACATATACCAATTACATATGGACACCATAGGATAGAGATTAGTCAAAAGTAGGAGGAAACCCTACCTCTTGGAGCGTGAATAGAAGGTAGAAACTTCAAGAACTCCAATACCACCCCAAAAACTTGATTTTCTCAAAATTCCTTCTATGAATCTTCGGTGAAATTCCTCGTTCTTGGGACGTACGCGTAGATGAAGTTTAACTCTTGGTCCAAGCGATTCCGACCAACGAAACTCCTTGGATTGAAGAAAGAAAGGTAGAATTTTAGGTTTTTTCTCTTCTCTCCCTTCTCTTCTCTTCCAACGTGTGAGTGTGCTGACTTTGGGGTTGAGAATATCTGATTTTTTTTAGATATTTTGCCCTATTTATACTTTTTAATTGCGCGGTCCACATTGCGCTGCACGTTTATTTATTCCGGGTCTATTTTTAACCCGAAACTACTTAATTAATTCCCGGTTTGAGTTCAAATTAATTTTATTTGAAATTTTATCTAATAAAAGAAAATTTTATAAATTTTATTTTTGGGGACCTTTGTGAGGTTATTAGTCACTCAATTATCTCGTAAAATGTGTAAAATCCGACTATTTTAGAATTCGACGAAATTTGACATGGCAGCTTGATTTCGCGATACGAATTGAACGGTGAGGTTCGTTGCATCATCCAAGCTCTAGAAAAATATTAATTTTAAACCTGAATTATAGTGGCAATTTACCATTTTACCCTTTTTCCGGAAAAGTTCAAATTTTCTCGGGTTTTTACATTCTTCCCTCCTTAAAAGAATTTTGTCCCCGAAATTCACACACATATATACATTCAAACACATGCATATGCAATAGTCATGCAATACTACAAGACTATAAAAGTGTACTTCCCTCCTCAAATAAGAAAGGATAATTGGTACGGATTGTGTTCTCGCAGTCCCATGTTGCCTCCTCCATTCCCCGGTGCTGTCACAACACCTTCACTAACCTTACGATCTTGCCTCGCAAAACCTGATCCCAGCTATCCATGATGCGCATGGGTCCCTCCTCGAAGGTTCCATCAACATTAACAATAAGCTCGCCCCAATCCACCACATGAGTTAGATATGGGGTGTATTTTTGAAGCATGGAGATATGGAATACCGCATGAACACCCGATAGATTTGATGATAACTTCAACCGGTAAACAATTGTACCAACCTTCTCGTGTACCTCGAAGGGCCCGATATACCTTGGCGACAACTTTCCCCGCTTACCAAACCTGACCACTCCTCTTTTAGGCATCACCTTGAAGAAGACATTATCTCCCACCTCAAACTCTAGAGGTCACCGCCGTATGTTAGCGTAGCTCTTCTGTTGGCTCTGAGCCGTGAGAAGACGCTTTCGAATCAAGTCCACCTTCTCCAAGGTGTCTCTTATCAACTCTGGACCCGTAGAAGATCTCTCTCCTACTTCTATCCAACAAATCGGAGAACGGCATGACCTCCCATATAGTGCCTCATAGTGTAACGCCCCAAAAACCACCCTAGATGGCATTACCATTTAAAACATTCCTGTCATGAGAGCAACTAAATAAATCCATCATTAAAGAATATCATTAATTTAACAAAATTCGGGCAGAGTCTCCTTTGTACAGCGAGCTCTACCCAAAACACAACCTGTGCAATTATACTACATTAACCACTCCGGGTCCATTTACCCATCAAATAATAAACTTTCATTCACCACATATAATATCCACAATATTATCCCAAAAGAATAGGCCAAGCTATGACACTTACGTTCCAAAAGAATTAAACTCAAACTTAACAGCGGAATAAACAAAATACTAGACTATACATGATCGTAAATGAATTCCCTAGTCTAGCACAAAAATAAACTATAGCTCTAGATGTCCAAACTTGGGATCTATGTTCCCCTTTAGTGGAACCTCCTAATTTCTTGGCTCATCAACGCCGAGATCTTCCTCTGGCACGAAATCTGAAAAGAAAACATTATTGGTAGGGGTGAGCACTAAGCACTGTAGGAAAATCCTCCCAAACTTTAACAAGGTTTGGAAAACGTAAAAAAAATGGTTGGTCTCATTTCACAAATGACATACGTAAATTTTGAAAGAAAACATGACATTTTCAAAGATCTCAACTTTATACATTAAAAATAATTAAGTGGAAGAGTAAGCCAATCCCACCATAAATAGTCATTCCAAAGAGTAATTATTAAGTGCAAGAGTAAAGCCAATCCCACCATCCACAACAATTTCCAAGATAATTATATCCAAAAGATAACGCAATAAACAATAACCACAATGTATCTCAAGTTTGATGTAAGATAATCGCATGAATAAATCCATCGAGAATATCTTGGCCCAAACACACACAACTCCTCGCAAGGATATCAAACTTTGGGAAGGGCGCCTATCGATGCATTATCCCATACCAATGCACCGGCAATAACGAATCCGACCCAGGCATAGTATACTAATCCTCTGACACGGCACCCGTGAGCTAATAATGGTTTGGTCCTCGCAAGGCACCAATCCCACTACGAGTGGTAGAAAAAATTCAAACCCACACGGAGTAAGAACCACACACATCTATCCACTCTACGATACCTGGTCAACGGCCACCCATGGTCATTCAAACACCTCTATGAGATACAATCACCAACAATTTCTCAATAAAAGTTCATAATTTTCAAAACCCCCAAATTCCATAAGTATTTCTCAAATCACATTAAATCTCAAAAATTCCCAATTTTCTTCCATATGATTCCAATAGAACAATTTAAGAAAAATATGCAAGAGATCATCAAACATATATTTTTATTGTTCAAACAAAGCACTAGAGTTTTGAAATCAAGAATTAAGGAATATCAAGAAGAAAAATCTCTATTTATTAAAAGAAACAAGAGTTTTTGAGATTTCAAGAATTTCATGGTTATCAAACCATAACCTCATTCCAAACATGATAATATTTGCAAGAGTATCAAAAACTAATGATTTCATAACATATATCTAAGATTTAGAAGCAAAATATACATAGATATAAACCCTAGCCTCAATGTTGGAGAATGAGAAGAAATTCCTACCTACAATCAAGAATTCCAAGTGAAAGCCCAAGCCCTATAGACCTCCTTTCTCCTTTCCTTCTTTTCCTTTACCTTCTCCTAGGGTTCCAAGAGGTGTGGGGTGAGAGTGGAGTGAAAGAAATGAGAGTAAAGGGGCTGAAATCAGTATTTTAAACACAGCCAACCCCGAAAACACTGCTCACAGTATGTTTTTGTTTTCTCAAAAATTACAGTTTTGCTACTAAGAATCTCCAATTTGATCCATATGACTACCTTAAGGTTTTTCGACGTTCTGGATTCATTTTTAATGTTATTTTAATCTAAAAATATTTATTTTTATGATTTATTTAAAAACTAAAATAAATTTATACTGGAAACATTAAAATTATTATTTTCTTCCTCCCTAGTATTTATTCTTACGGTTTCTATATATCTGGTTTATTCTTACATCATTACATATATAAGAATTACTAAACAAGTACATTAATATATTAAGCTAAACATGTGGGGGTTTACACCTTCAAAGTCTAAGAAGAAAACACAACACTTTACTATCCAAGGAACACCACAATGCAGATTTTTTTATCAACTTCGGAGAATAAACTGATTTGACTCAGGTAGTTCTAGTATGTGTGACCTATATGGTTGGAAAGATATACGAGTTAGAGTTCTAACAAAAATAACGGTGCACAATTTGGACTTTACAACAAAGAGTTATGATCAAATTGGTGAAAGGTAGTCTGCTTGGTTCTTCTATACTTGTTTGGGGTCTAAATATACTTATTATTCTTATATTTTGATTTAGGATGTAAATGGAGATGTTAAATGCAAAACGAAGCTAGTTGGACGATTGTTGATAGTTTAGACATGTGAGGGTTTACAGTTCACCCTCCTTAAAGAAAGTTTCGTCCTCGAAACTTACCTCATGTAGCGAATAAGTGCGGATACTTCTCTCACATTTCTAGCTCCGATTCCCAAGTAGCTTCTTCCATTCCATGGTGTTGCCACAAAACCTTCACTAGTCGGATGACTTTGTTGCGGAGCACCTTCTCTTTGGCGTCGAGAATCTTCACCAGTTGTTCTTCATAAGTTGCTTGGTCTTGAATTTCAATATCTTCCATGTCTACGACCTGCGTTGCATCCGATTGACACTTTCTCAACATCTACACTTGGAACACGTCATGTACCCCCGACAACTGAGCTAGTAACCGCAACTGATACGCCGCTTTGCCCACAACTTTGATCACTTCAACTGGCCCGGTATATCTTGGCGCTAACTTTCCCTTCTTGCCGAATCTAAATACTCCTTTCTTGGGTGACACTTTGAGGAACACGTAGTCTCGCACTTTGAATTCCAAGGGTCTTTGTCTTTGATCCGAATAGCTTTTCTGTTGACTTTGTGCCGTGCGTAGCCTCTCTCGGATGAGTTGAATTTTCTCAGTTGTTTCTCGAACAATCTCTGGTCCAAACAAACTACTCTTGCCAGCTTCCAACCAACATGTAAGGGATCTACACGGTCTTCCATACAATGCTTCATACGGTGCCATCCCAATGCTGGCCTGATAGCTGTTATTATGCGCAAACTCCACCAACGGTAAGTGATCATTCCAGCTTCCTTTGAAGTCCAACGCACAAGCACAACATATCTTCCATAATCTGTATCACCCTTTCAGATTGACCATCTGTTTCGGGATGAAAAGCTGTGTTGAAATGTAACTCTGTCCTCATGGCTTGTTGTAGACTTTGCCAGAACTGCACCACAAACCGAAAATCACGATCCGACACGATAGAAAATGGAACTCCATACAAGCGCACAATCTAACGAATAAACAGTTGGCTCAAAGTCTCGAAGGTGTCCGTGGTCTTCCTACCCAAAAAGTGAGCGAACTTGGTAAGTTTATCCACAATAACCCATACTGCATTATGCCCGCGCGACGTCTGTGGTAAACCCGACACAAAATCCATGGTGATGTGATCCCGCTTCCACTCTGGGATAGGCAAAGACTGCTTTTGATGTTCAATCTTCACCTGCTGGCACACCGCACATCGTGCTATGAACCTTGCCACATCCTTCTTGATTCCCTTCCACTAATATTGGCGCTTCATGTCCCTATACATTTTTGTGCTACTGGGGTGGATAGCAAACTTAGAGCGATGACACTCTCTAAGTAACTCCTCCGTTAGGGACGAATCATCAGGAACGCATAGCTTCTCCCCATATCTCAATTCTCCGTTTCTCAAAGACCAACCCTCCATAGTTTCTCCATTCTCCAATTTAGCTCGAATCGACACTAATTCAGGATCCAAGCATTGCAATTCCACAACCCTACGTTGGAGAGTAGGTTGAGCCACAAGGTTGAACAAACATGGTCGGGATCCATCTTCTCCAACCCATAGATCAAAATCTCCAAGGGTATCCCTCATCTTCCATTTACATGCAAAAGTATTGAGTTCACCCAAGACTTTCTACTAAGTGCATCGGCGACTATATTGGCCTTCCCCGGATGGTAGTTGAGTATGAAATCATAATCTTCTAGATACTCAACCCACCTTCTCTACCGAAGATTCAAACTTTCTATGTGAACACATACTTGAGGCTTTTATGATGCAAGAACACTTGAAACTTTTCCCCATACAAGTAACACCTCCACAGCTTGAGAGCAAAAACCACAGCAGCAAGCTCCAAGTCATGAGTGGGATAATTCTACTCATGAACCTTTAATTGTCTCGAACCATAAGCAACAACCTTGCCTCCCTGCATTAGCACACATCCCAAGCCTCATAGCAAAGCATCGGTGTACACATCATATCCTTCCCCACTGCTCGGAATAATGAGGACAGGTGCCGTCGTCAACCTCTCCTTCAAGGCGCGAAAGGCTAGCTCACACGCTTGAGTCCACACGAATTTTTCTCCCTTCCTTATGAGGCGAGTCATCGGCATCACAAGCTTTAAGAACCCTTCCACAAACCTCCGGTAGTAGCCTGCTAAGTCCAAAAAACTACATATTTTGGTCACATTCTTTGGTGGTTCCCACTTCATCACTGCTTCAATCTTTGCGGGATCAACAACTACCCCTTGTTCCGACATCACATGGCCAAGGAATTTCACTTCCTTCATCCAAAACTCACACTTACTCATCTTCGCATATAACTTATGTTCTCTCAATGTCTGTAGCACAATAGAGAGATGACGTTCATGTTCCTCGTGAGTTCGGGAATAGATTAGTATGTCATCAATAAACACGATGACAAACTGATCTAGATACGACTGAAATATCCTGTGCATTAAATCCATGAAGACTGCTGGAGCATTAGTCAATCCGAACGACATCACTGTATACTCAAAATGACCATACCGAATACGAAAAGCAGTCTTAGGAATATCTTCCCCTTGATCCGTAATTGATGATACACTGTGCAAAGGTCAATCTTAGAGTAATACTTAGAACCCTTCAACTGATCAAATAGGTCATCGATTCGTGGTAGAGGGTATTTATTCTTCACAGTAACCCAGTTCAACCTCTGATAATCCATGCACAACCGTAGTGTCTCATCCATCTTCTTCACAAAGAGGATCGGGGCTCCCCAAGGTGAAGTACTAAAACGTATAAACCCAATGGCCAACAAATGATCCAACTGCTTCCTTAGCTCCTTTAACTCCAAAGGTGCCATTCGATAGGGAGCAATAGATATGAGTTTGATTCCCGGATAGAGATCAATCCTGAACTCAATCTCCTTGTATGGCGGTAACCCGGGTAGTTCATCTGGGAAGACATTTGAAAAGTCTAACACTATCAACACCACATCCGCATGGAGTTTATCTCGATTATCTCCCATTAGGCTAGATAAGAAACTCAATTGGCTCCCTGCCTTAGCTTTCAAGAATCTACTACCCGTAGTAGGAAATGGATGGAAAGAATTTTGGTCATTCACAAAACTGAAAACTACTCCTCCCGGCAACTGAAATGTAATCCGCTTGCGGAAACAATCCATTACCGCCCGAAAAGCGGACAACAAGTTCATCCTGAATATAACATCATACCCCTTCATATCTAAAGCAACTAAATCCATAATCAATTCGTGCTCTCCAATACGAAGCACACAACCCTTGCAGACCAGGCTGGTACCCAATTGTTCTCTCGTAGGCAAGTCAACATGTAAAGCATGTTCTAGTTTCTCGAAACCCAATCCCAAATTAATAGCATACGCGGTACAGATAAAAGAATGAGTCGCACCAGGATCAAATAATATTGGGGCCCAAGAATTGTATAGAAGAACGATACCTTCCACTACGACATTGGAGACATCTTCCTCCGGTTGGGTCAGGGCAAATACTCTCCCCTGAGTGGCGCCGCCTGGGGCTAGAGCTCCCAAGAACCTCTACTGTTGTAGTGGTTTGTTTGCAGCCATTTGTCCTATCGCTTGATTGGCCCACAGTGGGAGCGATGGGCAGTTGTGTCTGAAGTGCCCTACCCCTCCACATGCGAAGCACTGATCAGGGTCTGTGGCTGTCCTCCCCGGTATACCTCCTATTCTTCAATTTATCGGCGGTCTCTTTCCCCCTGCCTGGTCTGGGCGATGATAGGGTGCCGCTCTCTAGGCTCTACTACTACTAGCACCCGTCCGAATCGGACCTCCCCTCATAAGGCTCTGTCTCCACTGAGTATCCTCTATGTCTCTCTCCACCAACGTAGCCCTCTCCACCAGATCCCCATAGTCACGGATCCTGAGAGCCACCAGCTTCTCTCTGATAGCAGGCCTCAAGCCTTGCTCGAAATGTTTGGCCCTCCTGGCCTCTGTAGAAATGAACTCCATGGCATATCGGAATAGCTCATCAAACTTCCTCTCATACTCTATCACAGTCAAGCTACCCTGTTGAAGAGCTAGAAAATTGGTGCTCATCTTGTCCCGGATGGATTCTGAAAAATACTTATCTTGGAAGATCTAGTCAAACTCCTCCCAAGTAAGAGCATCTGTGGTCCTCCTCCTCTTCACCGATTCCCACCAATGTTCCGCCTCCCCCTCTAGTAGATAGATACCCAAGCCGACCCAAAGATCATCGGCCACTCCCATACCATCACATATCTTCTTGACCCGACGGATCCATTTATCCACATCCAAGGGGTTAGAGCTCCCTTGGAAAGTAGGTGGGTGTTGGCGTAGAAATTCTCTAAGAACCACCATCTGCCGATTCTCGTTCCCGTTGCCCGGTACTTGGGCTAATGGATGAGCTCCTCCATTATGGTTGTTGTTTCCATTCTGGTTTTGTACCAAAGTGGTGAGCTCCCTTAAACAATGATATATGCCACTTATGGCATTGGGAGGCGGTGCTGGTGGTGGATTTGCTTGTCCTCCACGACCACGCCCACGCCCACGTCCACGTCTACGTACACGTTCACCGTCCATCCTGCACATCAATTCACAATTTAGTTTCATTGATGCATAAGACATCCTAAATATCACTTTAAGCTAAAGCATAAGGTTTATATAAAATTAAACCAACAATTTCCTTCAACCTAATCCTACTTCCCTAGTGGTAATCCATAACCTACAGCTCTCATGTAAGACCTAAAGCCTAGGCTCTGATACTAAATTTGTAACGCCCCAAAAACCACCCTGGATGGCATTACCATTTAAAAATATTCCTGTCATGAGAGCAACTAAATAAATCCATCATTAATTTAACAAAATTCGGGTAGAGTCTCCTTTGTACGGGGAGCTCTATCCAAAATACAACCTGTACAATTATACTACAATGACCACACCGGGTCCATTTACCGATCAAATAATAAACTTTCATTCACCACATATAATATCCACAATATTATCCCAAAAGAATAGGCCAAGCTATGACACTTATGTTCCAAAAGAATTAAACTCAAACTTAACAGCGGAATAAACAAAATACTAGACTATACATGATCGTAAATGAATTTTCTAGTCTAGCACAAAAATAAACTATAGCTCTAGATGTCCACCTCGGGATCTAGGTTCCCCTCTAGTGGAACCTCCCAATTTCCTGGCTCGTCAACGCTGGGATCTTTCTTTAGCACGAAATTTGAAAAGAAAACATTATTGGTAGGGGGTGAGCACTAAGCTCTGTAGGAAAATCCTCCCAAACTCTAACAAGGTTTGAAAAACGTAAAAAAAATGGTCGGTCTCATTTCACAAATAGCATACGTAAATTTTGAAAGAAAACATGACATTTTCAAAGATCTCAAGTTTATACATTAACAATAATTAAGTGGAAGAGTAAGCCAATCCCACCATAAATAGCCATTCCAAAGAGTAATTATTAAGTGCAAGAGTAAAGTCAATCCCACCATAAATAACCATTCCAAAGAGTAATTATTCCCATAATAATTTCCAAGATAATT
Source organism: Ilex paraguariensis (assembly GCA_963454935.2). Lineage (NCBI taxonomy): Eukaryota > Viridiplantae > Streptophyta > Magnoliopsida > Aquifoliales > Aquifoliaceae > Ilex > Ilex paraguariensis. The sequence goes on along the minus strand of CAUOFW020010546.1, from coordinate 30,456 downwards.
ATATCCAAAAGATAATGCAATAAACAATAACCACAATGTATTTCAAGTCTGATGTAAGATAATCGTATGAATAAACCCATCGAGAATATCCTAGCCCACACACACACAAATCCTCGCAAGAATATCAAACTTTGGGAAGGGCGCCTACCGATGCATTGTCCCATACCAATGCACCGGAAATAATGAATCCAACCCAGGCATAGTATACTAATCCTTTGACATGGCACCCGTGAGCTAATAATGGTTTGGTCCTCGCAAGGCACCAATCCCACTACGAGTGGTAGGAAAAGTTTAAACCCACACGGAGTAAGAACCACACACATCCACCCACTCTATGATACCCGGTTAACGGCCACCCATGGTCATTCAAACACCTCTATGAGATACAATCACTAACAATTTCTCAATAAAAGTTCATAATTTTCAAAACCCCCAAATTCCATAGGTATTTCTCAAATCACATTAAATCTAAAAAATCCCCAATTTTCTTCCATATGATTCCAATAGAACAATTTAAGAAAAATATGCAAGAGATAATCAAAAATATATTTTTATTGTTCAAACAAAGCACTAGAGTTTTGAAATCAAGAATTAAGGAATATCAAGAAGAAAAATCTCTATTTCTTAAAAAAAACAAGGCTTTTTGAGATTTCAAGAATTTCATGGTTATCAAACCATAACTTCATTCCAAACATGATAATATTTGCAAGAGTATCAAAAAATAATGATTTCATAACATATATCTAAGATTTAGAAGCAAAATATACATATATATAAACCCTAGCCTCAATGTAGGAGAATGAGAAGAAATTCCTACCTAGAATCAAGAATTCCAAGTGAAAGCCCAAGCCCTATAGACCTCCTTTCTCCTTTCCTTCTTTTCCTTTACCTTCTCCTAGGGTTCCAAGAGGTGTGGGGTGAGAGTGGAGTGAAAGAAATGAGGGTAAAGGGGCTGAAATCAGTGTTTTAAACACAGCCAACCCCGAAAAACACTGTTCACAGTCTATTTTTGTTTTCTCAAAAATTACAGTTTTGCTACTAAGAATCTCCAATTTGATCCATATGACTACCCTAAGGTTTTTCGACGTTTCAGATTCATTTTTAATGTTATTTTAACCTAAAAATATTTATTTTTATGATTTATTTCAAAATTAAAATAAATTTACACTCAAAACATTAAAATTATTATTTTCTTTCTCTCTAGTATTTATTCTTACAGTTTATATATATATGGTTTATTCTTACATCATTACATATATAAGAATCACTAAACAAGTACATTACTATATTAAGATAAACATGTGGGGGTTTACACCTTCAAAGTCTAAGAAGAAAACACAACACTTTACTATCCAAGGAACACCACAATACAAATTTTTTTATCAACTTCGGAGAATAAACAGATTTGACTCAGGTAGTTCTAGTATGTGTGACCTATATGGTTGGAAAGATATACGAGTTAGGGTTCTAATAAAAATAACGGTGCACAATTTGGACTTTCCAACAAAGAGTTATGATCAAATTGGTGAAAGATAGTCTGCCGGACTGCTTGGTTCTTCTATACTTGTTTGGAGCCTAAATATACTTATTATTCTTATATTTTGATTTAGGATGTAAATGGAGACGTTAAATACAAAACGAAGCTAGTTAGACAATTGCTGATAGTTTAGACATGTGAGGGTTTACACATAGGGTGCCATTTGAATGCTCGCCTGATAACTGTTGTTGTAGGCGAATTCTACTAAGGGTAAATGCTCCTCCCAACTACCCTTGAGATCTTGGATGCATGCCCGTAGCATGTCCTCTAATGTCTGGATAGTCCTCTCAGACTGACCGTCTATCTGGGGATGAAAAGCAGTGCTCATCATCAACTGTGTTTCCATAGATTGCTGGAAACTCTCCCAAAAATGAGCTGTAAACCTGGGATCCTGATCCAATACTATAGATACGGGCACCCCATGCAACCGGACAATCTCTCGTATATACAATTTGCCGAATTCCTTCAATGTGAAGGTTATCCGTACAACCAAGAGGTGTGCCAACTTCGTATGTCGGTCCACTATCACCCACACCATGTCATGTCCCCACGCTGTCCGTGGCAAGTGAGTCACAAAATTCATCGTGATATGCTCCCACTTACACTCAGCTACCTCTAAAGGCTGGATTAATCTCTCTTGTCTCTGGCGCTCAGCCTTAACCTACTGACATGTGAGACATCGTCTGACAAAATCTCCCACACCTCTCTTCATCCCGCTCCAATAATACTAGAGACAAAGATCATGGTACATCTTCATGCCAGCTGGATGCACATCAAAACGAGAGTAATGAAACTCTTTGAGAATCTCTTCCCTTAGCTTTGTAGACTAGGGAACCATAATCCTTCCCCTAAATCGAAGACTACCATCCGAGTGAATGGTCCAGCCCTCGTCACCTATACCTGTCTGTACTCGGTCCCTGACCGATGATAAATCTGTATCCTGCCCCTGGGACTCAATCACTCTGCTTCGTAGGGAAGGTATAAGTCACCAAGCTCCCTAAAATGGCCTGCGCCTGACCCATATATCTTAACCTGAACTGTCCCACAGTTTTGAGCATCTGCCATTCTCAGGAAGCCACACTAGCCAAGACTCCCCGTGAGTTCTGAATGAGTGCATCAGCCACCACATTTGCTTTATCAGGATGGTAATGCAAAGTGAAGTCATAGTCCTTTAAATATGCCATCCATATGCGTTGCGTCATGTTGAGGTCTCGCTGTATAAATATATACTTCAGACTTTTGTGGTCCGAAAACACTTCAAATTGCTCACTATATAGATAGTGACGCCAAGCCTTCAAGGCAAAGACAATGGCCGTCAACTCCATGTTATGTGTAGGATAATTCTTCTTGTAATTCTTTAACTACCGTGAACCATAAGTTACCACCCTCCTAGACTGCATCAAAACGCACCCAAGTCCGTCCTTTGAGGCATCACAATACACCGTGTACCTCTGTCCCCTTTCCAGAACTATCAGAATAGGAGCTAAAGTAAGCCTCCCTTTGAACTCCTAGAATGCCTTCTCACATGAATTATTTCACTCAAGCTTGACCTTTTTTTGGTCAATCTCGTCATAGGTGCAGCTAATTGGGAGAAGTCCTCGATGAACCTCCGGTAATACCCTGCTAGCCCCAAGAAACTGCGTATCTCAAAGATTGACTTCGGCCTCTCCCAATTCGTAACCACCTCAACCTTCTCCGGGTCCACGGATACACTCGAACCCGACACCACGTGTCCCAAAAACTTTACCTTCGTAAGCCAAAATTCACACTTATTGAACTTGGTGTATAACTGGTGGTCTCTCAAGGTCTGAAGAACAATTCTCAAGTGACCCTTATGCTCCTCCTCAGACTTGGAGTAGATCAAGATGTCATCAACAAATACTACGATAAACTGATCTAAATAGGTTTGAAACACCCTATGCATGAGATCTATGAATGCTGCTAGAGCATTCGTCAATCCAAATGGCATCACTATGAACTCGAAATGCCCGTACCGCGTTCTGAACATCGTCTTAGGGATGTTTTCCTACCTAACCCTCAACTGATGGTAACCGGTACGAAAATCTATCTTGGAGTAGACTCGTGCCCCTCTCAGTTGATCAAACAAGTCATCAATCCACGGCAAAGGGTACCTATTCTTGATAGTGACTTGGTTTAACTGCCGATAGTCTATACATAATCAAAGGGTCTTGTCCTTCTTCTTGGCAAATAGCACCAGAGCGCCCCAAGGTGAAGTGCTCGGTGTAATAAATCCCCTGTCCAACAATTCTTACAATTGGACCTTGAGTTCTTGCAACTCAGCTCGCGCCATCCTGTACGGAGTCATAGAAATGGGCGATGTGTTAGGATGCAACTCAATGGTGAAGTCAACTTCCATCTATGGCTGTAATCCCGGTAGTTCATCCGAAAAAATATCCTTATATTCGCATACAACCCGAGGTAGACCTAACTCCTGTTTTGCCTTGTCTTCTAGGGTAAGGCTTGCAAGCCAACCCATCAACTGTCCGTGCCAACAGGAATCATACACGGCTTGGGGTAAAACATCATGCTTTTCCCCTTAGAACTTGAAACAAACACCATCAGCCGTATAAGTAGTGACCCTCTTTCGATCACAATCAATGACAAACTCGATGTGCTGCTAACTAATCCATCCCGAGGATACCATTGAACTTCGACAGGTCCACGACCCGAAGGTCCACGGTGAGTAGAATTCCCGAGATCTCTAACTCACAACCCTGACATATCTAATCAACTCTCACCCTAACTCCTAGGGGAGAACTCACATGAAATGAATTTTCCAAGGTCTCAACCTCTAAGCTCAAGTCTTTCACACATGATGCAATGATAAATGAATGCGATGCACCGAAATCAAATAAAACTCTATCCCTTAAACGAGGGAGTAGAAATGTACACTGTATTACTGACTGATCTGTCGGCTCAATTTGTGGCATAATGACATAGACACGCCCCTAAGTCCCTAAAGTATCGGCTTGTGAGCCCTGTCCTCGGCCTCGACCCATGCCCTGGCCTATCTGGCTTGCTTGTGGAGTCCCCACCCGTGGAGTAGTAGGGGCCTGTGTAGCACCCTGGAAATAATACTGGCTCCCCTGGCCCATGGTTGGGTAGTGAGGAGTATAATGTGTCTATGGCTGCCCATTGAAGTCTGGGATTGAGATGACCCATAACTCTAGGATCCTTGCCTTTAGGTGAAATCCTGCTTTATATGACTCGGCTGATGGCAATGGTAGCAAGTCCTTTGGCCTGCCTAGTAGGAAGGTCTCTGATTTCTCCCACCTTGGGAGGACTAACCTTGGCCTTGATAACCACGACCCTGTGCCTGAGGAGTAGAAGTTCTTTGTCTCTTTCCCGAGCTAGAAGAAGAGGATTGACCCTCATTCTTCTTGTCCTTAGCACCCGACTCCCGGATGCTCCTTGCATCATCCACTTCCCTCTCAATAGTCATGGCTATCGCGACCATCGAGTCTAAGTCTTGCAGAAGAAGACCTACAATTTTACCCTAGATGGACAACTTAAGGTCATCCTCAAACTTCCTCACTTTGGCCATATATGTGGCCACATAGTCAATGACGAAACAGGCTAACTCAGTGAACTTAGCCACGTACTCCATAACCGTCATCGTTCCTTGCCTCAAGTCTAAGAATTCCCGGACCTTTGCATGTTTAGCAACTGCTGGGAAATACTTGCTCATAAAGAGCTCCTTGAACTTTGCCCATGTCATTACCTATAAGTTCTTCGAGGTCTTAACCCAATCCCACCACACTTGGGATTCTCCCTGTAGCTGAAAAGTAGCTAGTGTTACCTTTGTGGCATCGAAGGTGATCTCCATAGCCCTTAAGACCTTATCCAATTGTCGGAGCCAATGGTTAGCTGCCATCGGATCCGCCCCTCCCATAAAGATCGGAGGCTGATGTGCTTTGAACTTCTAAAGGTGACTTGAGCCTCCTTGATTCCCATTTGCACTAGCCTGTGCAATGGTAGCTATTGCTGCACCAATAGCCTCCACAAAGGCTTGTTGGTCAAAGGCCGGTAGTGGTTGGTTGTTCCACCCGCCGCCTCGGCGTCCTCTTCCTCAATTTGCCATTTACACACATGTCAATTAGTAATCGAACACTCACATAGTATCCCAAGATAGGGATCAAGTTTAAAACTCAACAATTTTCCTCTTTGTCTCACTAGTAGTGCGTGTGCCACCTACTAGTAGACATTTATAAATTGAACTATACCGTTCATCCCTTTTTCCTAAACCCAAGGTTATGTTTTCTAACCCTAGTGTTTCCCTTTTCATACACATTTCTATCATGCATATTATTCACATAACACATAGCACATAGTCATGTAATACACAATGAATGCAATGGTCTAGGCCCAATGCCCATTCAGCCCTAGGTAATCACACACCTATGCTCTGATACCTAGCTGTGACGCCCCAAGAATCGAGGGTCCTTTTTAAATCATTGACCACCTGTCAACCAGCGAAAATGCCCGTGAGTGCTGCTTGATCCGACATCATGCTAAAATTATTCCATTACCAAGAATTTTAACTCACACGAAAATCTGTATTCCTTTAGTCATTTAAGGTCCATTTGTATCATTGGAACCAAGAACCCTAAAGCCTAAAAGTATGGCAACACAATAAAACAAATTTCTGGTTTTTGAAAAGTGTACCGATATGGGTTGCCCACTGGACCTCATCGTACCAGTACGTGTACCAGTACGCTGTGCCCACTTTTTCCTGTTTCACCTGTTTCTCATTTCAAATCCTTCCCAAACCATCTCATTTACATCCAAAACATGCCTAATGGAGTTTTTCACATAAAACCTCATAAAATTTTATTACAATTAATTTACGTGAATTTACATGCCAAAACGTAGTTTTAACAAGAGTTACAACAAAACCAAGGTCAAGGGCCACATGTCGGCCCCTCTTCACCCTTGAGGCTCCAGATGAGAGCCGTCCATCGGCATATATCTCATACCTGAAAGGTTTTCCCATATAGGGTGAGGCAACGCCCAGTAGAATATTCCTATAGAGGTTTCCCTCCCTAGATGCATATGCAATGTTTGTGTGCAACACTTAACCGCCATTTCCCATTCCAACAAGAACATGTGATTCAATGTTGAAAAATCATAATGCCATGCCATGAAATGAGATGAGACTCACTCATGCACCCTAATCTGAGTCCACACCGATTCCCACAACACAATGCGATGCACGTGTGTCATAAATCAGTCATTGGTGAAACACATCCTATGATCTTTAGAAATACATTTCATGTGTTTTGAAAACCATTTCATTGATGGATGTCTCCCATCAAATGAGCATTTATATAACAAAACCATGTGTCTTTGTTGGGTATCGGATTTTGGAATCACACCGCTGGCTCCATACACCATTACATTTTTCCAAAATTTTACCTCAGGGGAGTGTATGAACCAAGTAGCCGAGCCTTTCACCCGAGGGAGTGTCTAGCCCTTCTTCCTATACCCGACACAAGTTTTTCTTTCATGCAACCATGCGATTCAATCAGATTTTTAATTCAACTTTTCCTGAGGCCATCACCAATCACCAAGTATGATGATTGATCCAACCATGCACACACACACACACACCCATACTCATGACCATGGATGTATTTCCCCTGTGCAATATGCAATGTCGATGTCATGCCCAATATGCAAGGAATGCTAATGAGAAATTTAACCACATTTTTCAACATATGTCATGGTAATTTACATCATAAGCATATAATTATCATTCTTTATCACAATATCAACATACCAATGAACGTATACCAAGATTTATATCCAATTAATTCACAAGTATGCTACCACATAATCCTTGTCAATAACACACTTAAATCACAAGGCACATTCTAAACATATAGCATGCCCATATAAAACCCAATTTTATGGAATTTCACAAGCACTTCCATATAACCCAATCAAGCCATAAATTAGTCTAGGCTATTTCTATACCCCTTTTTCTAATTTCCATGACTATAGGCAAGTCATAAGTCATCCCATACATATACCCATAACATATGGACACCATAGGATAGAGATTAGTCCAAAGTAGGAGGAAACCCTACCTCTTAGAGCATGAATAGAAGGTAGAAACTTCAAGAACTCCAATACCACCCCAAAAACTTGATTTTTCCAAAATTCCTTCCTTGGATCGTCGGTGAAATTCCTCGTTCTTGGAACGTATGCGTAGCCCTCGTCACGTAGATGAAGTTTAACTCTTGGTCCAAGCGATTCCGACCAACAGAACTTCTTGGATTGAAGAAAGAAAGGAAAAAATTTAGGTTTTCTCTCTTCTCTCCCTTCTCTTCTCTTCCAATGTTTGAGTGTGCTCACTTTGGGGTTGAGAATATCTTATTGTTTAGATATTTCGCCCTATTTGTACTTTTTAATTGCGCGGTCCACATTGCTCCGCACGTTTATTTCTTCCTGGTCCATTTTTAACCCAAAACGAATTAATTAATTCTCAGTTTCAGTTCAAATTAATTTTATTTTTAAATTTTATCTAATTATAAGAAAATTTTATAAATTCTATTTTTGGGGACCTTTGTGAGGTCATTAATCACTCAATTATCTCATCAAAACGTGTAACTATCTCAGAATTCGACAAAATTTGACATGACAGCTCGATTTCGCGATATGAATTCAATGGTGAGGTCCATTGTGTCATCTGAGCTTTAGAAAAATATTGATTTTAAACCCGAATTATGGTGATAATTTACCATTTTGCCCTTTTTCGAAAAAGGTCAAATTTTCCTGGGTTTTTATAATGTACTCACCTTCGATATCTCTCATAGGAGTCACAAATACGTACACCTCCAATGTTTTGCCTAAGAGTCACAACTACATACTCACCGTCGATATCTAGCCTCAGAGTTATGGCTGCACCTTCAATGGCTTGCCTTAGAGTCACGACTATATACACGCCAGCAGTACCTCGCCTCGAGGTCAAGGCTGCTTCCACACACCCCCAATGCACACCTTTGCCACAAAACAATATCAAATATCTTATCTGACATGCCATTATTAGTTATCATAATGATAATCACACCTTTTAAAATAGTTAAACATACTCCTTAATTTATAGATACAAGAAGTGGTACTCTCACATTTGCTTTTAAGGCTATATTTTCGCCTTAAAGGCTATAAACATCTCCATCATACCTTCACAATTTAACATATAAATCTGAATTCATAAACACTCACAAGTTATTACATTCGTCCATCTCACATTTCATTTGGTAGATAACATTCTGAAGATTATGTAAAGTGTGTGAGTTTGTACACTCACATGGGGTAGGTATCTAAGCAACCTCTAGCTCAATCTCCCATTGAAGCTTTTGGTGGAATGGTTGATGATGCAGATGCCTCTATTCCTAGCACATAGATTATCATAAATGCATTTTAATATTACACAAGAAAATGATAATGTTCTCAATGCTTATATTCGTATATGTGTATTCACACTTGCTCCAACATAATTCGTATATTGTTAGGCCCAATCTAACCCTTCCTTAAGCTTAAGAGTCTTTCCTTTAATACTCTAGGTGTTTGAATCATTTTTACATTGATTATATAAAGAGGTTAAATTCACCATCATAGAGTAATGTTTTTGACCAAAAGCGAGTCATGATAGGCTCCATGGACCCTAGATAATTATTTTGAAACTCTTTTAAAACATCCAAAAATAATCTATTCAAATTGATTAAAATAATCTACTTGAACTAAATAAAATAATTTGCTCGTACCGGGTAAAATAACCTATTTGAACCGAGAAAATCAATCCATTCGAATAGAATAAAATTGTCAATTTGAAACGAATAAAATAACATATCTGAACCGAATAAGATCATCTATTTGACCCAATTTTTCCTACAACTTAAAATTCACTATTTTAAAGATTACCCACTAGCACTTTCTTTTACTGTACTTCCATCGAAAATCTTCAAGTGACACAACTAACATTCTCAACACTTCACTAAATTTGAATCATTCATACACTTGAATCTAGTTTTTCTCCTAAAATTATGAAAGTACAAGAGCATAACTAATTCTAGTTCAATCTCATGGAATTCATGGAAAAGCAAGAATATACTTGAATCTAATTCATTCTCATAGAATTATTAAAATGAAAAAATATGCTATTTTCTTATTTTAAGTGGGGATGAACATTAAAACCCACCAATTCCCACCTTGAGTTTCCTTCTAGCCTTCTTTTTTCCTTCTTCTTTTCCTTCATCTTTTCCTTTCCTTCTTCTCCAAGACGTTTCTAGCCTTTCTCTTCACCAAAATATCTAAGTGTTTTTAAAGAATGTAAAGCCTAGCCTTTTAGTCAACACACCTTAGTGGAGAGTCCACTAACTCTCCCCCCTCCTAGAAGAAACCCCTTGCCTTTCCCCCTCCAAACGGTAATATATTTATGTCTTCTGTATAATATATATGTAGATAAATGGATATATTCATATATTTGTATATCTTTATATATATATATATATATATATATATATATATATATACATATTATATATCCACCACAAATTTTCATTTTTGAAATTAAACGCAAACTTTTGTTATCGAGATTTGCACACTATCCCTTTGTATTTTCGATAGCACACTTTTTAATCACCCAACTAAAATTAAAATTCACGTAAAATTAACACACACATTCCTATTTGTTTCCAAGTTCTTAATTTGTGACTAAAAGTTTATCACCGGAACTCATACTTTTTTTCTTGAGTTTCCATCTATTCAATTTAAATCACAAAATTAAAATAAATATTCGCATCTAAAACCTCTACACAAAATAAAATGCCTAATTAACTTATTTGGGTCTCACAGAGACTTACCTATTTTTTTATGATTTCTAAACCTTGATTGGGTTTTAGAAGATTTTCTTACTGAGTTTTGTTGCTCACCCTATATTAACATTTTTCAGCTTTTAGTATTGAGGAGGATCCAGAGTTAGATGAACATGTAGATTGGATGTTGTATAGATAGTGATGCCTTTCAGGATGTTATAGTTTATGTTTGAAGAGGTTTTCCTACTAGGCATGTTTACTCACCCCATCATAAAATATTTTTCAAATTTTGGTTTTGATGACGACCCAGAACTAGGTGAGCATATAGATTAGGATGCCTAGGAGAATTATGATATGGATCCAGAAGTGAAAGCTTAGAGAATGATTCCTTAGAACTTTTATGATTACATAATGTTATGGATATTTCTTCAGTTAGTTTATTGGAGAATAATGACCTTGGTTTGGATGTAACCTTAAGGATTTATTTACGTTTCTTTTGGAATGTTGGTTTATTAGATGATGAATGGTGATTAGTTTGCTTTAAATTTTGCGGTCTTTAGCATGTTCTCATGGTTTGATGGTTAATAGTTGGTTTATGCTTGAATTTGAATTTGGGGTGTGACATTATCAGTGTTTGTGGAATTTGACTATCTTGGTGCAACTATAAGCGAATAACAACCATTCCATGGTGAAACAACTTGTAATGAGGGTTGTGGGTAGAGTTGAGTGTCGAAGGATGGCAGTAAAGAAGGAATTCCTTAGGCAATGCCCTCCCTTTTTTACTAGGGTCCTGATCCGCTAGAAGCGAAAATGTGGTTGTGGTAGGTGAAGAAAGTTCGGGTAACTCTTCACTTTCCCCCTTTAATCATAGATCCTAAGCCTCTCTCTTTCACTCAAAAACCTCGCAGGCCTCCAAATTCCCCTTTCTCTCTTTCAATTCCAAATTCCTCCTTTCTTTGAGCTTTAATTTTGTGCAATCCACCCTTGTGAAAACCTAAGTGCCAAATTCCCATAAGCTTCATTCATCCCTATTTTCTCCAAGCTCTCTAAGAAACTTTACATGGCTCATCACTTGGATGTTGTTCTTGAGACCATAGACCCAATTGAGGGTATTTTCTTGATCCTCTTTGCATTTCTTTCCATGGGGGCACTATTGCTATGCATGGCTCGAACCAAAAGACCTGGACCCAGTTCCTCTCCACCTGAGGATCCCAATAGCCGCAAGAGAAGCAGTGAAGGGTCAAGAGAGGACCTAAATGTGCAAAGGAAGAAGGCTAGGAATGAGGCATGACTCCAGTGGATTCAAGGGAAGAGTGTGACTTGTGAGCATCATCTTGATCACCTTTCACTGACCCCAAGGCATGAGGTTGTGAAGATCATTGAGGGACATAGCATAAGATTTTGGTTTACACCCGTTGATGGGTATAATTTGTCACTGTGTAGAGAATTTTACCAAATGCTTAGGGTGGCTGAGGTGAACAGTGTGGAAGTTTTGAGAGCTAATGTACAGGGTAAAATGTTCGAGGTGACACCCGATGTCATTGCCACTCTTCTTGGAAAATATAGGAGACCACCACCCTTCCCAACTGTCTATCCTCACAATGTCACTAGAGCCAAGACTAGAGACAAACTCGTGGCTCTAATGTATGAGGATCCCACTCAATTCAAGGGAACTTTTCAAAGTGTAGGGTTAAAGCATGTGTACGGGCTTCTGAATAAACTTTTCCATTAAAATTTACTCTCGAAGACTGCTGAAAAGAAGCCGAATATGGAGAAGTTAGCCCTTTTGGATGCTGTCGTGTAAGGTAAAATGATAGACTTTGCACTCTTCATATGGGAAGTAATGAAAGACTTTGTTGTGACAGTGAAGCCGATGACCAATTTGCCATATGGGAATTGGGTAACCCGGATGTGCAAACATTTCAATGTAAAGGCCTACACGTTTGACATGCTCACTCCTCCCGAGACTGGGGCGATTGGCAAAGCCAGTAGTAGGAAGAGAAAAATAATGAGTTAGGGAGAACGAACCACACCACTGGGTTCTGATATTGAGGCTCCTGGGCCATCCTCAATTGCACCAGCAAGCTCAGTATCCCAACATCTAGATGCACTCGAGACAGTAATGCAGAGGATGACGGCTATGCTAAGAGAGATATCCATGCATACCTTCTTAGGGAGGCCCATTCTAGAAGGAACCACTCCACAAGCATCAACCCCTTCTGTACTTGCCCCCTCTGCCTCCATAAGAGTTGAGGCTGATGATGAGGATGATGACGAGGAGTATGGGGAAGATGAAGAGTCTGGGGAAGACGATGGAGAGGATGATGATGATGGAGAGGGTGATGAGTAGGAGTTTTGTTTTTTTAGTTGTTGTTTTTCTTTAAGTGTTGGATTGTATAGGGTTAGGATGGGTAGTAGGCCATTTTGGTTTCTTTTTGATGTCCTACTGCATGTACTCCAACTTTATAACACATTAATGGAAAACCATAGTTCCTGTTAAATATTTGTCTATGTTTATTTTGTTAATTGTTGTATGATTTTTTTTCAATTTTGATTGATGGAGTTAACTGTTTATTGAATTGGATTGTTGTTTGTTGTTCCCGTTATCTTGTTTGGAAAATAAATTTTGATAAGGGACTAGTAAAACTCAAGTTGGGGGGTGTGATTAGCACAAAAATATTGCATATTTCATGTGCTAATTCTTCCATTTTCACTTGTTGGTGGGATTAAATGATTGTAATTGCACTACTTGAGCTATTAGCAAAGATATTTGGTGATTGTAGATAAAATATGTCAAATGATGCTTCTTAAGGCCTTCTCAAATAAGTTGAGGTGATTGAGGATGAAAGAGTGGCTAGAGGAAAGCTATGGAGTTGGAGAAACCAGAAAACCAGTCAAAATGTAGAAACAGCGTACCGGTACGGTGTGGCCCTTGTAACAGACAGTATCAGTATGCAGTACCGGTATGGTTTTCCTTTGGAGTTCGATGTATCGATACACAGTACTGGTACTGTCTACTGAATCTCCCCCATTTCTGCAGCCATGCTCTGCTACCTTGAGGGTCCCACCAACAAGTTTTTCACACTCCTCTGACACACCCACAACACTGTTCATCCCTTTAACACCTCTCTTTAGACTTTTGGAGCCATTGTGATCAATGAGGAGAAAGAAGAGAAGAGAAAGTTGGGTGTCCAGACAAGCCTTGTCCTACCCATTCCTCTTGCAGCCCTATGGATGGAGATCACATCTGCAGGCTAGGCCATCACTCCAGGCACGTTTTTGGCAAGAGAGGACTCAATTGTTTTAGCACTGGATACATTACATAGGATATAGAGAGGGAGAGTCTGGAGAAGATGATGAATAGTGTTCTAGAGAGATAAATTAAGATTTTTACATCTTCTTCAATACATTGTCTTGTAATCTCGTGGAAGAATCTTTAGAGCTTCATTTAATGTCATTAATGCTAGTTCCTACAAGTTCATTGCAAGTTTAATTCCCTTTTAAAGCTCTCACCATTAATGCATTTATGTTCTTCATTCTTCCTAGCTGTAAAATGGGTATTCATTGCTTTCACTTATAGCTTATGTTTGCTTGCATTTAGTTACTCAAGAACTTTATTCCTTTGCAATGCATTCTCATTTCATTGTTAATTTCATCCCAAGCATGAGTAGCTAAATCCTTTAGTTGGCAAACCAAGGGGAACCTCCATTTGAGTATGCCATTTCAACTCATTCTCCTCTCTTCTTTCAGAGTTCAATGGTTCAGTTTGACTGGGTTGAAGGTGGATAAGTTGGTGAGTCTTTGATATTCCATAGGCCTAGTCACAGTTTATGCTTAGATACTCACTCATCTTATTCCTAGCTTCCTACAAATCAATCGTACATTTATACTTTATTGGAGGAGGGATTCGAGTTGAGATGGTATTCCTATTGGAGTGACCTCTTGGATTAGCCAACATTTGTTTCTCATTTCATTTTCACCAAAACACACTTCACCAAACAACTTTCAACAACAAAAGATTTTACACTTTCTTTAACCCAAAATCACCTTCCCTTTGGTTCACATCCTTTCCCCTGGAAATGACCTTGGAGTACCTCCGAGTAAAACACGATCCACAAAAATCTCCTTGCGCTTGGGGAGCATTTTTGTTCATACTCATAACACATTTCCACCATTTCATTTTCTCATCTCCTTGCCCTTTCTTTTGACACTACTTAAAGGGAGAGTGACACTCCCCTCCATCCATATACAATACATTTTGAGGGATGATATTTAGGGGTTAGGGATAACAAGGAAACTAACCAAGCAATGTGTTGAGGGCTTGTACCTCGGAGTTTAAAGGAGGTTGGGCAGAGCATCCACCATTTGTAGAGTTTGTATACAATAATAGCTACCAAGCCAGTATTGGAATGACTCCTTACGAGGTTCTTTATGGGTTGAAGCAAGGGAAAACAACCTATATGGACCAGAAATAGTACATTAAATCACCAAGAAGATCCAGTTGATAAAGGAGAAGTTATTGGTTGCTCAAAGTTGACAAATGAGCTATGCCGACAAATGAAGACGACCTCTAGAGTTTGTACAAGGGGATTTCATATAGCCCAAGGTATCACCTCAAAAGGGTATCTAACGATTTGGAAAGAAGGGCAAGCTAGCCCCATGTTATATTAGAATTTTTGAGATTATCAAATGAATGGGAGAACAAGCTTATCAACTGCCATTGCTAACTCAAATTGCAAAAGTACATGATGTATTTTATGTTTCAATGCTGCAAAAGTGCGAGCTGGATGCTATTATATCATTAATTACAAAGAAATACAAATTCAAGATACAATCACGCACGAAGAGAAGTCAGTTCAAATGCTAGACACTAAGGAGCAAGTATTAAGGTGGAAGACCATACCATTAGTAAAGGTGTTATGGCAACATCATCGAGCTGAAGGAGCAACCTAGGAATTTGAAGTTGATATGTGTAGACATTATCCTACCTATTGGAATCTCAAGGTTAATTACTAGTTTTGAGGACCAAATTTTTTTTTAAGGGCGGTGGATTGTAAACCCCTACAATTTTAATTTAGTCTAATACAATGCGAATTAACAAAAACAAATGATATTAATCCCATAGGTGTGATAGAGAATGGTTATGGAGAATATGGTGGGACACTAGATGGGTTTAGAAGTTAGGGAGAGGAAAGTGTTGCAAAACCAAAATAATTTAAAATTTTATAAAAGGGCAAATGGGTAATTAGCCATTGCTGTATGGGATAAAAACTCAAATTTTTCTAGAACTCGGATGATGAAACGGACCTCATCGTTGGATTTGTCTCAAAAAATCTAGCCACCCAGTCAATTTTCTTGGAATTTCGAGACAATCAAATTTTTTGCATTTTAGGAGGTGATTAGGAGTTGAGTGATATAAAAAGGGGGAAAAATCAAAATTTCCCCCATTCTACACTAGCAATTTCCAGAAAGAGAGAGAGAGAAAGAAGAGAGAAAAACCAAGGATTCTCCCACCTTCTCCCACCGATCTGTGACAATCTGACTGTCGGATTGCTTAGGGCCAAGAACTAAAGTTATTCTACGTGATGAGAGCTACGTGTACATACTAAGAATCGTGAGTTTCGCCAAGATCTCAAGTATGAAATTTTTGGGATCGAGATTTGAAAGCTTGATTTGAGATTGTTGGGACGTCTTCTATGCAAATATACATTACAAGAGGTAGGATTTCTTTCCTAATTAGGTTTATTTTCAACCTAGGGTTAAGATATGAAATGAACAGTGTGTTAGAAATGAAATCTCATGTATAATACATACCTAGATTTGTTAGAATATGTAAAATAGGTATAAGAATATGTTAAAATCAATTCTACTATGTTTTGGTTTGATGAAATTGCTTGATATGAATTTCTTGAAGAAAATGTTGATTGGGCATGCTATGTGTTTATGCCTTGTAGGTGTTTGATAAATTACCTATGGATGATTAAGTGTGTTATTTGAATTGAAAGTGCAATAACATGCTTAGTGATGGTATGAATCTTAATATATGCTTTATGATATTGTGAGATCCCGTGTTTTATATAAATATAAATTATATTAACTTGTTAGTATTTTCAAAATGATTAAAATGATGAGAGCAACTTTGAATCATTGTTAAAGGTATAGTGGCGTAAGTTTGAGTTACGGGTGTATTGACTTTTGGGTTAAATTTAATTTTTGAGGCGTTTAAGGTTGATAAGGGTAACTAAGTAAAATTATTATTTTTTTTAGGTCAAAATAATATTAACATTGAATCTTGGAAATCAAGAAACATTGGGATAGATGTTTACTTCATATAGGGATTTAGAGGGGTAAAATAGTAATTTTAGTGTTTCGGGTGTAAATTGACTTTGATTTTGAGATAAATCATAAAAATTAATTTTTTTAGGTTAAAATAACATTAAAAATGAATCCGGAACGTCAAAAAACCTTAAGGTAGTCATAGGGATCAAATTGAGGATGTTTAGGGGCAAAATTATAATTTAAGATAAAATACATTTTTTGGCATGAACAATGTTTTTTGACGGGAATTGCTGGGTTTAAAACCCCAAATTCAGCCTATTTCTCTCATTTTTCTCTCATCTCTCTTAGGTGGGGTTTTCGTCTCTCTTACATTTACAATGTGCATCTCATGTATTTTCTTTAGCTAAAGCTTACTAAATGTTTGATGGCAAAATACTTGTTATAAACCTTGATTTAGTATTGAGTATGCCATGGATTGTGAACCTACATGCATAAAAATAATTTAGTGTTATGGATTTGAAACCCTAGCTCACATGTATTCTACACCACAAATGTATTAGCACATGAAATAGCTCAAACATTGCATATTTCATGTGCTAATACATTCCTTTTTCACTTGCTTTTGGGGACTAAATGAGTGGATTTGTGCTGTTTGAGCTATTAATGAAGATTTGTGGTGTTTGTAGAAAAAAGGTGATAATGGGGCTTCTTAAAGCCTTCTCTTGTGATTTGAGGTGAATGCTAATGAAAGGATGGCTTGAAGATAGCTTTAGAGGAGAGGAAACCAAAGAACCAGCAAAAATAGGAGAAACAGTACTGGCACCCTTATGCTACTGGAGTTCGTAGTATTGGTACTCTCTGTTGACACAGCCCAGATTTTGCATATCAGGCTCTTTCGTCTTGAGGGTCCCACCACTCATCCTCCCACCTATCCCTGACATGTCTTACACCATGAACATCCCTAATGTCCCCTACCGTGGACTTTTGGAGTTTTGATCATCAATGAGGAGAGAAGAGAGCGAATATGCTAGGTGTGCAGGCTATGCCTGCACCACCTTGTTCAGCCCTGTCAAACCCACTCTCTTGACAGCCTATGGATGGAGATCACATCACCTAGCTGGGGCATCACTCCATGACACAACAACTTTTTAGGTTAGTTGGTTATAGATGTATCAAGTGATTAATTCAAGCAAACCAGAAGGACAAGCCATTCATGAATAATACTTGAACTATTCATTTTATTTCATTTGTGATACATATATACTAGTTAAACATCCTCAGTGTTCCGGTGGAGGATAAACCATACCGATAGGAATGTCGTGGTTGTTCGACTGGGAATATTATCATTTATACCAGTTAACTTAGGTCATTAATCTAATAATTATAGCATGCTATAGTAGAACATCTTCAGCTTTTTGGTGGAGGATAAACCATACCGATAGGAATACCGTAGATAGTCATCTAGAAGTATTATGATATATGAACAACCTTAATAATCCAGAAGGACAAGCCATTCACGAGGATCATTTAGGTTTAGTACCATGCAACAGTTAAACATCCTCAGCGTTCCAGTGGAGGACTAGCCATACCGATAAGAATGTCATGGTTGTTTTATTGGCAGGTTGATGATGCACTAATGACCTACTTCCAAGCACAGCACCAAAAGTACATACATCACTGTATCATGCATGAAGCTTATAATACATAAATAGATTAAAACTTTAATTTTGTACACACATCATAATTAACTCTAATTTGATAATTTTTAGTTGTTTTATCTTACAAAGTTGATTACTTGATCATTATAATTTACACACTAATTAGGGTTAATCATTTATTAGTTTCTCTTATGATGTGAATGGTTTTGAATTGTAATACCGTCCAAGGTGGATTTTGGGGCGTTATAATGTGGGCATGCTATGTGCTTATAATATGCCTTGTGAATGGTGTGTTATTGGCATATATTATGTAATGACATGCTTCAAATATGTTGTTGAAATAAATGTTGATATATGTTCATTAATATATTAGTATTTTGATAAAGTTTGGTGATTATATCCATATGATATAATTGGCCATGGAATATGTAGATATGAGGTTAAACTTGTTCATGTGGCATTTATTACATATGGGCATGACATTGATTAAACAATGGTGCATTACATTGCATTTGCATAGAGGAACCACATCCATGGACATAAGTGTGGTTGTGTGTGCATGGTTGATATCAAACACCACGTAGGTGGGTAATGGGTGGGCTCGGGAAATTTTGATTGATGATTCGACTAAATTGCATGGTTGAATGAAAAACTTGTGTTGAGTATAGTAAAAAGGGCAAGACATTCCCTCAGGTTCAAAACCCGACTACTGGTTTATACACTTCTGACACTGCAAGTCCAAAAAAGTGTATCAGTGTGCGAAGCCGGCAGTGTAACACCAAAAGTCCGCTACCTAACAAAGACACATGGTTTTGTTTTATAAAATTGTCACTTGATGTGTAACATCAATGACGGATTTATTACACATTGGCATAGCATTGTGTTGTGGGAGGCAGAGAGGGCTCGGAGTTAAAGTGCATGAGTGAGTCTCATCTCATTTCACGGCATGACATGATAAAATTCCAGCATTGAATTGCTTATTCTTGCTTGGGATGGTTGTGGCTTGTTAAATGTTGCATGAACATTTCATATGCACTTAGGGTTGGGGAGAAGCCTATGTAGGAAATACTCTACTGAGCGTGGCTCACCCTATATGGGAAAATATTTCAGGTGCTGGGTACATGCCAGAGAAAGGCCCTCACATGGGATCTCAAGGATGAAAAATGCTGGGATGTGGCTTTATTTTGAGTGTTTTGTAAATTATTATGAAAATTTAGTTTGGCATGTAAATTCATGTAAATTAATGTAATCAAAATTGTATGGATCTTGTGTTATAAGAAAAATCTCATTAAGCATGTTTTGGATGGTGATGAAATGGATTGAAATGGGTTGGGAATCAAAAACAGGTGAAACAGGTAAAACTGGACAAAGCCTACTGGTACAACTTTGTCCAGTAGGCAAACCCTATCTGTAGGAATTTTCCAATAGGCAAACCCTGCTAGTAGGAATTTTCTAGTAACCTCACCCTACCAGTAGGCCTCCCAAAAATCTGAAATTTTAAAACTGTTTTGCCATGCTTTTGGGCTATGGGTTCTTTGGTCCCAAGGATATAAATGGATATTAAATGATTTAAATTGTGGTATGTTGGACCTTGGTTGGGTCAAATGGTAACATATACACGGGTTACACGTATGAGTTATAATCCCAGTTAAGGGGATGCTATTGACGTGACGTCGAATTGTGCGACAATCACAGGTATTTTCATGGGTTGACAAACGGTTAACGATTGAAAAAGGACCTCAATTTTAGGGGTGTCACAACTTGGTATCAAAGCATAGGTATGCCATTTACCTAGGGCTTGATAGGGCATGGGTCTAGACCATTACATTCATTGTGCACTATATGTTGTGTGCTTAAATTGCTATATGCTACGTGATATGTGCTACATGTTATGTGAAGTATATACATGATAAAATATATATGGAAAAGAGACACTAGGGTTAGAAAACATAACCTTGGGGGTCGAAGAACAAAGGAACAAGATAGTTCATAGTATAAATGTCTACTAGTGGGGGGCATAAGCTTTACAAGGGCGACAAGGAGATGAATCTCAAGATTTCAAATTTGGTCCCTACCTTGGGATACTAAATTAGTGCTCTATTGTTACCTGAAATGTGTGCAGATGGCTAGTAGAAAAAGAGGACGTTAAGGCGGTGGGCCGAACAATAATCAACCACCACTGGTCATTGACCAACAAGCCTTCATAGAGGCTATTGGTACTGCGGCTGCTATCATTGCACACGTTAGTGCAAATGTGGGGCAAGCAGGCACGAGTAACCTCCAAAAGTTCAAGGCGCACAAGCCTCCGATATTCAAGGGAGAGGCGGATCCGATGGTTGCCGACCATTGGTTCTAGCAAGTTGACAAGATTAGATACAATGGAGATCACCTCCGATGCCATGAAAATATACCTAGCTGCGTTCCAGCTAGAGGGAGAAACCCAACTGTGGTGGGATTGGGCAAAGGACTCCAAGAACTTGGAGGAAATGACATGGGGAGAATTTCGGGAGCTCTTCATGGGTAAATAATTTCCAGCGGTTGCTCGACATGCAAAGGCCCAGGAATTCTTGGATTTGAAACAAGGGACAATGACAGTGATGGAGTATGTGGCTAAGTTCACCAAATTTGCCCGTTTTGCTGATGATTACGTGACGACGGATATGGCCAAGGTGAGAAAATTTGAGGGTGGTTTGAAACTATCCATGCGGGGGAAAATTATGGGCTTCTTCTTACAAAACTTGGACTCAATAGTCGAGATAGCTATGACCATTGAGAGAAAGGTTGATGACGCACGAAGCATCTGGGAGGCGGGTGTTGTCCGAATTTGATATAGATAATTATGTGCAAGTATACATGATGAACAAGTAATAAAGTGATAAGTAGAGTATCATTTCCACAGAGAATTATTGCTAATAATATCCAAGTACTAACTTTTTATCAATTCAATTTTATTTAAACAATTGGAATTAGACTATGGAATTACTAATTTAAAATTAAATCTAAACTTAATAATTAAGGGTTGAATTTACCGGATAAAAGAAGTTAAGATTACAACTTTCCCTAATGCTTTGTATAAACCTTTCTAACGCTCTTTCTAGTTAATTGATCAAAACAAGTTGTTAACTGAGAACTTAAAGGTATTTATCAAACCTCTTCCGATAGTTAGATAAAAATATTTATCCCAACTAAATTACTATATTTCTATGTAAAATAATTTGGAATAGATTCATTAAGTTCAGAGTCTCATAATAGTTACACATAATATATAGGTATATTCCTATCCTATACACAAACCCAGCAATTCAATCCTAAGAATAATTAACCAGACGCATGTCATCATATTCAGATGCAAACCTAGAATTCATCTTCCAATTTCATCTAGGTTATCAAATTAATTGTTGGATACACAATCATATATTAAGCATAAAATATGACAAACAACTCATATATAATCAATAGAACTAGAAACGAGAGTAGATCAATTTAACTCAACATCAGGTTCCGTTCCAATCCTAATAAAAACTTAGTTCATAATGTAATTGAAAAACATCATTCTCAAATTAAACAACATCTTAGAAAATTAAGAAGTAAAAGTAAGTGATTAACCTTAATCAATATATAAATTAAAACAATAATAAAGTCGAATTAGTGTGATAGAATAACTAAAAACTAGCAATTAAAGTGAATTAGGGTTTGTGGGGTAATTAGGGTTTTATGTGTGTTATGTTTACAATTTGCTGGTTTAATGCACAATTACTACAGAATACAAGGAGCAAAGTAGGAAAGCTTGAAAATACCAAGGCTAAAGTGTAATTAAATCAAATGAAGAGTCAGCATAAGGCAACTTGCAAATTCCAGCAAAGTTCCACCGTCTGGACAGTCACTCTTGATCATATCTTCATGCCTTCCACCTCCTACTTCTTTAAACGGCTATAAATAGCCATCTCCTCTTTAGACTTTAGCAGGCCAGAAGCAAGAGAGAAAAGAGAAAGAGACATAAAAGAGAAAAAGAGAAGTTGCAAAAACGATCCGGTCCGTGATGCACTTCACCTTTTTGTCTTAACTAATAATAAATGTGATTGTGTTTCAGTTGTTCCTTGTGGAAGACATTTTAGATTCTGTCTTTTAATTTTAGTTATAATGAAAACTGCCTGCATTCCATGCTTGTCTATAGCAATGGGGCGTGAGTAGTTCCATATATCCGCCAGTGAGAGGTAAACATATGTACAATACTTGTTAAATTCTTGAAATGCTGATGCTTTATATATTTATTTATCTATGTATTATATGTTTCATGCATGATATAGTGATGTACGTACTTTCGGTGCTGTGCTTGGAAGTATGTCATCAGTGCATCATCAACCTGCTGGTAAAACAAGAACGGCATTCATATCGGTATGGCTAGTCCTCCACCGGAACGCTGAGGATGTTAACTGATGCATGGTATAAAACCTAAATGATCTTTCTGGGTTATTAGGGTTTAACTTTTATTTATATATATATATATATATATATATATATATATATATATATATATATATCAGATGAATGATGATCTTCATGAATAGCTTGTCCTTCTGGATTAAAAGATCATTTAACTGGTATAAAGGATAATATTACCAGTCTAACAACCACGGCATTCCTATGGTATGGCTAGTCCTCCATCGGAATGTTGAGGATGTTTAACTGGTATTTGTGTATCATAGATATAGTCAAATGAATAATTCAAGTATTCCTCATGAATGACTTGTCTTTCTGGTTTGCTTGCATTAGTCAATTGACATATCTATAACCAGCTAACCTAAGAAGTTGTTGTGTTATGACTACTACCACCGGTTAACCTAAGAAGTGGTTGTGTTATGGTTTATCATATATGCACCTACTATTATGAAAACAAATGAATAATTCAAGTATTCCTCATGAAAGGCTTGTCCTTCTGGTTTGCTTGGATTAATCAGTTGTCATGAATACCACTAGCTAATCTAAGAAGTTGTTGTGTGATGGTTTATATACATCAGACCTACCAATTAACTTGCCAGTAAAATAGAAGTTGATTGTTGTAAGGTAGCATTTTCAGCATTTAACCAATATAACACATGAGATCCTTGAACTGAAGGATATTTTTTTTATTATTGTTTTACTCTATCTGCACATAAATGTTTACGTAGATTCCTTATCAATTTACGCTCACATCACAAGCTATCACACGCTGTCTTATTTGAATTAGCAAATTTACTGTATTATTTCATTTTCAAATTATTAAAACTCTCTGTGGGATCGATACTTGGACTTAAAATCGAGAAAACTACAATTCGACCACTTATACTTGGGTGTATAATATTGATCCAATCACTAAAACAAAAAAAGTGTGAATCAGTAACAGAAAAGAATGAAAACTTAGTTGCAATCTTCAATCCTTCTCTAGCCTTCAAGTCCAATCTTCTTCGTGTTATTTCCTTCGATCCTTGTCTTCAATTTTATTTTAATCCTTGGTCTTTTCTAATGTTAGCAGCCCCAAAATCAGTATATCCCTTCTTCAACTCAAACCCTAGCATATATATCCCTTAGAGTTCAATTTTGGGTCAAAAATAAGTCAAAATTCGCATCTAGAGCCAACACAAACACCTAGGCACTAGGAAGGTGCTGCATAGACAGAATATGGGCACCTAGGTGCTGCCCACTTTTAAGCCAAAAGCTTCCCTTGTTGCTTAGCCTTCAAAAACCCAACACTTAAGCTCCAAATTGACCTTGTTTCCTTTCAAATGATCTTGTTTGCTTCCAAATGATGATCCCTACAAAATAACATCAAAACACATAAAAAAAATAAAAAGGAACATAAAATAATTGAAAACTTGTAATTTCATCAAGCCAAAAAAACTTAATTCGTAGGTATAAAACCCACACATCAGCGGGTGCCAGGGACAAGAAGAAGGAGGGTCAATCCTCTTCTTCTAGTTCGGGAAAGTGGCAGAGACTTTTACTCTGCAAGGACAGCAAGGGCAAGGTCGTGGCTATCAGGGCCAAGGCCAAGATCAATCCTCCTAATATGAGAGACACTTCAGGACTGCTAGTTAGGTAAGTCAAAGGGTATGTTTCTATTGCCACCAACCGGGTCACATGATGCGGGATTGCCCTTAGAGACAGGGATCCTAGAGTTATGGGGTGTCTCAATCCTAGTCATCAATGGGGCAGCCACAAACACACTTTGTTCCTCCCTACCCCTCCATGGGCTAGGGATGTTAGTACCAATTCTAGGGTGCTACCATTTTAAGAGCGAGGACTCCGCAATCAGGCCAGATGGGCCAGGGCATGGGTCGAGGTAGAGGACATGGCATGGAAGCTGGGACTTCGGGGACCTAGGGGCATGTCCACACCGTCACACCTCAAACTGAGCTAGTGGATCAGTTTGTCATTTAGGGCACATTTCTACTGTCTCGCTTATAGGCTAGGCTATTATTTAACTCTAATGCATCACATTCATTCATCTTTGCATCATTTGTGAGAGATTTGGTGTTAGAGGTTGCTGCCTTGGAAGAGCTGTTGTATGTGAATTCACTCCTAAGAGCTAGGGTATGTGTTGACCAGATATATCAGGGTTGTGAGTTAGAGATCTCAAGGATTCTACTCACCGTGGACCTTAGGGTCATAGATATGTTAGAGTTCGATGTCATCCTCAGGATGGATTGGTTGGTGGCACATTGGGTCGTCATTGACTGTGATTAGAAGAGAGTAACTACTTACATACTAGATGGTGTTTGTTTCAAGTTTTAGGGGAAAAACATGAAGCTTTGCCCCAATCTATGTATGACTCGTTGGCATGTGAAGTTGATGGGTTGGCTTGCGAGCCTTACCTTAGAGGACGAGGTGAGACAGAAGTTGGGTCTACCTCAGGTTGTTTATGAGTAGGAGGACATTTTTCTGGACGAACTACCAGGATTACCTCCACATAGGGATGTAGACTTTAGCATTGAGTTTCATCCAAGTACATTGTGTATTTCTATGACTCTACATAGAATGGCACCGGTAGAGTTGTGAGAACTAAAGGTCCAATTGCAAGAATTATTGGACAAGGGCTTTATTAGCCCGAGCACTTCACTATGGGGTGCTCTAGTATTGTTTGCCAAGAAGAAGGACAAGACCCTTTGATTGTGTATAGACTATCAACAGTTGAATCGGGTTAGTTTCAAGAATAGGTACCCTTTGCCGAGGATCGATGACTTGTTTGATCAGCTGAATGGAGCGCGGGTCTACTCCAAGATAGATCTTCACACTGGCTACCATTAGTTGAGGATTAGGGAGGCAGATATCCCTAAGACATCATTTAGAATGTGGTATGGGCATTTCGAGTTCACTGTGATGTCATTTAGATTGACGAATGCTCCGGCGGCATTCATGGATCTCATGCATAGGGTGTTCCAACCCTATTTAGATCAGTTCGTTGTAGTATTTGTTGACGACATCCTGATCTACTCCAAGTTTGAGGAGGAGCATGAGGGTCACTTGAGGATCATTGACGTTGAGAGATCACCTGTTGTACGCCAAGTTCAACAAGTGTGAATTTTGGCTTACGAAAATAAAGTTTTTGGGACACGTGGTGTCGGCTTCAGGTGTATCCATGGACCCGACGAAGGTTAAGACAGTCATGAATTGGTAGAGGCCGAAGTTAGTCTTCAAGATACATAGTTTCTTGGGATTGGAAGGGTACTACTGGAGGTTTATTGAGAACTTCTCCCAATTAGCTGCACCTATGACCAAGTTGACCCAAAAAGAGGTAAAATTTGAGTGGAATGATTCGTGTGACAAGGCATTCTAGGAGTTGAAAAAGAGGCTTGTTTCAGCTCCTATTCTGATAGTTTCAGAGAGGGGACAGAGGTACACAGTGTATTGTAATGCCTCCAAGGACAGACTTTGTTATGTTTTGATGTAGTTCGGGAGGGTGGTGGCTTGTGGTTCTCAGTAGTTAAAGAATCATGAGTAGAATTATCCTACGCATGACATGGAGTTGGCGGCCATGGTCTTTGCCTTTAAGGCTTGGTGCCACTATTTATATGGTGAGCAATTTGAAGTGTTTTCAAACCACAAGAGTCTGAAGCACATCTTTACACAGCGAAATCTCAATATGAGGCAACGCAGGTGGATGGAGTATTTAGAGGACTACGTCTTTAGTTTGCATTACCATCCCAGTAAGGCAAATGTGGTGGATGATATACTTAGCCGGAAGTCACAGGGATTATTGGCTAGTGTGGCTTCCCGGGAGTGGCAGATGCTCAAGACTGTGGGACAGTTTAGGCTGCATTATCGAGGACAGGCTTGGGGTGTTTTAGGGAGGTTAGTGGCTATGTTTTCCCTACTGAGTAGGGTGATCAAGTCCCAAGGATTGGACCCAGAGTTATTATCCATCAAGGACTGAGTGCAGGCAGGTACTAGTGACGAGGGCTGGGCCATTCACTCGGATGGCAGCCTTCGGTATAGGGGAAGGGTTATGGTTCCTGAATTAGAAGGTCTGAGAAAGGAGATCCTTAGGGAGTTCCATTGCTCTCGATTTGCGATGCATCCAAGCGGCACGAAGATGTATCATGATCTTTGTCGCTAGTATTATTGGAGCGGGGGCATGTCACGATAGATTTTGTAACCCACTTGCCACAGACATCGCGGGGACATGACGTGGTGTGGGTGATAGTGGACTGGCTTACAAAGTTGGCACATTTTTTGGAGGTGCGGATGACTTTCAGACTAGAGAAATTTTACAGATTGTATATACGGGAGATTGTACGGTTGCATGGGGTACCCGTATTTGTTGTATCGGATCAGGATCCCAAGTTTAGGGCTCATTTTTGGGAGAGTTTCCAGCGGGCCATGGGGGCATAGTTGATGATGAGCACAACTTTTCATCCCTAGATGGACGCTCAGTTAGAGAGGCCATCCAAATATTAGAGGACATGCTACAGACAAGTTTCTTAGATCTCAAGGGTAGTTGGAAAGAGCATTTACCCTTAGTGGAATTCGCCTACAACAATAGTAATTAGGCTAGCATTCAAATGGCACCCTATGAGGTACTGTATGGGAAGCCTTGCCGTTCTCCAGTATGTTGGACAGAGGTTACGGGTCTAGATTTGGTTTGAGACACCTCAGAGAAGGTGGACTTGATACAAAAATGTCTTCTTAAGGCACAAAGCTGATAGAAGAGCTATGTTGACAAACGGCGACGACCTCTAGAGTTTGAGGTGGGTGATCACATCTTCTTGAAGGTGATTTTTAAGAGGGGAGTGGTCAGATTTAGAAAATAGGGAAAACTATCGCCGAGGTTCATCGTGCCCTTCGAGGTACTCTATAGGGTGGGCACAGTGGCTTACAAATTGACTTTACTACCAAATTTATTGGGTGTTCACGCGGTGTTCCATATCTCTATGCTCTAGAAGTATGCTCTAGATCGGACACATGTGGGTGGATTGGGGTGAATTGAATGTTGATGTGGATGAGACCTTCGAGGAAGGACCGGTGCGTATCATAGATAGCCGAAAGCAGGTTTTGCAAGGCAAGACCATGAGGCTAGTGAAGGTGTTGTGGCAGCACCGAAATATGGAAGAGGTGACGTAGGATCATGAGAACACCATACGTACCAATTACCCGTTCCTGGTCAATATCTGAGGTGCAATTCTATAATTTCAAGTATAATATTATTATTGCATATGCATGCGATTAAGTGTGTATGTGTTTGTGAATTTCAGGGACTAAATTCTTTTAAGGGGGGGAAGAATGTAAAATCCGGGTAAAGTTGAACTTTTCACAAAAGGGGTAAAACGATAATTTACTACTACGATACGGGTTGTAAACCTAAATCTTTCTAGAACTTGGATGATGAAATAGACCTCACGATTGAATTCGTCTCACAAAATCTAATTACCTTGTCAAATTTTATCGAATTTTGAGATAGTCAAATTTTTTATGTTTTACGAGATAGTCGAGTCTCGGGTGACCCAAAAATGAAATTTTTAATAAAATTTTAAATTTTGAAAAATAATTGAAGGCAAGTTAAAATAAAAATATTTTAAATTTAAACCGGGATAAAATTTAATCATTTCGGGGCAAAAATGGACTAAAAAAAAAAGAGGGTCGTGTGGCACGTTGTGGGCCAAGTATTCTAAGGCTATAAATAGGGAAAAAATCTGATTTTCTCCCCTATTTTGATCCATCGGTTTCAACGTGAGAAGAGAAGAGAGGGAAAAAGAGAGAGTTCTCACCTTCTCTCTATGATCTACGAAAATTAAGTGATCGAATCAACTCAAGTCAAGAACAAAGATTGTTCTACACGGCGAGGGCTACAAAACCATACCAAGAAGGATGGATTTCACTGAAGTTCCAAAAATGATCTTGGAGAAGTCAAGGGTTTTGGGCGAGATTGGAATTCTTTAAGGCTTCTATCAAGTGATTTACGCTTCAAGAGGTAGGGTTCCTTCTTACTTTGGTTCATTTTCTAACCTAGGGTGTTAATGAAATGGGTAAGTTGTTAGAGACTTAACACTTACCTATGGTTGTGAAATTGCTTAAATGGGTATTGAAAATGGGAATAAAAATGGGTATAGAAATGGTTTAAACTAAATTCCTAACTTGGAAATTAATATGTGGAAATTACTTGTGTGATTCCATGGAATTTGGTATTATATAGACATGCTATGTGTTTATATTATGTCTTGTGAATGAAATGTGTTATTGGCATATATTATGTAATGACATGCTTGGAACATGTTGTTGAAATAAATGTTAATATATGTTCATTGATATATTAGCATTGTGATAAAGTCTGGTGATTATATACATATGATATAATTGGCCATGGAATATGTAGATATGAAGTTAAACTTGCTCATGTGACATTCATTATATATGGGCACGATATTGATTAAGCAATGGTGCATTACATTGCATTTACATGGACGAACCGCATCCATAGACATGAGTGTGGGTGTGTGTGCATGATTGATATCAAACACCATGTAGGTGGATGATGGGTAGGCTCGAGAAAATTGGATAGACGATCCGACTGAGTCGCACAATTGCATGAAAAACTTGTGTCGAGTACAGGAAGAAGGGTTAGATTTTTCCTCGAATGCAAGACCCGACTACTGATTTATACACTTTCGACGGTGCAAGTCCAAAAAAGTGTATCGGTGTGTGGAGCCGGCGGTGTGACACCAAAACTCCGCTACCCAACAAAGACACATGGTTTTGTTTCAAAAAATTGTCACTTGATGTGTAACATCAATGACGGATTTATTATACATTGGCATAGCATTGTGTTGTGGGAGGCAAAGAGGGCTCGGAGTTAAAGTGCACGAATGAGTCTCATCTCATTTCACGACATGGCATGATAAAATTCCAGCATTGAATTGCTTATTCTTGCTTGGGAGGCTTGTGGCTTGTTAAATGTTGCATGAAAATTTCATATGCACTTAGGTTGGGGAGTAGCCTCTATAGGAAATACTATACTGGGTGTGGCTCACCCTATACGGGAAAATATTTTTAGGTACGGGATACATGCCAGAGAAAGGCCCTCGCACAGGACCTCAAGGATGAAACTGGTATGTGGCTTTATTTTGAGTGTTTTGTAAATTATTATGAAATTTTAGTTTGCATGTAAATTCATGCAAATTAATGTAATCGAAATTGTATGAATCATGAGTTATAAGAAAAATCTCATTAAGCATGTTTTGGATGGTGGTGAAATGCATTGAAATGGGTTGGGAATAAAAAAATTGGTGAAACAAGCAAAACTGGACAAAGCCTACCGGTACAACTTTGTCCAGTAGGCAAACCCTACTGGTAGGAATTTTCTAGTAAGCTCACACTACCGGTAGGCCTCCCAAAAATCTGAAAATTTTGAAACTGTTTCGCCATGCTTTTGGGCAATAGGTTCTTTGGTCTCAAGGATATAAATGGATATTAAATGAGTTAAATTGTGGTATGTTGGACCTGGTTGGGTCAAATGGTAAAATGTACACGGGTTACACGTGTGGGTTATAATCCCGGTTAAGGGGATTTTAGTGATGTGACGTCGACTTGTGCTTCAACCACGGGTATTTTCGCGGGTTGATGGATGGTTAACGGTTTAAAAAGGACCCCCGAGTTTAGAGGTGTCACAACT